>CM076582.1:912057975-912513970 GCA_034641835.2 Pinus albicaulis
GCACCATATTTTATGGGCTAGCCTCTTCGCCTCGCTCCTTTCGCAGGTTCTGGATCTCTATGTGCATCACCTCCAGTTTTCCTTGGATCTGCTGGATGCCTAGTTGGGCATCATCTCTGGGTGCAACTTCTAACTTCATAGCAACCTCTAGGGCTTTTTCTGGTGATTTGAAATTTTGGTGTCCCATAGGTATGTGCAGGTGAGGCAGCAACATAGCAATGAACCACTCCGTGTGCTATATTTCATTGTATTCAAATAATCCTTCCCTGATCACCTTCTTCAACCATTGATCGGCCTCCCATACCGATTCAGAAGGCCCTTGCTTGAAATCCTTTAGATTGGCCACTATTTGAGAATAGGACTTAGGCTTCTTGAATTGTTGTTTTAAGGCGTCCTTGACCTCTTCAATGGTTGAGTTAGCATGTTGTCTGATGTATCCCATGTACCAATCCAAAGCTCTTCCTTCGAAGGCAAGGGATAACTGTACCCTCTTCACTGCATCACTAGCTATGTTCTGCGCAGTCCATACCGATTCTGCGACAAACCAAAATTGCTCCATGTCCTCATCTCCCACACCCTTAAAGGTAGGAAATTTCATGTGCACAACCATGTCGTCTTCTAGAGGTGGAGGTGTAGGTGAGTTATTACCCCTACGTTGGCTTGAAAGTGGTGTGGCTGGAGGACTATGCGCAACTGCTTCTCTTACTGGGCTGTAGACAGATCTACCTCCTTCTAGGTTGGTCAGATAGTATTTTCCGCTTCGCGTCGTACTTCCGTCTGGATCAATGATCATTCACTCGGTGTAGCTACATAGAATACTTTTTTCACACAGTAATATCTTAATCAACAATGGTAAAGTCTTCAGAAACTTACCCCTAAATCCTTTGAAGAATCTTCGCTCTGCTTCGGCGTAGGAGACGAATTGATTGATGGAAAATTCCGTCATGAATCCTCCTAGCACGCTGTCCACCTAGTGATCTATGGTGCGAGTGATGGTGTTATCAACCTTCTCTAACTGCTGGATCAATTATGGGGTCCACTGTGTGACCCGCTCGTCCTTCCAACACTTTTGAAATTCGACCAACCTTGCAAGCCACTTCTGGAGTTCGATCACAATAGTTATGAATAAGATCTCATAGATTTATGTGAAAATATACCTATTTTTACACTCTTTGGTGGTCAACCTCTTACTGTGGTTTTCTTTTACTGCGAATTCCTAAACTTTCCATTCGAACCATTCATCAATTTTTTTTCTTTCAGGTTTCCAGTACGGCCTTGGAATTACCCGATCCCTCTCTCAAAATGCTCCTGGTCCCGGCAACGGAACCATTTTTTGGCTCAAGGGGTCCTGACCCAGGTTCAGAGGTTAAGGTTTCCCAACAAACCCCTATACTACTGGCCCTTTCAACAGTGACTTTCTTGCGCAGGCCAAAGTCTCACCCGAAGCAGTATGGGTGGGTGTTGGAACCATGTTTCTGCACCCTGAGAGAGAGAGAGAGAGAGAGAGCAGGTAAGTCAAGCCATTCGGAAACTATCATATCTATGCAGCCAGAGCTTGTTCATAGGACTTTCAATGATCAACCAGAGCAAAATTTAACTAGATTTAGATAACATGTTCGCATCCATGTGCGGACAACCAAGTATAAGCATAAAACAATATATTCGCAGTAGACTTAATCAGATTGCAGATACAGTTATCATAACACAGGTAATTCACAGCTCATAAACACATATCATTCGCAGTTTTTAATAGAATCACATGTAATTCAAGTCCACAATAACCACAACCAGATAGATAAAAAAACATCAGATATCCACAATAATTTGCATATATTACTTATCAAAAATTCTCTTACATACCCCAAAACCCGCCTGCGCACACAGCCAGCAGGGCCTGCACAGAGCCAGACAAAGGATCTTCATGCACACAGCTAGGAGTCCTAACCCAATAACCCAATCCCAGATCTAACAGTTTTCACTTAGCGTCAATCTCTATTCATTCATACCTATTGACCCAAAAGTGTTCAACTATTTATAGTACTTTAGCCTATGCATCCAATGGTCCGCAAACCGCAGTTTGTAGACTCTTGGTCTACCCTTGGCCTGCTTACAATGTATTAGGGGCTTTGACATGCCCCAAAACCCTTGCGCTAGACTAAATAAAATAAAAAATATATAAAATGGACCAGATTCGAAGCTTGCAGGAGACCCTGTTCCAACAACCTTGCCTCATGGTCTACATGTGTACTTGAAAAAGAAAACAAGTACACATCCCCACGTTCATCTGAGGTCATTTTTTCCTTTGTAGAAGGAGCATCACCAGATCCATTTCCTTTTTGAGGAGATTTAGATATATAGTCCTTTTTGTAGTTCCCTTCCTTTCCACATTTACATCACACCTTTATAGGTTTTCCTGGAGATTTAGATCTCCCTCTAGATTTTGATCTCCCACTCAAGGAATTATTTTTGTTACTGTTTTGGGTCCGTCCTTATACAGAAAAAGCATTTCCATTATGGATATCCATATGTTTCCATCTCATCTCCTCCAACAACAAAGATGATACAATTACATCAAATTTCAAGGTAGTTGTATTGATACCTATTTCAACAACCAAACTATCCCGCGAATCTGGTAGAGAAAATAGAAAACTGATGCAATTATATTCGTCTAAAACTTTTATATCAATATATAAAAAACTGAATTAACATAGTATTAAAGGAATTCAAATGCTCTATCACCAAGTCTCCATCCTTCATCCTTAAATTATATAGCTTTTACTGCAGGAACAATTTATTCACCAGAGACTTAGATTGGTACAAAGTCCCTAACTTGACCCACAAATATTTTTTTGTAGCTCCCCCTGATACATTCAATAACTCTGAATATGAGATACATAACTATATTATTCTATTTTCCTTCTGATCCAACTTTGCGCAATATTCTGTTAACATTTCCATTGATTTAATACCTAGATCTACCATGACCCACTGATCTTTATCCACCAACAAATCCTCCATATTGAGCTTCCACAACTAAAAAAATTGTCCATTGAATTTCTCGATCTCTATATTTCCACTATTCAACATTTTATTTCACTGCAAGAATGGATCCCACAGATCTCCCACTGAACAAAGTATACTACAAGCCCAAGAAAAACCCCTCAGCAACAAAGGCGTCCCCTTAGAGCCGAAAAAACTTTGATACAAAATGTAGGTTTTATACTTGTATAGAAATTACCTGCAAATGAATCCTTAAAACATAAAAATAAATAATGGAGAGAACATAAAACAAATATACACATATATTATCCCTTGGATCCAAAAACCAGGACTACCACATTGATTTTTCATTATATTCCTTTCAATGTTACAATACATATATATACATTTCGAAGCATTCATAAACCCCAATCCACTAACCCTAGATTAGAATAATTGTAGTTCCCTTGACTAGATCTACAAAATACCATGGGAAGAAAACCATCATGCCCTAAACCATGTGCAAAACCCATGCGAAAAACCATGGGTAGGTATGCCCCAAATCCTTGGATCTTCCCAACTATTATTGGGTACGCATAAAAACAAAAATTCCTAGGCCCCCCGTGACCCCCTTGCTACGCCCAGTGCATGGGAATAGCCATGGAAAGAATATAACACACACCCAACACTCAAAGGGAAGACATTGTAGAGCCTTAATTTTCTTACTAGGACCATGCATCTTCTCCTTGTTCAACTATAATGATGCTATGTCTCACACATTGAAATAATTCTATGTTTTATGCTTATCATGCTTTCCCTTGTATTTTCCCTGTGATTTTTGTAGTGTCTCTTGTAAATGTAGATGAATTTATATAATCTTCTCAACAATTTTTTATACCCTTAATGCATCCCCTATAAGATCCTCCCTCTCTCCTCCTTGCTTCTAATATGCAATATTCAAATGTTAAGGTGGAAAATATCCAAATTAAATTTCAAATGTGGACTTACCAATAGAAGTGTGTACCAATTTTTTATAAGAGAATTGTATATATACCATATTTTCATCCCAAGTCTTCAAATTATTCTAAGTGTAGCCCCTAAAAATTTGTACCAAATTTCTATTGACTACTTATGTTTTTCCATATACATGTGGATGGAATGTTGTATACCTCTTGAACTTTGTTTCCATATTCTCCCAAAATGTAGTCCAAAATGCATTGAGAAATCTTGTCTCCCTGTCTAAAATAATTCTCCTTAGTATCCCAGAGTGAAACTAGAACTATCCAAAGAACAATTTCAATAATTATTTCTCTTTGATGTTTTTTTAATAGGGCATTAGAACACACAACTTACTAAACTTGTCAACAACCACACATATATAATAATTTTCCTTCCTTGTTGTTAGTAAACAAACCATAAATTACATGTAATATCTTTCCTAAAGATAAGTGAGTATTTTCAAGGGATAATATGGACCCAGTTACTTGTTTCTAGGTTTGTCGGTACAACAAATCATGCATCCTCTTATGAACCTAGCTAACTATTCTTGTACCCTGGGCCAATATATATACCTCTACAATTTTTCCATTATATTTCTTGCACCAAAAATGCCATGCAACTTTGGAGGTGTGATGATTTATCGTAAACTACATTCATTCACGTTTAAGAACCCATAACTTATATAACCTCTATAGTAACCCATTCTAGATATGGTGTTCAACTATGTTGTAACCATAAACCGCATTAATATGAATTTTCAACTATTGAAACACCCCCATGAAGTCTTCATCCTCTATATATGCCTCTTTGTATGCATCATGAGTGAAATGATCCATGTGCATAAGATTTACCAAAGTTTTTATATTGATGTGAATGGCCTTGAAAGCATGTAAAAAAACTTGTTTATGCTTCCATTCTTGTACTTTTCACTGATTTGAATTGTTGTAAAAAACCCATCCACTTGTAATTCCTAGTCGGTTGTAACTTACTCTGGGATTGCAAGTACTATATTCATTGGTTATCTATGTTGATTACTATCTCCTTTCCCATTAGATAATGTTTCTACTTCTTCAAAACTTACAGTAGGGCATAGAGGTCCTTTTCATAGGTAGGGTAGTTCATAACTACCTCAAGAAATACTTTAGAATGGTAGCATACAAGCCTTCCTCCCTGCATCAATACTACTCCCATAATATACCCACTCACATCAATCTCCACTACAAAGGGCTACTAGAATTTTGGTAACAACATAACTGGCGCTTGAATGATCTTCTCCTTTAAATCCTCAAAGGTCCTATGGTGATCCTTTCCCCATGATAAAATATTTCCAATTAATGTTATGGCATGGAGTGATGTTACTACTACTGAAAATGAGGATATGGTTTTCCTTAGGTTCTATACCACACTAACGAAATTCTTAACCTCAGAAACATTAATAGGCACCATCCATTTCATCATGGCCTCCATCTTGGTAGGAGATATATCTTCAACTCTCCTCCAACTATCACATACCCAAAATAAAATAAATACTACCATTTAAAATCACACTTCTTGAGATTTGTTGGAAGATGGTGGTTCTTTAATGTCTCCATTTATTTCATCAAATGTGAGATGTGATCCTCTTAGATAGCATTGTATACCAATATAAAGATAAAAAATAAAAAAATATATATAAAAGGACATAATATATCATTAATGAACCTCATAAATGTAGTTGGTGCATTTCATGACTAACCACTCATATAAACCTTGCCTATTTTTTTAGGCAATATTCCAAGTATCTTCTTTTTTCATTTGAACCTGTTGATATCCTTGATTTAAGTCTAGCTCGATGAAGTATTTAGCTTGTTGCAAATAATATATAAAATCATATATCATGCATAGGGGGTACTTTTTCTTGAGCACAATCTTGTTTAATTCCTTGTAATCAATGCACATCCACCAAGTCCCATCCTTCTTAGGCGCAATTATAATAAGTGTATGACATGGTGAGGTACTTGTTTAAATGACACCCTATTCCAGTGGTTGTTGGAACTACTTACTCATATTCTTTCCCTCTATAACATACTATATGTATAGCCAAATATTGGCAATGGAGAGTCCAACAACAATTGGATCTCACACTCCATTCCCTCTTGGGTGGTATTCCTTTAGGATCTTGGAACACACCCCTATATGCCCACATCAAATTTTCTAGTTTTTGTTTATATTACTTAGTACAACCCTCCAGGTATGACTTAGCTCTCATGGAATCCTCTACAATTTTTTTTTCTCTAAAAAAGTTCAAAACATACTTCTTTTTTATAACTCATCAAATTTTTATCCTGGATGGGCTTACCAGTGAGATCTTTGACTTTCCCTTGCGCATGTTGATGATCAAGGATTTTTCATCCTTGATATTATGACATTGGTTGTATCTCCACATGAAGGTTGTATCCCGCATGTACATATAGGAAATCCAAAACAAAACACTGCATGCATCTATTGGAACTACATCCAATTACACTTAATCGATACAAAAAACACTAATAACAAATTTGATTCTCTATTTATCCCTACCTCCTTTTTGACGCATCCCAATGGATATGGGCTAGGATGGTCATGGATCTCCAGTCCTAGTTTCTTGAATAAATCCACTACTATGATATTCTCCTATGATCTTGAGTTGAATAAAGCATTAATTTTCATCTTCTTGACCTATCATATGGAAGAGTCTAGTCATTTCCTTCCCTTCCTCTTGCTAAAGGCTACTTAGATTCACTCCTTGTGTAAAAAACATATTCACGTACATATCCAAGGTAACTTCCACTTGATTAATCTACTCTATGGCTATGTTATTTTTCTTATTACCATATTTCTTTTGATTTTTTGGGTTGAGCTCTAGATACAACTTCCACCACTTCTCCTCTATATTCCCATCAATTTTATAGTTATTACAGTGGTTGCTAGGATATTTGCATTATTATGTTGTGGCTACTATATTTTTCTCTTATCCATTTCCATTTAAATTTCTCCTCCTTGGAAGCTTCCCAGTACTCCTTATGCTTTCACCTACTTGATTACCCTTTCTTTTGGCCTATGTTTTCTAGTAATTGTGCTTGTACACAAGGCTCATATATAATTATCAGTTTGAACACATCAATTCCTTTTACACGTGATTGTTTAGACCACTAAAATACTCTAGAAGTATATTTGGGTTATTTAAGGAGATACCCAATATAATTTTCATATTCCTAAATTTGGTGGTGTACTCCTATGCACTATGCCCCTGTCTTTGCATAAAGTAATGATATTGGATCCGCTGGTCCTCTACATAATCGATATGGAAGAACTATCAATTAATGAGAGTTATGCAATCCTCCCACTTATTCACTAGATGATATCCATCTAGTCTTATGGTCTTTATGTGGATTTCCCACAATATCATAGAATGGCCTTCTAGTTTTATATGAGTAAATGAATTTTTGTGTTCTTCCTCTATACAATAAATATTAAAATAATCTTCTACTATAAAACCAATTATTTAAATTCAAATTTTCACTCTCATCTTGATATGGTTTTATTTAAATCCTCACTTACATTTTGAATAAATATTGTGAATGGTTTATGACACTCGAATTGGGTTGATGCTTTTAGGTTCTTTCTTTTACTCCCTCTCTGGTTCATTCTGATCCATCAATCTCCCCTTTGATATAACCTCTATGTTAGAACCTAAATAATCTCTAAATCACATAAGCTTAATGGTCAAGGATTCCATCAGGAGGCTAACATTATTATTTATATGTGTGACTTGTGCTTCTAGTTGTGTAAGCCTCTCCTATATGATATCTTAAAGGTTATTAATAGATTTGTCAGTTATCGTTGAAATTTTACAATTTTTAGCTTAAACGATCTAGATAACCTAGAAATACCTACAATATACCCAAATAAATATAATTTGATGCCAATAAGATTTGCAAACTATTGTGGATATTCCACTAGACAGTTTGTCACAACAAATCTGATAATAATTACACTTGAAATCCAAAATATACACTATGAGGGTTATTTTACTTAGAATTTTGGATTTATTAAGTTGTTTTTTTCATGCATGTGATCAATAAAATGTAGAAAATAGAGAACATACCGAAATACAATCACTCACAACCATAATAACATAAGATATGATTTAGGAAATCCTTTCAAGAGAAAACTCAGCTGGAAGTTGAGGCTGTTTTTCTCTCTCTTTCTATAAATGAAAATGGATGCAAGTACAAAGGAGTGAGACATATAGCCCTTGGTTTTATATAGTACATAAATAATATTTGTTTTTTTTCTCTCTCTCTATATCCACTCTCTACTATTTTTCTCATCTATGGAACGAGTAATCACTTGAATAGAATGGAACTTGTTTTCCTCCTAGTGGCTTGGTTATAACACAACTTGATATCCAAATATGGGTTAAATTTGAACCATTAAACCCTCAATATGATTCAAATATCGACCCCTATAAATGATTTTTCATATCTCATGTAACATCCATAGTGTTGAACATTATTTTTGTAAGCATTTATTATAATTGTGCCTCTAGCGTGGGGTAATTGTAGCTAGAAAAAACTCAGTTTGGTGGTTGGAATATATTAATAAAAGTTAAATTCAACTTGATGGAGAAAGGGAGGGCTGAAGAATCAATGTTTAAGGAAATTTTACTAGTTTTGCTTGCATACCATGAAAATTCGTACCCGTATCCTATTGAATTAAATGAAGGAACCATATGTGGCTAGGAAAAACCATTTTTTTTTCACTGAATTTTAATGATATGTGATTGGGCTGATATAGAGTCAGAATACCATGATAAAAATTATCTTATGAAAATATATATCAGATTGGGTGTTGCCCATCTTGATTCTCTGCTCTTATGGACTAAAGATACAAACTTAGAAAGCACCATGTAGCCAAGCAATTCCATCTCGATTATGCGAGGGGATGCAAAAGGGTGGCCCATATATATGCATTCCAACTGTGAATTGTTTTTTTTAATTATCTTTGGGAGATTCTTGTTATATTTTTTGGATCATATGAAGTGAATTCACTAGGATCTCTTTGCCTCTATTAAAACCACTAATTTTTACTTTGTTTAAACTGGTGTTACCATATTGGAAAGTAGAGATTGAATTAGAACCAATAGGTTCTTTTCTATTTGTCATTTAACCACCTTATCACTGAGTGATTTATATTGGCTTTGAAACCACTAGTGATTTCCTATTTTCTATTAAACCACGCACACAAAAAACCAATGGGTGCTTACTATTGTCTAGAAACTAATACTGCTTTCATATTTTATGTTAAACCACCTAATAATTTGGTGCTTGTTACTCGTTGTGAAACCATTAATTCTTTCCTATTTTCTATAAAACCACCCACACATTGAACCATTGGGTTCTTACTATTGCCTGTGAAATCATTTGTGCCTGGGTATTTTCCATTAAGCCATGTGATTACTAGGTGCTTTCTACTGTTTGTGAAACCACCAATTCTTTCCAATCTGTTGTTAAACCACCTACAAAGTGAAACCAATCCTCTGAAGTTGAGTGTAGAAAATATAACCACGAGATTCAATCTAGAAAATATAACCACCAGATTCAATCTAATCTTATAATGTACTAAAACAAGATATTGAATCCTTCTACAATTTGCAGAAATAAAATACAATCGCACCATCGCATAACAAGTAAGAGAAAGAAATTATCAATCACACAAAAAAATATGTATATGGGAAAGAAACTGCTCAAAACCCCTCTATCTCTATATTTCATATGGGAAAGATCATGAAACAATACAATGATATTCCTCACACTGAGAAACCTCTACACTCTCATGATCGTCTCACTTCGATCCTGCTCGAATCTAGATTGCAACCTAAGAAAAATCGGTCAAGTATTTAATATTTTTCTTGCCTTTGCCTAGCCTGCCTTGCTTACACATTCTTGGGATAATTAAGCACCTATTAATTATGAAAATACCAATTAACGATTGTGAAATCCTTCAAGGAATTCCCGAAGACCTCATGCATGACCTGTACACTTTTCTAATAGTACAACTGATAGATATCTTCCCTTTAACCTCAGTCTCAACTGGGTCTTCCTTAGAATTGCAATGAAACAATTATTTATAGAAAATTAAAAGTTAACTCATTGGTCACTACTTGTGAATTAAATTAGATTTAATTCACTGGACCTCTCACTATCTCATCTCTCAGTTAGAAATAGTTAAACTAATTTTAACTCAATTTCTTGAGTTAACTAATTAAGACTCACAAATAACTATATCTAGACCTTGTAAAAATATAAAATCCATTTGCATGCATATAATTAGATCTCTAAATCGAATTTCCTAAGCTAACTAAGTCTTCCTGACTCAGTTAACTGAAACAAGTTTTCATGAGATGAAATTACAAATTTTATTTAAATTTAATTATGGGAAAATTAAATCAAAATCCTCATATGGTAGCCATTTCTGGGTGCCATTTTCTGGATGCCAATTTCACTATTTCTTGATGAAAATTTCAACACTCCCTCTCTACAAGAAATAAATTCAATCTATCTTGATCTAGTACCTTTGGAATTTTTTGCATGCAACACTTCTCTAGTGTTGTTTGCTGCTGAAACTCCTGAAACTGAATAGCCTCCAAAAAAACTGAATCAGTATGATGCACCAGTCACCATAGTCTCTGACACCTACCGGTTACTGTACTATCTACTAAAATCTATGCATTGTTGACTCTTCATATGTTTCGTCTACACTACTGCCAACTCTGATCTGTGCTCCAATATTTGATATCTGTGACTTTGATTTTTGTCTTCCTGACATCTGATTGCATCAATCTAAATAATCCTTCCTTCTACTGCATAATATGGGATCCTCATAGCTAGGTTTGATCCATGAGACACACCATCTCAATGGACCCTATCCAAATTTCTTCTCTTGGGATTATGTCTGCACATCGCCTGACCTATCACCTTAAGGTATGGTTGCATGTGCTCCCTCTTCTCATCTGGCTCGAAATCCCCCTATACTGGAGGTCTCTTCTTGAGTGGAAAATTCAACTCGGTCTCCTCTATGATTCTCCAATTGTGGTTGCTCCATAATTTTCTGAGACTGAATGTTGAGAGGTAATTCATGCTCCCTATCATCCACCAATTCACTAACCTCTGATTTTCTCCTCAAAGCTTTGCATGCATCCTCAACCTCGAGAGCATATAGGTTCTTGAATCTTGCACTGATTTGTTTCACTCGTCTCATGGTGATGTGTCTATGGAACACCTTTCATTTTCTAAATATCACATCATAACCATGGTCTTCCAATAACTATATGGAAACAAGATTCTTATTTATTCCTGGAACGTATAAAAAATGTATCAGTCTAAGAGGGGAGCCAGACTCCCTCTGCAAGGTAATTGTACCTATGTTAGTCGCGCTATACCTCCCGTCATCTGCAAACTCTATGTTCTGCTAGAGGTCCTTCTCCTCCAATTCACTGAAGAGATATCTATTCCCCCTCATATGGAACGAGGCACCGGTGTTTAGATACCACATGCACCCCATTACATAGTTGGCCATGCATGAAATGCGAGTAAAATCAAGATCGAACTGTGAAGCTAGCACTTCACCCATTGAACCTTCAGGCTCCTTCTTACTTGCCTTCTTCTGAGGAAAATTCAAGGCATAGTGCCCATGCTCATGATAGTGAAAACACTTGATCTTGGAAAAGTATCTCTTGCCTTATTTTCCTTGGGAATTCTTTCCCTTGGATTTATTTCCTTTTCCCACCAATGCAAAATCTTCTTCTTTTTCTTTCCAGAGGTCTCGTCTTTGGTGCTTTGCTTGATCTCTTCTATTACCAAGTCGAACCACAAACATTCCCAATTTGGTAACTTCTCCCTCCCATTCAAAGAGTCCTGGTAACTATGCCAGATCTTGCGAAGTCCGAGAAGTGCTACGCTCACCAAATCATCATCAGAAATAGTCACCCCAACACTTCCAATTTCATATCGACATTGAGTGAACTTCTACAAGTATTTCTGGATCGCGTCGCCTTCCTCCATCTTGATATTTTTGAGCTTGTCCTTCAGTGCCAACTTCCTGTGGTCACTATTATTCTGAAAAAGATCTGTCAAGGCATTCCACATGGCATATGGAGTCTCCTTCCCATGGATACTCAAGACAATATCATCTCTAACTCCCTCTAACAAGATCCTTCTTGCCTTTTCTACCTTCTTCTTCTATTCATCAAGATTTTGAGCATATGTTGCTCGGGCTTGGGAATATTAGTATCTAAGAATTCCTTCAACCCATTTTCCTCCAACACTTCCTCCATCCTATCCTTCCATGCTACGTAATTCGAATTTATCTCAAGAGCATATTTGAGTCTCAATCCATTGAAAGACATCTTGATCGGCTGCTAGATCCTGAAGAATAAATCTGCAAATTCAAACTTGTTCAAGAAAAAAATTTGTTCTTCTATTCTATTGTGGTTCCTGGTGCTCTAATACCATGTAGAAAATCCAACCATGAGATTCAATCTGATCTTATAATGTACTAAAACAAGATACTGGATCCTTTTATAATTTGTGGAAATAAAACACGATTGCACAATCAAATAACAAATAAGAGATAAATTATCAATTGCACAACAAAATATGTATCTGGGGAAAGAAACTACTCAAAACCCCTCTATATATATATTTCATATGGTCAATATTATGAAACAATACAATGCTATTCCTCACACTAAGAAACCTATACACTCTCTTGACTGCCTCACTCTAATCCTGCTCGAATTTGGCTTGCAATCTAAGAAAATTCGGTCAAGTATTTAACCTTTTTATTTCCTCTGCCTAGCCTGCCTTGCTTATGCATTATTGGGATAATTGAGCCCCCATTAATTAGTAAAATTCCAGTTAATGATTTTTCAATCCTTCAAGGCCTTCCCGGTGACCTCATGCATGACCTGTACAATTTTCTAATAGTACAACTGATAGGTCTCTTCCCTTTAAGATCAGTCTCAACTGGGTCTTCCTTGGAAGTAACATGCAACAACTATTTATAGTGAATTATCAGTTAATTGATTGATCACTACTTGTGAATTAAATCAGACTTATGTCACTTGACCTCTCACTAGCTCATCTCTCAGTTAGAACTAGTTAAACAGATTTTAACTCAATTTCTTGAGTTAACTAATTACTGTAGATATTATAAAACATGCATGTATATCTTGGATTCACCCAATCTAACAATGTACTAAAGTTAAAAAATTAATCGCTTCTACAAATATTTTTCTAAATTAAAAACACAATCGCTAATCACATGAACATGAAGAAATATCAATCACACACAACACATATAATTTCCTAGGGAAAGCTTACAGCTAAAATCCCCACTATCTTCTATTGTATATTCATCATGGATCATGAAAAAATTACATACAAAACTCTTCTCACAAGAGCCCTCTAGTACTCAACTAATTGTCTCACACTGTCGTATGCAAAACTGACCAACACATAGCCAATTCTCAGCCTCCAGACAACCTGCCTTGCTTGCACAATCCATGATGGTAAAGATCCTTAAAAGATAGAAATTACTGCTTGCCTTGACTGGGAAAGTATCATGGGAACTCCAATGGGTCTTTGGTTTCATGTGTGCAACCTAATAATCCTACAACTGATAGTCAAATTCCCTTTCACCTAGAACTCAACTGGGTCTCCACTGGATCTAATGTGCATGCAGCTAATAATAGTAAATCCTCAGTTGCATGTGAGACCAATGATTGTAAATTAATTAATATTTAATTCAATTGATCTCTCACTAGTGTATCTTCAGTTACAACTATCACAACTGAGTTTAACTCACTTAATTGAGTTAAAATATTTACAACTTGCATTAACTAATGCATCAATGGACGTCGAACTCTGTTACAACTAGAATTACTCTGCATGCCTCACCAAATACCTCTAACTCGAAATCCACTAGCTAATTGAATTTATCACTTTCAGTTAATTGATTCATGTAAACATTGAGAATAGATTACAGTTTAATGTCCATCTTAATTAAGGGATAACCAAAATAGACATGCACCCAAAAATAGCACTATGGCCGTCACCCTAGTCTGGGTGCTTAATGCACTAGATGGTTAATGCACTAGGCGTGGGTGCTAAATTTCCTTGTTGAATCTCAACACTCCCTCTCAACAGGAAAGGGATTATCCTTCACCCTGATCCTGTCTCTATGGTATTCGAATTTTCTCCTGGTGAGCGCCTTCGTCTGAATATCTGCATCTTGATCTTCCATGGGATTTTACTAAAGAAAAATTATCCTTCTATGCACACAATCTCTGAGATGATGGTACCTGATATCTATATGCTTGGACCTATCATGATACATAGGATTAATCGAGAGTTTAATGAAAATCTAATTATCGCAATGAATCACTGTCGGATCCATACGAGAACAAAAAAAACCAACCAAGATATTTCTCATCCAAATAGCCTCACATGTAGCTTGACTTGCTACCATGTATTCTACTTCCGTTGAACTGAGTGCCACATATTGTTGCTTCCTGTTGTACCAGGAAATTTTTTTCTAACCAATGCTAAAGATCCCTCCTGATTTGATCTTTTTGTCTGATGGATTTCCAGCCCAATCTGCATCTGTGAAGCCGTGCAACTTCACTCCATCTATTCGTCTGTACCATAGACCATACTTTGATGTTCTCCTCCGGTTTTCTCAGGACATGCTTCCCCACCTTCCAAAAGAGCTTGGTAGGCTTAACCATAGCTTGACTCAGTTGGTTAAATATGTAGAAAATGTTTGGTCTTGTGTTCACTAGATACATTAGCGAACCCACTAACTACCTATAGACAGTAGCATCCACTACCTCTCAAGAAGTAGCATCCTCTTTCCTCAAATTTTCTAGAAGAGGAGTATCCATGGGTTTTCATCTCTCCATGTTAAACTTACCTAGTATCTCCTTTGCATATTTTCCTCGAGACAAAAAAATTTCACCATCTCGCTGCCATATTTCCAATCCAACGAAATAATGAAGGAGTCCCATGTCCTTCATTTCGAACTCCCTTGCAAGATCCTCCTTGCATGAGTGTATAAACTTCTCATCACCAGTCAAAATTAGATCATCAACATAAATAAAAATGATCAATAACTTACTCTCAACCACAATTTGGTACAGGTTTGCATCTGCTTCACTTTTTGTAAAGCCCAGTCCAGTGAAATATATGTCTATGTGAGTGTACAAAGCATGGGGTGCTTGCTTTAGCCCATACACTACTCTTTTAAGTCTGCACACATGTGACTCATTGTTGAAGATATCAAAACCTTCAAGATGCTCTATGTACACCTCTTCCTCAATGATCCCATTGAGAAACACAATTTTCACATCCATATGATGAATGCGCTAGCCCATTTGCGCTGAGAGTGCAAGGATGGATCTTATATATGGAAGATCACCTTGCAACAAGTGCAAAATTATCAACATAATCTATCCCCTCGATCTGTGAGAGTCCCCATGCCACAAATATAGTCTTGTATTTCTCCACACTCCCATCAACATCTTGCTTTATCTTCTAGATCCATCTCGATTCAACCAATGTTTTGTCGATCGGTCTTGGGACTATTTCCTATGCACTTTTATTGACAATGGAGTCATACTCCTCCACCATTTCATCAACCCAAGTTGGTTGTTGCATGGATTTCTGAAAGGAAGATGGTTCAATCATAATACATTTTCTCATAAGAGCCATGTATCCAGTAATTTGGTCAGGAGACTGTCTTTGTCTGTGCTGTGAAGTAGAGGCTTCTACATTCTCTGCAACATCAAGTATCAATCTATCAGCTTCCGTGGTGCACCTTCTTCCATTTATGATAGATGGATTTGCATGAGTGTTTTCCTCCACTCCATGAACCTCCTCATGTGGATGATCCACATCTTGAGACTCATCCTTGGGAACCAGTAGTTCCTCCTCTGCATGTAAGTCCAGCACCCTCTCAAGGGACAACCACATGGATTTCTCCTCATCAAATTTGATATCCCGTCACACAAAATTCATTCTGATGTTTGGCAAACACACATGATAATTATGGGTTGTTTCAGTGTACCCCACAAAAATCCCAACCTCAGTTGTTGGTTCCATCTTCTTCTTGGCGTCCTTGGTCACATGCACATAAACAGATGAGATGAAAATATTAAATTTTGAAACATCATGTTTCTTACCAGTGAACTCCTCTTCATGTGTACTCATGCCAAGTACTCTATGAGGACAATGATTTTACACATGTACCGTGTAATATTCCAAATCTGGAATTTTCTACAACAATGAGAATATATTAAGATATTCTAAAGTTGGAGATCAGAAAATAGGCTCATATGGTGTGTTAAAAAAACACATAGCCCTCAAATGAGTGAAACAACATCAAAAGAAGAATGCTTACACCTTCCCAGGTGGGAAAATGTAAGAATTAGACCCTGGAAATGTTATTCCTAAAGATATGCGTTTTTTCTGGATGAAATAACATTGGGTTCCCATAGAATATGCTATTAGGATGTCACATAAAAAGGGGGATCATAAATAAATCCCTTTTGATATGTTAAACAGACCTCCCAGCTACCCGACAGCTTGAAAATAGCCAAATCCCATGACTTGAGTTATGCAGAAAAATACTGAAGCATATACAGCGTTATTTTATGAGGGTTTCTATAGTAAAATAATGAAATAAATGGATTTGGAGTTTCATGGAAAATATGCCAGGAAAATAGAGATCTATCCTCCTTATTGCATTATAAAGCTAACCTGACAAGGGTTTCATGAAACACATGTACAAGAAAGAGCAGATCTGAATATTCAGCTTAGAAAATGCAGTCTCACTAAAAAATTACAGAAATGTAGCTGAATAATACAAAAGAGGGATGAGAATCCCTTCCTCTAGCTTTCCGGGAGAAGGGTTGGCCCTTCCCCTAGGAAACTAGTTAAAAAACAAGGGTCTTAACCCTGCTGCAGCAACTTTGCATAAAATGACGCAGTTCTTGCAAGGGACTGCACTGTAGGAGATGAGAACCACTTTTTTTTGCTGCCAAGATATGAAATGTGCTCAAAAATATTCCTAGTTGATTTCTCAAGAGGAGGAAAGCACCTTCTACTGAGAAACAGACTCGGAAGTGGTGTAAGAGTCCTCCACTGCAACACCCTGCAACTCAACAATATTCTACTGTAGAAATAAAGCTGGGACTGAAGAATGATGCTTGGCCTTGAGCCTTGATGTGGAGAAATATAGAACAAGCTCTCCCAAGAGGCCTCTCAAGGGAAGAGGTGGGATTCCCACCTGGGAACACCCAGTGCTGCCTTGCTAAACAGCAAGGGGAAGCCAAGTCTAAACAGACAAGATCAATAGATCGAAAAAACAAAAGCATGAATAACAAAGGCCTCCATCCTCTTCATATATAGCAAGTGAACCTTTCCTCATTGGGTCCCATTCACATGTGCCATAAAGCTCATGCAAGTTTTCCTCCACCAAAACTGCGTCATCCAAAGGAGATTCAATGTATCTAGACAGCTTAGTTGACTTGTTCAAAGTTGACTGAATCAACATGTCCCCATCTCTGTTCACACCTAAGGGTGCTCAAATTAGCTATATTCTTACCCCTTTTCACATTAGGGTGTTATTGATCATTCCAAAGAGGTTAATGGTCCTCCCTACCCAATTATTCATCCTCCTAGTGATAAAACAACTCTAATATTCCATTTAGCTTGGAGGCTAAAATTTTGGAATATTACAGTCCTCCCCTAAAAAATGTTGCTTTTCCTCAAGAAACTGCATAAGGAGAGAAAAATCCTACCCTCCTCTTCTTGTGGCCTCCTCATCCGAAAGTCTCCGCCACTACTCAACATGATCTGCTACAAATCTGTCCTCCAATGTCTCCTCCTAAGCATGCAAAACCATATGGCCTACATCATAGAAAGGTGGAAGATGTAAGTGGAAACCTCCCCACTGTCTAATGGACTCCTCAAGGTAGGATTGATGATGAACACGGGGAATATTTTTCCCAATGAGTGACTCCCACACCCATGCTATCATCCAAATGAAATGAGACAATCTAGTTAGCTCAAAAAGATCCTCAACCCTCGGTTCATACAATGTATTTGGGCTGCAAGGAGAGATTGGATCCTCCCAACCAAGTGGTTTCTCTCTCCATCCATGATAAGTGTGGGGGATGCTGCTGATCTTGGGCTGAAATATTATGACCTCCAAGAGTGGCCCAAGCTACCCCATCAAACAAATAAACCATGAAGTGCCTCCTCCAAAAACTCAAACTCTCCAAATGGCTTCTCCCATATGAAGAAGAGAGATGTAATTTGGAAATCATGGGCTGCCCATTGCTCCTCCAAAAACATGCATCATGTAAAGTAGGGAGAATCATTCTCCCAACGAGCATCTTTAACTCATATCCCACTCTCCAATCAAAGCTTCCCCTGAACATAGAGATATCAGCAATACATGGAAGCATAAACTAGTGTAGTGTATTCCTTTCCTGCATCAAATAAAAAAAAAATAAGTGCTTTTCCAGCCACTTGTTTGCTGCCACAATCATTTTACAAGATATAAGCATGAAAGTACAAAAGGGTGTCAATGGTGCACACCAAAAATCATGTGGTTTCCCCCAAAAACCACCAATGAGATAGCCAATCTCAATGCTACAAATGGCTTCAAGTACATCATTATACAATATGCAAGAAGGAATAATCCTCCTTGGTACAATATGCTGCTCATAAAAAGACAAGAAGTACAAAACATAAGGTGAGATTGTACATTATCCATCATGTACTTGAAGACTTGGGCTGAAATGGCTCAATTAAAAATGCTCCCTTACTCCCAATGAGTAGGAAGGTGGCTATGACATCCTCTCCATCATCATCTGGGCTCTACATCTCTCCATATGCTGAAATATGTCTTGCTGAATGCCCTCCCAAATGAACTCCTCTGCCACGGAAATATATGCATCAAAATGCATGGAAAAGAAGTCCTCATGTGCTGCATGCAACAGTTTCTCCTTGAGCTTAGAAGATATAGTCAAGAAGACTCTGCCATGAGAATAGATGACCATATCATCCACCATATATCTGTCATCTCCATCAGGATCATCAAGAATCATGCAAGCACCAAGATCCTTGGAGTACTCTACCAAGAGTTGAGACCTCCAATAAGGATCAATCCTCCTAAGGTACAGCATTGGTGATCTACCATGTGAAGCTCTACATATGTTGTTGTCCTTTCCTTTGACATCCCTCATGCCAACTTCATCCTCCAGATTTCTGCCATGCCCATCATGCAACTGCTCATGCTAAAAAAGAAGTAGTTACCTTTGGAAGTTGGCCTCCCATGAAAAGCTCTCCTCCAAGAAGAATCTTCGGATCTTGGCCAAAGCAAGCATGAGTGGTCTCCATCTACTCCAATGTATGGAGGATTCCTCCCTCAAAGGAAGTACCCTCTGTTTCTCCAAATCCATGGAGCAGCTCCCTTGCACCATGAAGGTGCCATCCTCCATGACTGCAAAAACCTCTATTAGCGCAGTATAGGTAGTGAGAGTGGGTGGTGCTAAAAATGGGAGGATGTCCTCCTCCTCCTTGAGTTTTTCCCAAAATATCTGTGCTGCACTGGACTCCTCCAAATTTCTCACCTCCCTAGAATCAAAGAGTGGTGAACCAAATGGAAAGATTTATTTTACCAACTCCAAGTCTGGTGGTCTCCCTGGTGGAATGCCTCCATGTAGTGAGACATCCATGGCAAGAGAAGACTGTCTATATGGTTGGGCAACCTTGCCCTTGCCCTCACAGCACAAACCAGTCTCCTTCCTCCTTGCACCAGCTCTTTGAAATAGATAGGGGTGTGTGCTCTTCATTAAGTGATGATGTCCTTCCTCCCTACCTTCTCCTTCCATAAATACCATCTCACAATCAAGCTACTCATTGACTTTACTTTGCCTCCCACATGTGAGATCCTGGGGAATTCTTGCAATGTCACAAGAAATCCTCCTGTTGGAGCATGTGATCCTCCTTCCTCTGCATGAGGCACTAGATATGCTCTAGATGTGATAGTGCTATAACCCCCATCCTTCTCTTCATCTTCAATATGAATAGGAGGTAACTGCTAAATGAGAGGTTCCTCCTTTGCAAAAGGACCCCTCATGCCCTCTTGTCCAAGGCCATGCCATAAAGATCTTGCCTTCAACAAGGTGTCATGCAAGATATGATCTCCTCCAATAGGTTTCTGAAGTGGTTTTGAGTTTGCAGGTTCCCCCAACTTATGCAAAAGTTTCAGTGGTTTGATTGTTTCATGTTTTGCATCAAATCTCTCCACCAATATTTTAGTGAACTTTGAAAAAGAAGAAATATT
Organism: Pinus albicaulis; assembly: GCA_034641835.2. Taxonomy (NCBI): domain Eukaryota; kingdom Viridiplantae; phylum Streptophyta; class Pinopsida; order Pinales; family Pinaceae; genus Pinus; species Pinus albicaulis. Next base: position 912,078,391 of record CM076582.1, read on the forward strand.
AACATTTTTCAATGAGAATGACTCAACCATCCACCAAGCATAAGCCTTACCTTCAAAGTGCAGCGCTGCAACTCTGATGGCTTCTTCTTCAGAAACTGGGTGTTGCTGCAAGTAAGTGCACAACTCCTCCACCCAAGCTTTGGCTGAGCAAGTTGGGGAACCATCAAAGGTAGATAGAGAAAATCTATCCATTTCATGCAGCTAGCTTCTCTCCACCTTGATCTTGCAGAAATATTTGAAAGTAATATGATCTCTAAACTTCTCAGCTTGAGATTCATATTCTTGCAGGAAATTGCTAAGAGTTCCCTCCTCCGGCATTTCTCCTTCTTTCATCTTTCTCATAGAAACCTTGGGCATTTGACTGAATTGTGCATAATAGGGTGTAGCTTCATGCTCACACCTATCATGTACCAGTCTAGATCTGGCTCTAGATCCAAACTCATCAGGAGATTCCATTTCTCCTCTCATCTTCTTAAGATTTTCATTGATGCACTGCACAGATTTTGGAAGAAGCTTTGTAAGCTTATCTTCCCTTTTTCCTCCACATAATGGGGTCTTCATTCTATTCATCTCTCCTTCTCTGGATAGCTGCATGGCTGAGTTCCATAGGCTGAGCCAAGATTGAAGCTTTGATACCACTGTAATATTTCAAATCTAGAATTTTCTACAACAATGAGAATATCTTAAGATATTATAAAGTTTGAAATAAGAAAATAGGCTCATATGGTGTGTTAAAAAAACACATAGCCCTCAAATGAGTGAAACAACAACAAAATAAGAATGCTTACACCTTCCCAAGTGGGAAAATGCAAGAATTAGACCCTGGAAACGTTATTCCTGAAGATATTCATTTTTTCTAGATGAAATAACGTTGGGTTCCCTTAGCATATGCTGTTAGGATGTCACATAAAAAAGGGGATCAGAAAGAAATCCCTTTTGATATGTTAAACAGACCTCCCGGTTACCCGACAACTTGAAAATAGCCAAATCCCATGACTTGAGTTATGCAGAAAAATACTGAAGCATATACAACATTATTTTATGAGGGTTTCTATAGTAAAATAATGAAATACATGGATTTGGAGTTACATGGAACAATATGCCAAGAAAACATAGATCTAGCCTCCTTAGTACATTATAAAGCTAACTCGGCAAGGGTTTCATGAAACACATGTACAAGAAAGAGCAGATCTGAATATTCAGCTCAGAAAATGCAGTCTTACTACAACATTATAGAAATTTAGCTGAATAATACAAAAGAGGGATGGGAATCCCTTCCTCTAGCTTTCTGGGAGAAGGGTTGGCCCTTCCCCTAGGAAACTAGCTCAAAAACAAGGGTCTTAACCCTACTGTAGCAACTCTGCATAAAATGACACAGTTCCTACAAGGGACTACGCTGTAGGAGATGAGAACCACTTTGGCATGTTGCCAAGATATGAAATGTGCTCAGAAATCTTCCTAGCTGATTTCTCAAGAGGAGGAAAGTACCTTCTACTGAGAAACAGACCCGGAAGTGGTGTAAGAATCCTCCACTGCAACACCTTGCAACTCAACAATATTCTGCTGCAGAAATAATGCTGGGACTGAAGAATGATGCTTGGCCTTGAGCCTAGATGTGGAGAAATATAGAACAAGATCTCCCAAGAGGCCTCTCAAGGGAAGAGGTGGGATTCCCACCCAGGAACACCCAGTGCTGCCTTGCTAAACAACAAGGGGAGGCCAAGTCTAAACAGACAAGATCAATAGATAGAAAATACAAAAGCATGAATAACAAAGGCTTCCATCCTCTTCATATATAGCAAGTGAACCTTTCCTCATTGGGTCCCATTCACATGTGCCATTAAGCTCATGCAAGTTGTTCTCCACCAAAACTGCGTTGTCCAAAGGAGATTCAATGTATCTAGACAGCTTAGTTGACTTGGTCAAAGTTGATTGAATCAACATGTCCCCATCTCTGTTCACACCTAAGGGTGCTCAAATTAGCTGCTTATTCTTACCCCTTTTCACATTATGGTGTTATTGATCCTTCCAAAGCGGTTAATGGGCCTCCCTACCCAATTATTCATCCTCCTAGTGATAAAACAACTCTAATATTCCATTTAGCTTGGAGGCTAAAATTTTGGAATATTACATACCGATGTATTGCATGCTTCTGCCCACAGATGAATTGGTAGGCCTTGATCATGCAACATCGCTCATGCTGCACCCACAATAGTTCTATTCTTCCTCCGTGACCCCATTCTGCTATGGGTTATGAGGCGCTATGAGTTCTCCTCAAATTCCTTCTTTGCTGCATAATTTATTGAATTCATTAGAGATGTATTCTCCACCATTATCACTCCTAAGAGCCTTCACTTACTTCCCCAATTATTTCTCCACCAATGATTTAAACTCACAGAAATTAGAGAATGTTTGATCTTTCTTCTGCATGAAGAAGATCTAGCACTTATGAGAAAAGTCATCAACAACGATTACATAGTACTTATGTTTTGATGTTGAAGCAATAGAGAAAGGACCACACACGTCTGTGTGAACTCTCTCAAGGATCCCCGAAGCTCGGTTTTCATTTTCATGAAAGGTGGCCTTTACATATTTTCCCATAGTACATCCCTTGCATGTATCTGACTGTGCAAGTGTACCCCTCAGAAGAGTAGTAGAAATCTTCTGCATGACTTTCAAGGCTCCATGGTGAAGATGACCCAATCGCTTGTGCCATAATTCACCCTCATCCCGACTCACCATTTAATATGCCTTGCCCATAATTGCTGCGCAACCATATACCTCTAGCTTTTAGAGATTCTTAACTTGAATCCCTATCCTCTTGGCTTGTCCTATTGTTTTATGTTGTAGGAAAGCTTTTCCATCACTAAAAACAACATCATAGAATCTATCCTACAACATTACGACTGAGACCAAATTTTTCTTCAGACCTGGTACATGCATTACAAATTTTAATTGAAATGGTTTAACTGATGCCCTCTGAAAGGTAATGGTACCAATCCTGATAGCACTGTACCGTATGTCATCTCCCATTTCAATATTCATCTGGAGATCTTTCTCCTCCAAGTCACTGAAAATTTCCTTAGCTCCCGTCATGTGAAATGAAGCGCCACTATCCATGTTAGCCACCTATGAATTTTTTGACAAGAAAACAAGTGGCTAAAATTGTTTTGAGTCTTCAAGAGATACCTTTCCTTTGTAAACCTATCATTCTTGAAGCCTACATGTGTTGTCTACCCTTTGAACAATCTTCACTGTTGTTTCCATTGGAAAGCCTCACTGTTTGTAAAAAAGAATGCTTCAAAAGGCCTCTGTAATTTTCCCATTTCCACTAATTTCCCTTCATTTCCATTAAGCCTCTCTTCCCCCTTTAGAACCTCCATATTCCTTTAAAAGCCTCCAAAATCCTCTTAAGTCCCTAAAAATCCCTTTTACAGGCTTAAGACCCCTTTTTCCTTTTACCGGAACCCACTGTTTAGCCTAAAAAACTCTGTTTTTTGGCCTAAAACCCTCTTTTTACCCTATATTATGCCTAAGTCCCTTTCGGCTAAGCCCCTAACTGCTTCCCCACATATGACCTGTGCCCAAGACCAGGTGCTAAAGACTCAGGTGCTAATCGCAATCGGAGCTTTCCGTGTGTGCATTTTCCTTTGTTAACTCAAATTTTTCTGATGCGAGGTCTTTGTTCTATTCGACCGGGGGCTCGATGTAAGCCGTCGATATTTCATGATCCGATGGCCAGTTCTAATCACATCGTTCCCCTTTCACTCCTCTCCATTTACCCCTTCGACTGACTGTGGACCGTTGATCTCTCCACTAGATCCGACGGCCCTGGTGTAATCGCACATCGCAAAGGGCCCAATATCGTGTTGTTGACCCTCCCAATTTGCGAGCCCCAATTAGATCATGACCATTCATCCTTTTAGATCCAATGATCCAGATAATCTCCGCCTCCATATAACTTTTCTCCCCCTTCGTAACACTATCGTGCCAGTTTTGAATCTCAGTCGTCCAATGTATAGATCTAATGGCTCGCAATTAACCCGATGAACCCGATGGCCCGCTCCATCTCTTCCCCTCTGAGTGCATATCCACCATTGATCATCCGCTGATCCAACGAATGAGTGCCAATTGCAAGATCTCTAATCGCAAAATATTAAAATTTCACCCTTTGTCCCCGCTGATCCGCATTCCCCGATTAGCTCTTGACCGTCCATCTGCATTAGATCTGACGGTCCAAATTTCATCATACCCTGCCATTTCATTTCCCCTTCACACTGTTCTACTGACACTCATCTAAATCTCAACTGTCCATTTGTTTTTTGATCCGACAGTCAGCGCCTAATCACACTTCGCAAATCCAATGTGCACTGCATCTTTTTTCCCCGATTGTGTGATTTCCTGATTGAATTGTAGCCGTCGGTTGATCTGCATCTAACGGCTTACATTGCATCATGACCTCATTCATTATTTCTCCATCGGAGCTTCTAAATGATTTCATCATAATATCCCCACCGTTGATCTCCTTCTGAGATCCAACGGTCCACGTTAAATCGCCCTCCGAGTCCCATCATTAAAGGCCCCGCTTTCATGCATTTTGACCCTTTTTCTTTGTAGTTCACCCGAAATTAAACCTTAGTGTCTTAACACTAAAAATTATTTCCTCCGTCTAACCTGCCTCCCCGGTAAATCCTGACCGTTGATCTCCGATGGCTGATCTAATCGGACGGTCCATGACCCTCTTTGCGCCAAACCTTTGGTAGATAATTCTTTCACCATTCTGCAATGTTTTTTACCCGTTTCACCTACATCCACCATTTCCGCCACCATTCCATAGGCCTCTACAGCAACCTTCCACCACTCCCCTATGTTTTATAACGAGTCTATTGTATTTTGCAGGGATTACAGAGCGATGAATTCACTCTGTTTCCACAGTCTCAGTCATTGTGACTCAGAGTGCAGAAAGATAATCGCTGAAGTAGCAAAGAGTATCAGTAAAGGGGAATTAAAGGATTAAAGAGCCTGTTATTGAGAATTAATTTTATAATCCAGTGTTCAAAGGATAAAGACACAGATAAGTACCATGAAGATGATTAAGAGGACTAATAAGGCCTAAAGCGCACAAATGAGTCATATCAGTGTTACAGCATCAATAGAACGTGTTTTCTCTAGGAAGGACATCTTCCTACAACATTCTCCATGCCTCCTCGAGCCCTTAAAGTTTATTTCACTGACAGAAGTTTCTAAAGCTGTCAAGACAACAGTAATGGAAGCATGGAAAGACTTGAAGACCTTCAGTCACCTTACTTATTCCAAAAGGCAACACAGAGTACCATACAATCAGAGAGAACTTCAAAGAATACATCTGAGGTTAATGTTAACCTGACAAGGACTTCGAAACAGCCTAAAGATTACACACAGTAATGCAGTGCCATTAAGCAGAGTTGGCACGAAAATTTCCTCCACTCTGTCTTAATGAATCAATTAAATGTACATCTACTACCACAGTTACTCATTCTCTTATAAGAATCCCTGAAGAAAACATTGTAAAGGTTGTTGTTGGTTGATAGGGATTTTATCGACTATTAGAATTGTTATTGGGGGAGTAGCTTAGTAGTTTGTAATTTAGTAGGCTAGGAGGAGAAGTTTGGAATGTAACAGCCATTGAGCTCAAAGTATGTGACTGGTTTTGCACGTCAATTGAACAAGCAAATTTCACAGGATCCTGGTCTATATTATGGGTGATGTTTTCCTTACTTATTTCATGTTTAATCATGTTGTCCATTATTCTATGATAAGAATCAGTAATCTGGCTTAGGATATACCCCTGCATGGTACCCTAATGCTTTCCTGCTCTTCTTATCTTTGATGTTTTCTGCTGATTGTGTATCTAGGAGCAAAATCACATAATTTAACCAGTCAAAGATGTTGGCATGCCCATGCTTACTGATGTTCGAATTTGGAGTTTGTTGCTTAGATTTTCTTGTTTGGTTTCAGCTGGAAGAATTGGGATACCAGGGATTTAGAGTTAGCCCTGTCCACTAGGGTCCTTTTCCAACAGATTGGCCTTTCTAAGATCTCTTTGAGCTAGTGTCAAAAGCATTGAAGGTTAAAATTCCTTCTTTGATCTTAGGCCTTGATCTGTGTTAAATATTAACTGTGTTTCCCTTAAGAGTATGTTGAAAGCAGGTCTGGAGTTAAGTGACCTCTGACCTGATCTTAAGCTACCCTTTGTGTTTTATTGAGAGTTTCCTCTAAGTATGTCAAAGCAGGCCTGGATTTAAATGACATCTGAACTGATCTTAGACTGCACTTGGGTTTCTTTCCTTCTTTCACTTCACTTCTTAATGTTCCATCCCACCATCTATCTAAAAGATCCTTTGGTATAGATGAATTTCCCTATGGAAACCCTTGGTTAGTTGTTATGCAAGTAATCTCCTTTCATGACTCCATAGCCCAATGCACTGACACTTTCTTGACCTATCTTCTTTTTCCGAAACATCTTGCTACTTTGTTCCTTTTCATTCCACATAACCTTCTCATTTAATGATCTCCAACCCAACAACCAAACCAATTAAAACCCCTGTGCTTCATACCTAGCCTAATACCCCATTTTGAGCTTCAAAGGTATATCATCCTTTACATTTATAGAGAGATCCCTCTCTGGATCCAGGAGGGCTAGATCCTAGGATCCCAAAGTGGTTTGATGTTGTCTTGTCTTCTGGTATTGCAAAATCTGCCAAAACACATGAACCCAAACAATCCAAATACCACACAGATCCCAATGCACTAGAAACAATGCATGCGATCAATGATAATTCAAGCTCAAATTATGAAGCAAGGGCATCACTAGCTACAGATACTCCAGCCTTCTTGTTCTTCTTCTTCTTTTGTGGATAGTTAGTAGAAAAATTTCCATGCTCGTGACAGTGAAAACACTTCACCTTGGAAATGTCCTGCTTCCTGCCATTCTTGGACTCAGATTTAGAATTTAATTTCTTCCCCTTCCCCTTCCTCACCTTGGCAGCCAAAGAACAATCCTCTTCATCCTCATTCTTAGATGGAGATCCATCTCTGGTGTTCCGTCTGAACTCCTCCTGCACCAAATCCGACCATAGTCATTCCCAATCTGGCAAATTTTCCCTTCCATTGACAGAGTCTTGATAACTGTGCCAAATATTGGGAAATCCTAGGAGAGCCAAGATCACTAAATCATCATAAAAAATCGTTATTCCAATTCTCCCCAGTTCATCCTAATATTGGACAAACTTTGTTAGATATTTTGGAATGGTGTCGCCCTTTTCCCTCTTGATCTTCCTGAGTTTATCTTTGAGTGCCAATTTCCTATGATCGTTGCTACTTTGTAATAGATCTGTAAAGCCTTCCACATTGCATATGGTGTGGCTTTCCCATGTAGGCTTGAGACAATGTGGTCTCGTACTCCCTCCAATAGGATCCTCCTTGCCTTTGCCACTTTCTTTTTCCATGCATCAAGATTTGCAGCATCTGCCACAATGGGTTTAAGAACATCATTGTCAATGAATTCCTTCAAGCCATTGTCTTCGAGTACTGCCTCCATCCTGTCCTTCCAAGAAATTTAGTTCGAGCTAACCTTGAGTGCATAGTCTAACATCAAGCCATTGAAATCCATTTCAATCTTGAATCAGCTGTAGCGCCAAGAAAGTCTTTCTTCAAATTTGAATTCTATCCAGTCACAAACTCAACTCCTACTTCAATTCTGCAATTTTATGTGCTCTGATACCATGTAGAAATTATACAATATGCATCTATATCTTGGATTCACCCGATCTAACAATGTACTAAAGTTAAATACTGAATCGCTTCTACAAATATTTTGCGGAATTAAAAACACAATAGCTAATCACACGAACATGAAGAAAGATCAATCACACACAACACAGATAATTTCCGAGGGAAATCTTACAGCTAAAAATCCCACTATATTCTAATGTATATTTAGCATGGATCATGAAAAAATTAGATACAAAACTCTTCTCACAAGAGCCCTCCAGTACTCAGATAGTTGTATCACACTGTCATATGAAAAAATAACCAACACATAGCCAATTCTCAGCCTCCAGACATCATGCCTTTCTTGCGCAATCCTTGATGGTAAAGATACCTAAAAGATAGGAATGCTTGCCTGCCTTGACTGTGCAAGTATCATGGGCACTCCAACGGATGTTTGGTTGCATGTGTGCAACCCAATAATCCTAAAACTCATATTCAACTTCCCTTTCACCTAGAATTCAACTGGGTCTCCACTGGATCTGATATGCATGCAACAAATAATAGTAAAGCCTCAGTTGCATGCGAGATCACTGATCATGAATTAATTAATATTTAATTCACTTGATCTCTCACTAGTGTATCTTCAGTTACAAATAGCACACCTAAGTTTAACTCACTTAACTGAGTTAAACGATTTACAACTTGCATTAACTAATGCACCGCTACACTTCAAACTCTGTTACAACTAGAATTACTCTCCATGCCTCACCAACTACCTCTAACTTGAAATCCACTAGCTAACTGAATTTATCACTTTCAGTTAACTGATTCAAGTCAACATTGAGAATATATTACAGTTTCATGTCCATCTTAATTAAGGGATAACCAAAATAGACATGCACCGAAAAATAGCACTGTGGGCCCCACCCTATTCTGGGTGCTTAATGCACTAGACGTGGGTGCTGAATTTTCTTGTTGAATCTCAACAATTACAACTCACAAATAACTATATATGGACCCCCTAAAAATATAAAATCCCTTTGCATGCATCCTCTTAGACCTCTAACTTGAATTTCATAAGCTAACTAAGTCTTCCTGACTCAGTTAACTAATACAAGTTGTCATGATATGAAATTAAACTTTTTCTTTCAATTTAATTAAGGGAAAATTAAATCAAAAGCCTCACATGGTTTCCATTTCCAGGTGCCATTTTCTATATTTCACTTCTGGATTCCAATTTCACATTTTCTTGTTGCAAATTTCAACACTGAGTAACACACTCCTTTGAAATTTGGGTGAAACCCCATGTTTTGAAGCTCTTGAGATGTTGACCAATCCATTAGTGTGAATTTACCCCGATGCAATCAATTCCTTAGAATATGGATTTGGCTTAGGTGTGGTTAGCTACAAGATGAACTTAATTGTAGTTGGCTTATGGTTGGGTGAAGAGTGGGAGTCCTTTCTCTAGTTACTATATGGTTCAACTCATTCAGATAAGTAGAATGGTGTATGATAATTTTATTTTTGAATGATGAGTTATACTTAATTGTGATTACAAGAGATTATATGTTTTTGTATGAATCATGAATGAATTCTTAAAATATCTATGTATTCAAAGTTTATAGTTTCCTAAGATGTCCATGTCTATATGAATGTTTAGGGTTTTTAATTATGTTGTGCAATTCATGACTTATATATTATGTCATATATTGAATGACAAATAGATTCTTGAACTGTTTTGTGCATCCTGTGTAATTGGATTATGGAGTCTGTGTCCCATTTATGAATTGCATGATATATTACACATTATAATTGATTCCTTAAATTTACTGTTATATTCAAAAGTGACAAGTTACCTTACAAATTTATGGATCTATTGAATACTTGGAGTATGAGTATTTCCACCACACTTATGAATTACAAATATCTTGTCTGATTATAGTTGATATAAGTTACATGTTGTAATTTTCAATGCTATGATGAAAGTAAGTGACTATATATTCAAGCTCTCTCTCCCTTTACTTGAAAATCATAATTTATAAATCATAACTCAACCTACTTAAGAGGATTTTGTGGCATCTTATAGTCTAGCTGCAACATTCCTTTGAGTATTCATGTCACTTTTGAGTTTCATAATTAGACCAATAGGTATTTCACATCTACTTGGATAAGTATACACAACCTGTATAATAAATTGATATAACTTGGTTGACTTGTGTAACATTCCATGAGTATCATGGATATATCATGTGAAACTTGGTTTGGGGCCTTGCCTTGCTTCTTATATCAACAACTGTTAACTAGGAGATTATGAATGCCTATTCCATGTATTGATTACCAATTTGAATATTGAGGGTCATACATTTAGACCTTATGTCAAAAAACAAAATACGCTATTTTATGCAAAAATCTAAATTTGGAGCATATACAACCAGCCATCAGATGAACATAGTTTGCTCAATTTTATAGATTGCGTATGGTGGGGTCTAGTCTCAATAGGTTGGTGACTCAACAATGGTATAACTAGATTGGGTGTACGATATGTTATAGAATCATATGGGGGAGGCTCATAGCCATCTCTTCATGTTGGTCCCTCCAATGGAACATCTAGCCATGGAAAAGAACTAAAAAATGAATGCATGAGGTTTGGTGTGCTCGGTTAGAAACCCACCCAAAAGAATCTCACCAGTGAACCCCAATAAATATTAGATGAAACAATCACATGGGGAAACGATGAAACACTAATGGAACCCAAACTGGTGGAACCACACCACTGAATGACTATGCCACTGGGCCCCAAAGGATAATGGGAAGAACAATTGAGAAAACCAAGTCCAATGTGATGTGGCATAGGAGGGGACCACAATGGGTTTTTGGTTTTTGTACATCAAACACTTGTTGGAAACTAGATCACTCCTAAGAGGGGGGGGAATCAGTAGTCAAGGAACTTATGAAATTTTCTCCAAAATATAAATCTTTAAGCATGCATAAACTAAAATACACAAGTAGAGATCAGAGCATAAAAAATAAACATGAAAGAATGAAAAACATTTAAAACATGGAAAAAAGTATATATGGTGGAAAACTCTCTGCAAGGAAAAAAACCACCCATTTATGTTGTGTTTCTCAAATATTATATTATGCCAAACAATTATTTATATAGAGAATCAAATGTCTACTATCAAATGGGGACTCTTTCTCATGCAGATATATGAACTACCATTCGCTGAAGGCCACCACAATCAATGATCCTCATTCGGTTACTCCTGAAATATCAATCGACTCTACAGAATCCAATCTGTTGGAAGCCACCACAACCAATGATCCTCTACCAGTTTATACTAAACTATCCAACCACCATTGGATTGAGAAAACTGCTCACTTATATTGATTTCACTAGAATCACCCAACTCCACTTCTCTATGTGGTTCTCATTTCATACATTTTTAGACCAGAACCGAGAACTGCTCAACATGAGCACTGTAGCAACATATCATAAAAGCACATAACGAAAAACAAAATCTCCAACCTACAAATACACCACAAACTGAAAGACAATTTCTCCACACACTTCTACCAATCCACACTTCACCTTCTCACTCACAACACAAAGCTGATGGTTGAAACATATTCTACTATCTGTAGCAACATATTCAAAGTAATTCAAAAAATATGCATCAAAAAACCCTCACATATCTTGAAAACTATTCTTCACCCTCACTCTCACTCATCACATCAAGAGAATCAACCATCTATTATTGAGATTTCTCCAATATATGGATGAAATGAAGTGTTAAAATCAATAATTACCAAGAACTACTAAGCTCCATAAACTTTCTTCATATGCTTGATTTACTCTCGATTCAACTCATTCACTTGATCAAGACAATAAACTCCATTTTACTTTTGATATTTTCAACTTTTATTAACTTTTATAGGCCCCACTATATTTTCTGGTTGTATACTAAAAATTTCTGAGCAAGAACATCACCATAATAGAAAAATTAGTTGAGTCAATGCATGAGGAATTTGGAGAAATTTTAAAGTTTTTCTTCGATCGCATGCCCAATACTGTGAAAATTTGACTGGTAACATGCATAAGCCTCTCTCGTAGCGACTGGAGCCTTTCAGTCGCACTGATGACCCATCATCCATGCAATTGGGGCAAAGGATGAAATAAAACTCAATCAAATAATCTCAAGACTCTACCAAACTTCAGTGACACCTTCATCATCCTCTAAACCACCTACAAGCCTCTATAACAAGTCTGCAAAATAATGATATAGGCCAATAGCATCTGCAACAAGTCAATCACAAGTAGTCCCTAGTATTCCAACCTCATCACCAAGACCAACACCAATAGCTCCTCAAGCAACAATGAAACCCTGTCTAAACACCTTCAACACCTGTAGCAACATATCTAACTCCTATAGCACTCCTGCAGAAGCAAAATCAAGTCATCCAACTGCCTCCAACACTTATAGAGGAACCTCCAACACATGCAACCATATATCAATACATGTAGAAGCAAATCCTATGCTTCCAACAAATGTAAAAGCATATGCTACACCTGAAGTAGTAATCCAACCACCTACAACAACAACATCTTCAACCAACACAACATGTCCTAAATCCATCTCTACTCAACCTCAATTCCTGTACTAGTTCTAGTCATAAGTATTTTGACATCAATGTAAACTAACAAGACCATTGAGTTGAACCTTGCAACAAAGAAACACTCATCACACATTATTATAGTCAGATTGAAATAAGCATATGACAAGTAGCACCATGAGCTTGTTGAAATTAATTCCAACACTACAATGCCAACAATATCCTTTTTGGAATTTATGTCAGCTTCAATCCAACAGCTAAGGTTGATCTCCATACACTATCCAACACCGAATCTATAACTCTGAAGTTGATCTCTATCCATCCAAATTCTCTCCCCCTTTGACATCAATGGAAAAGGGCCATACCAACACTAAAGACAATTCCAATAATGTGTCGGATAAGAGAAGTGCTCGCCTATCATACTCAACACCATGCAGATGTAAACCAAATATGTATCTCCTGCAAGATAATAATTTGAAGTAGGGAACTCAGTTTCCAAACATATCTCTAGCCACTATCCTGCAATCCCTGAAAAACTAAACATACTCCCCTAAGCTTGTAATGAGGCTGCAATCACACTTTGCTTCTGAAGCAACACATCCTCTTCACTGCAATAATCCTCCTTTCCAAGAGTAAGAGACTTCTCCTCATGAACCAAGACTCCAACTAACTTTATACAAGATATATAATGAAGTACAATACATATACAATGCGTCATGGAGCTAATACATAGTTTGGACAAGTTCATAAAATTTTCAAATTACTTCTCTACACCAATCATCAACCAAGACTTCTATGGACCCAATATTACATCACACACCCAATGTAATGTGGCTACATCAATGATATACATAATAATACATTAATTGGACTTCCATTGACCCATACATAGCTAATTACAATACATACTAGACACCATGGGTCTCTCCATGACTAATGTACCCATAATATGAAGCAATGATGATACATGGATTTCACATTTGCAGATAATTGTGCTCTCATCTATACATAATACAATACAATGATTTAGACATGAACTACATGGCCTCCATGCAAGGATGTATCGTCCATATAGTAGAATCAATAAAAATAAAATACATGGCATGTGCGACAAATACAATTTATCCATGAGCAATGGAAATATCTCAATGTGTAGCAAAAACAATAGAATAACTATGAAAAACATATGATAGTACATGACCACTCAACACCTTGGCCATCACCTTCTCAATAATGAGGATCCTGTAGCAAAACCATGATAAAAACTAGCATCCACCTCCATGCTCCTGTTACACTAAAATTGTCACCATGACGTTTTTACTGTCTGTATGGGTTCATCATTACTCATACAATACTCTCTTAGAAGTCTACAAATATCAAGTTCCTAAAACCAAGCCTTGAAATTGAGAGAAAATCTTATAAAAAGTCATAAAAATACTTGTACCGCACTTTCTCTTAGTATTGCCTGCGGTGTCGCATCTATTTCTTCTAGAACATGTGGAACCATCCGCACTTTTTCTTCATTTAAGGTGTGGTTCCATGTAAAAGGTAAAGTGAAGGCATAAGTAAAATTTGGAAGCCTAGCTGGTTGAATCTGGAAGCTTCTGGAAGCAATCATTTGGTGGAAAGTTCATTCCTTTCATGTACATTCATCCCTCCATGAAAGGAACCCACCCCTTGGTATGTGGAACTTAATCCCTTTGAAAGAGGATTCTATCCCCTCTTATTTGGAGCTGCAACCTCTTCTCTTTTACTATAAATTGAGGCCATAGTGAACCTCAAGGGGAGTTAGGCTTTGAGATTTTTTGAGGAGAATTGCTGGAAAAACTCAGACTCTCTTAACTGATTATCATATGGGAATGATTACACACTCATGTGTATGTTAGTCGAGAGAGTGTAAAGGCTTGTCAAAGTAGAGGAAACGCTTGTTCCAGACCCCGAAAGGACCTGTATGACATCAACGTGAACACGGTTGTAAGGCTCCTTTTTTCATTAAAAATAATACAAATGGATCCTGTTTTCTCAATGAGTTGTTTATTTAAATGGCTTATTTCTTGAATTACTTGATCATCAAGATAGATTTATGGTTTATGAATTAGTCTATATTATGCAGGTGCTTCTGATTCTTTCATGTTTTTGATTGCAAATCCTGAAAGGAGACATATTGAAAGCGATAGGAAATAAGACTACGATCAGTGCTGGACTACAAGTAAGTCCTAAATTCTTCATTATAGATAATTATAGATCAAATATAATCTAGAGAAAGTAGTTTACATTTGTCTTTTTGTTGCTAGTTATCGTAGGATACTAGGGAGATCTGTCTTGTCCACAAGAACGATTTATTCGTCCAACAACGCCACATAGGCATCAACAAAAAAATCATATAATAGAAGCAACATGGAAATATATCATAGGAGTAGTAGCAAATATATCCATATCATCATGAGTTTCATCAACCAGAAATATGAAAATCATCAAATCAAATCGGGAGTAGTACATCAACAATATAATAAGATCTGTCACTATATCACTATTTCCAGCACTAATATCATTATCTCCTCATCATAAGTGAGCAAAAAAACATCAATATACATTAACAACAACATAAGGTACAACAATAAAGTGTTGTGAGTAGCATATAATTTTATCCTCTCCATAAATGCACAATATCTCATCATCAACATACATCAAAATATCATGAGCAACAACAATCATCCTCCTCATATCATGATACATCTAGAATAGAACACATGAGCAATAAAGTGCATACTATAGATGAATTATCTCTAATGCATCATTTGATCTCCATGGAAATTATCTATATACAGAAAAATATGACATAAATTGGATTTAGCAATATGAGCACTATCAATGTACCAACTATGTGATGTAAGCACACCATTCTGCAATATCTGGTAGCAGCAAAAATAATTCTTCCCTGCATCAAATCAATTTCAAATATATACACTGCATGCTCCTAAATACGAACACAATGCCAACCATATAAAAATCTATTACGAAGCAAAAATGCTCCCCCCGAATGTGCAATCCTCCATCAGACCTTGACCATGCACATAAGACAACCATGTGGCTGTCATATCTCCAAAAAATCAACAAGAACTCAATATAAAGCTGCTCCAAAAACCATTAGTAACAATATAGTTGATCCAACTAAATCAAACTAGAATAGAAATATATCAGAAATGGAAATTCTCTTCAAACCTCACGAACTGCCCCTAAGCAGATGCATCTTTAAAAATGTAGATTTGTCTTCATTCACACTTTCTAATATGTATGCACATCCAGGAATGTACATGCAAATCATGATGCAACCATATGCTCCCCCTAAGACCATGCAGGCCTCAGGTATTGGTGGGGGTTGCTTGCTTCTCTTTTCTCCTCCAAAGTTTCATCTGTTGATCCTTATTCTTCTTATGCTAATGGCCTTACATATTCTCCTCTTTCTAATTGAATCTCCTGAAACACATGGGAAACTTGAAATCCTTTGCCTTATGACCAATATTCTCACACAAGATATATTATGTGACCAAGGAAACAAGGAATAGGCTGATATCTTCCGCTGATATTATTTTTATTCCTTGCATATTCACTACAGTCAATAACCCTATGACCAAAATCATTGCATGAGAAAAAATAACCATAAAATGGAGTATTATACCTGAATGATGGAGATCTTCTTTGCATCATGCTTTATATTACAACTCCTTTGGTTGATTATTTTGATGAGAGGATTTTATCTCTCTATTACTCCACATTTCTTCTATGTGTCCACGTACAATTATAACATTTTACAATTTTATTATTCTTCTTTTACCTACTATTATTATTTTTATTCTTGCATGGATGGTGATTTTGCTGATGATTCTCCATTTTATTGCTACCACTAGCTGCTCCAACATTTTCAGATTTTCTTGTTGATGCTTGACCATTGGATCTGAGTTGATCCAATTCTTTCCTTGTATAAATTACTTGAACCTTCAATTTTTGGCATTCATCCACCAACTCATTGTATTTCATCCTCATTCCAATTTTACTCTTCATTCCTTCTTCTAGTTGAGTTTTCAAGTCAGAAAATTCTTATTTGTAAGCATACTCTTTTTCATTAAACATTTGCAACAACATTCATTGATATTTATTTTCAGCCATGAGCCTTTGAATCCCTTCTTCTAGTGTCATTATCTTTGATTTATCTTCATCTTTGCTATTTTTTTTTCTCCCTTTAGATCATTGCTTGAGTCATCATTGCTATCACTAGGAATTTCATCTTCATATTGTGAGTTGGCTTGATTTATCACTGCAATATGTGTTGAATCATTTTCATTTTTCTCCATCCTCTAAGATGAAAGCTTTGCAACCTGTTAGTCTCCATAATGTACCAAGGGTGAAAGGATATTGATGAAGGTAGCCTTGAACCAAGATTTCAGTTTCGTAACTAGCCCTACCAAACCAAAGAGGGATTTCTCTATGAAAATTACAGCCAAGGATTTGACTGGTACAAGAATGGATTTTAGGCTAGATAGTTCAGCTCTAGTGTGAAAGATTTTAGGTTTTTTTTCTAGATGAGGAGTGAAAATCAGGGAGCTAGGTCAAAACATCAAAGGTTTTAGTTGCAAGAAATATAGAGGAGCAGGGTAGGTATGCTTTTGTGATAGCTCAAGAGTTCATTAATGTATTGTTGGGTTTAATGAGAAAGAAGTTCATAATGAGCATGTACACCACAAATTCATTAATCAATAAGACAAAATACACAAAATGAGATTCCTAACAAAACAAAGCTTAATGAAAATATTTTTTCTTAAAACCTCTTAGGAAAATCACTGAAGAAGGAAGATATGGTAAGGATACTAAATTATGATTCATATAAATCTATAACAGAGAGAAAAAATTATCACAAACTCACAACACAAGAATTATTGAATAATAGTTGCAATTGTCCTTTGATTTCCTATAAAAAGTGATGAAGTAAAAGCTACAAGACTTTCACCCTCTGATGTACAACCTTTTGATTAAATGAAAACCACATACATATAAAATAAAAACAAATTCCCTTCTCTCAGGGGTCGAATCCCTCAGTGTACAAAAAACTCACATGAATTTCTCAACAAAACCCTAATGACTAGGGAGGTTAAAACAAATCCTCCATATAGACTTTGACTAACCTGCTCCTCATCAATGAGGTCCAAAATTACATAAAAATGACTATAACAAGCCCATTTAACTTATATTACATCAATTCAACATGAAAAATAGCTAAATTACATCATAAAAATAATATTTACTGAAGAAAACCTTTAAAATTTCACTAACAGGAAAAAGCGCAATGCCTCCAGACAAAAGCACAATGCCTAACTTTGAAGGAACTTTTGAAGGTCTTCCACTGGTCCAAATCTAGCTCTGAAGGAACCAATGGAAATATGAGGATGTATTGTTTTCATTAGACACCTCAAGAAATAAAAATGGGCATTCCATGATAGATAAAAACACATTCTCCCAAAAGTACTCCTAAAAGCGCAACACCTAGTCCAAAACAATTGCAGAAAGTGACTTTTTTTGCATGTTTTTGGGCATTTCCGTCCAACCAGTTTGTTGAAAAGGCACAAAAAGTGGATATATGACATGCATAAGTGATTATATATCCATAATTTTTTTTTTTTTTCATTTGCAGGTCTGAGGAAAAAGTGCAGTGCCAAGGCATTGCGCTTTTGGCTGAAACTCATATTTCCAATTTGGCCAAAAGTCACAAAAATGAAAATTTTCAAAAAAAATATTCAAAACTTACCCAAAATTGATCCATGAATCCAAGTGATGATGTGTCAAGCTATTAGGGAGGCTTCAACCATCAAATCAAGCTTATCCTTCTCTTTTTTCCTCATTAGGGTTTGCTTCAACTTCTTTTTCACTTGCTTGATTCTGATTTGGGAGACCTTATTCCTTGTACAATAATGCATGGACATGTGTCTTTGTGGGTTTTTATTCCTTTTTTCTCTCTTGAGAATATTTTCCAAGTGGAAATTCACCCTATCCAACCAATCTACTTTCTCTTTCTCAATTTATGCCAAAATGAGTTCATCAACAGTCATTTGATCTTTTGGTGGAGATGGTTCTTTTTTCTACTCAAGTGCCCTCTAGAACTATTGTTCTTAGTCTCCTTTCTTTAACTTGTTATTCTTGATCCTATGAATCATCAACCTCAACAACTTCCTTACCTTTGGCATCATCCTTTCTCAAATATGGTTTAAGATTTTTTAAGAGAAACTAATTTACCTTTAGCTGCATGTTATCCCGCTGCAAGAATGAGACCAAGAAATTTGACTTTGAAAAAATGTCTTTGAGCTCTCTAATCTTAGCCTCTTTCTCCATGATGATCTGCTACGCTATTTTTTCCTCCTCATGCACCTCCAAATCTGCCATATTAGTGTCAAAATGAACTAGTTCCTCATCCTGCAATGGTGCCTCATGATGTGATAATATTTCCTGCTAACCTGATGTAGGCTTGGCCCTTTCAACAATGTCTGGAGAAAAAACAAGCCTATTTCCTCTAGTATAGGTATTATTCACCTCTACCCTAAGATTTATTGTGATAGGTCTACTTTCAGAAGCTACCTCTTGATGTGTTGGTGAAGTTAAAGGCGTAGAGTGACTTCTTAACTGAGATGGAGAAGACAAAAAAGAAGCTGAATATATAAAACCATCCCATGAAAAATTGATCTATGCTAACTGATGTCAAGCCAGTATTTTCACCAATTCATGGTGAAACAAACTATCATGATTCTCTTCTCCTAATCTCCATACCTTCTCTGCCATTTTTACCATGCTTCTATAAAGTTAATGAGGAAAGCTGAGAGATTTTACACCGGTGAAATGCATCAAAAGTCTCATATGATATTGATATAACCTAGAGTACCTGCCCTCACATGTGAAATATTTCATGATCAATTTTATGAGAGGGGCGTACTTTTCTAGCAACTTTCTAATTGGAAATATGTGTGTTGGAGCTACTTTGTATGCAAGTTTCAAATACATTTTGTAACTTTCAATGTCAAGGTCTCTACTCTTGAACCAATTTTATCTATTTTTTGGAATCCCTGTGGCTGTGGAAATGGTCTCTGGAGAAATATTGAACACCACCCCTGCAATACTCACCTTATCTCTCCTCAAACTGGTGGAAAAATTGTTGGTAAGTTTGTCATGAAAACCTAGTTCCTCAACCTTTTGGCAAAAGGCAAGGAAACCAACATCTTGAAATGATTTCTTGAGGAAGGGTGAAGACATGATATCATGTGTTGTAGTGGGCTCATAACTACGGATCTTACCTCCCTTGTTTCTTTTCTTCTCAGTGGTTTCATAATCCATAGCTGACCCTAGCTCAATGGGAAGGGGAATTAGGGTTTATTGTAGGGAAAAACAGGGGATTTGGGCAGTTTTTAGGAAAGAAGGGAGATGAAGTGGTTAGGAGTCTCCTAAATTCTTGGGAAAATTTAGGGGGTTATGGATAGATGTTAGGAGTAGGGAGAAGTGAAATTTCATGGAATGAGTAAGGGGAAGGGTGTCAAAAGGGGAAAACACAATATTAGCCTAGGAAAGTGTAGTCTAGGCTAGGGGTTGTGGTAAAATAGTGAAAATGAGGGATAGGGGTTAAAGAAAATAATTATGAAGGTGTATGAAAGATGGGGGAAGGTGAGTGAGCCTCAATCTTAGGGTTTTACTTAGAAATTTGTCAATGAGATTATGAAACCAAGAAAATGCAACCAAAACCTTAGAAGAGGGAATTGATCTTTCCAAGCCCAAAAATAAAGTTAAAAGAGGTACTTTGAGGACCCACTTATTTGTATCTAATGCACTACAACCTTATTGTTTATGTAGAAACCACTAGAATTAAGTTTTTTCCTCTTTTAAGAAAGCATAACACCTTCTGACAAAAGCACATCATTGCCAGTGAAAAGCACAATGCAGGAGAGAGATGAGCACTTTGGTGGTAAGGAATGACTACTTTGAGGGTGAAAATGGTATTTTAAGGTGGAGAGATGATTCTTGAATATGGAATGAGAAAATGAGATTCTCTTTTGGTCTTTTATGGCTTGGAAATTGATTTCCTTCTTTAGTGGTGTAGTGTCCCCACCATGTCCTTTCACATTTTGATTTGAATTGATATTGAAATGAAACCTTAGAACCTTTTTGGATTTATTACATCATGATCAAGATAAAAAAACACTTTAGAAACCTTGATTGAACATTTTTCACTATTACTAGTCCTTCAAATGATGATTTTGATGATAAAATGACCGACTTTTATGATTTTGACCCTATGACCTAATGATGACACTACATGAAATGATGAGAAGAATGATGACCATGGTTATGTTGAATGAGATGGTGATGAAGAAATTTCAGTGTTGAATCTTCAAAATGAGTGATGGCATGACCAAAACATGAAATCAAATGAGTAGTAACACACCTAGACATACTAACCAGTGACCAAAATTTTATTTGAAAACCTATTGAAACCATAAAAATTTGAAGTAGGACCCTATCAAAAACCTTGTAAGAGAAAATTTGATCACTGGTGACTAGAAGGAATGACAGACACTAACTCTGGCTTCAACTGGGGATGGAAGCTCCTTAGGAGGTGTCAAGAACACCGTAGACCAAGTAGCCTTATCCATTGGGCATGGAGTCAAAAAACAAAGACCAAACTCAATACTGAAAACTAACTGAAAAACTAAACCGACTTTGATTGAAACAAAACGTACTAATATTTCAAAAAAGTAGCTAATCAAAGAAACCTTATGGCCTTCATCTCAAGCTTCAAGCTTCCATGATAACTGCCCACCTACTGAATACATATAGACAATCATGTGAAATTATCCCTCCAGTGTAGCCAATCTAGCAAATGCCTAGTTACTTGAATCACACTCACACTTTCCTTGAGAAGGTGGAGAAAACAAAAGATATGCTACCCCAAGTGTCCAACGAACATGTGTACATGATCCATAAATAAAATAAAACTCATCTTCCCATATGGTTGCAACATATTGAAAAAAGGGTCTTTAATAATTTGGAACATTACCATATCTTGAAATTCAACATAAATACAAGCACACTCTTCATTTTCTGAACCTGGAGGAAAATCATCATGTGAAAGAGGCTCTAAAACAACATCTTCTATTTCACTACTTTCCTGCAACTCATGATGGTCAAATTGAAGTCCAACATCCTCATAATCTGAAGCTACATGTATGAGTTTTTCTTCATGTAAATCTATATTGAGAGTTTCTAGAGCAACAGATTCATTAATTATTTGGAAAATGCTACCTTCAATGTACTCTTCCACAACTGGAACAATAAGATGCCATTCTATATCACATACCCTTTTAATCCCATCGTCTTGGGCTTCATTCTCATGTTTTTTCTGCTCATTACTTTCAAACTCAATGGATGCATGATGAATCTCAGGAATCTGAATGCAAACCAACTCAGAATTAGGATCTTTATCAAGGAAAAGAGGGTAGATAAAATGAACATTATCATATGTATCTTGTGCATCAAGGCTTCTAAACTCTAATATTTCTCCCTCATGATCATAATATTTTTACGAATTGTAATCAGCTGCAAATGATGGAAGATGATTGTCATCTTTGAGATGCTGCTAGGTTTCATTTTCTTCCAAGACAAAGGACACTTGTTCTCCTTGGTGATGGAAAGGATTGTCATGCAAAGCCTCCAGGATATCTTCATCTATAAACTCATTATCACCATAATAATTCTCTATATTTTTAATGAAAACCTTAAATTTTTCACAGCAATCCTCAACCAATGAAAAATAAGGATGTGATTCTCTATATTTTTCAAATAATGCTGAATGAAAATCTTTAAAAGAAAGAATACTTGAAGATGGAAGACCTTCATACCAAGATCACACTTTTCTTTCTAAGGTTCCATGAACATTGTTAGGTCCCTATATTACTAGTATAGTCCCTTATTTTTGTTGGTGTAACCCCCTTATTGTTATTTTTGTATCCCTGTAACCCCAATATTGTTATTATTGTGCCCTTACATTATTATTGTTAGGTCGGCTAGGATTATATTGTGACCCCATAGACTCCTATATATAGAAGGAGGTTTTTTCATTTGTATCATCCAATAATTTTTCATTTATGTAATGTATTGGATGTTTCCCCCTCGAAGTGGCTGATTTCTAAGGCATTGATCTCTATTTTCTTCTATTTTTGGAGCTGGTTTCATAACATTTGGTATGAGAGCTTTGGATTCTAGGGTTTCACTGCTCTAAACAGGTCATCATGGAATTTTCGCTATAAAATTTTTTCTAGGAAGGTTCAAAAGCTTAAATTTTTATAGAGAGAATCTAAAATCCTGAGGAAATTCGTGTAAAAATTTCATATCTTGCTTCGCAATATTTTTGGAGATATGATCTCTGGAAGTTAGGGTGTTTTTAGGCTCCCGAATTTCACATAAAAAGGGTAATCGTGGTATTTTCACTATAAATTGTTTTCTACAAAGTTTCAGAAGCTGAAATTTTTACAGAGCCAAGCCGAAGTCCTAAGGAACTTCCTGTACAAATTTTAGATCTTGGTTCGCAATATTTTAGGAGATATGATATGTGCAAGTTAGGGTTTTTTCAGGCTGCCGAATTTCATCTCAAAGAGGTGACCATGGGAAAATCGTCATAAATATCTCTCTAAGCATCAGATTGGAATTTTGTAAAAAGTGGCTATAAGTACACAAATTTTAGTTTCCTTTACATAAATTTAAGAGCTGAAGGAGGAAACAGTGACACGTGGTACGTCGTACAAGTGTGCTCTACTGAACCAGTCCATAATTAGGTCATTATGGGAGATTGGGAATAACTTTGCCTTGAAGAATCCAAATCAGGTCAGACCTATGTGATTCAAAAGAAGATTCAAAGTGCTACTACAGGGCCAAATTTTAGATATTGAATATTTTAAATCACAGAGATAATTCAATTTCAATATCGAGCTCCTCAAAAGAAAGAAAAATGTGTGTATTTTTTTCTGAATTGCATAAGTCTTGTTTGATGAATCAATTTGAATTGATTCCAAGGGCATATTGTAGAATAGATATCAGTATTGGGTTCTAAAATTGCCCATAAAAATAATTCAACACCCATTAAGCCTTGATAAGGCTCTACTATGGCTCATGAATATGAAGAAATACAACATGACATATCAAAATTACAAGAGCAAGTGCACCAAATTTCGCTCTCGCAAAGAGCAACAAAAAATGAAATGGATATTTTGAAGAATTGCATGGAAGCTAAGATGGATGGTTTTAAGAAATGCTTGGAAGCTATGATGGATGGTTTGAAGAGTGGTATGGAGGAAAAAATGGAAGGTTTGAAGGAAGACATGGAAGGTTTGAAGGAAGGTTTGTCAAAGTTGATACAAGAAATGATTCCTAATGACGAAAATATAGTAGAGGAAACTCATGATGAGAAAAAAATAAATGTTAATCATGATTTCATAAACTCTAATGTTGGATTGAAGAACCACCATATTCCAAAGATGGATATGAGGAAATTTGATGGCAAGGATCCCATAACATGGATACTACAGATGGAGCAATATTTTGATCTCAATAATGTGCAAAACACACAAAAGGTACGCATTGTAACTTTACATTTAGAGAAAAATACATTTGCATGGTATCGATGGCTTTGCTCTCGTAAAAAAATTGTCACTTGGTCAATTTTTACGGAGGAAATGATAGCACATTATGAGGATACAAAGAGCAAGACCGTCTTTAGCCAATTGATAAATCTCAAACAAAAGGGTTCAGTGGTGGAGCACATTGAGGAATTCCAAAAAATGAATATAAGGGTAACTGATATTCCATAGGAACATAGGATTTATGTCTTCATAGGGATTTTAAAGGATAAAATCCAACATAAAGTTCGCGTTTGGAAACCTGATTCATTGGATAAGGCATTCAGGTTGGCAAGAAAAATTGAATGTAAAATTATTGCGACAAGGAAGCCTACCACTCACATTTATAAAGATGGAATTATTGCTACTCCTAGACTTCCACAACCTACAAGGTTGACACCACAAAAATTGGAAGAAAAAAGAGAAAAAGGGCTTTGCTACAGTTGTGATAGAAAATACACGAAAGGTCATAAGTGTGCTGAGAAGAAATTATTTTACATAGATTGTGAAGAGGAGGAATAAAATGAACAAGAAACTTCAAAAGAAGAGGATATACACCAGGAACCAACCCTAAAATAAGAATAAATGAGTCCGACCATATCGTGTAATGCATTGGCATGAATTACCACTCCTAAAAATCTCAAGATAGAAGGACATATAAAGAAGAAAAAGGTAATAGTGTTGATTGATTCGGGTAGTATCCATAATTTTATTCATTGTAAGGTAGCCAAGGAATTGAATTGTTTCTTATACCCAGCACCAGAATGTCAAGTGATGGTTGAAAATGGAGGAAATATAAATTTCTCTGGAAAATGCCATAATATCAAGCTAACCATGGGGGACTATGTATTGAATAGTCCAATGCTTTCCATTCCAATGGGATGTGATGATGTTGTACTAGGAGTAAAATGGTTACAATCTTTGGTGACAGTAGCTTTTAATTTTCAAGAACTTTTCTTGAATTACGGGGCATCACAGGGAAGCTAGGAAAGATAATAAGCTCTAATTTCATGAAAAATCTTCTGAAGAAAGAACAACGAGGTGCAATTTCACAATTATGCTCACTCGAAGTTCCAACATCAAAATCATCTATTTCTCTAGATCTCCAAAAAGTCTTGGAAAATCATTCCAAGGTGTTTGAAACTCCCAAAGGACTCGCACCTATTCATGATCATGATCATGCTATTCATTTGATTCTAGGAAGTGTTCCTCAAAACATCAGGCCTTACAGAGTACCTTATGTTCAAAAGAACGAAATTGAACATATAATTGCAGAAATGTTAAAGGTTGGTATAATTCAACCTAATCAATTTTCTTTCTCCGCTCCAGTAGTATTGGTGCATAAGAAGGATGGATCAGGCACATGTGTCCGGATTATAGGGAGCTCAATAAACTCACTATTAAAGATAAATTTCCCATTCTTGTGATTGATGAATTATTTAATGAATTACATGGAACAATTTATTTTACCAAGTTGGATCTTCGTTCAGGATGTCATCAAATTAGAATGAAGATTGAATATATTTTGAAAACAACATTTTGAACTCATGAGGGTCATTATGAATTTTTGGTCATGCCTTTTGGCCTTACCAATGCACCTTCTACATTTCAATGGTTGATGAATTCCATTTTCAAACCCTTCCTTAGAAAATTTGTGCTAGTCTTTTTTGATGACATACTAATCTACAGCAGGTCTTGGAAGGATCATGTTCAACACATTGACAGGGTGCTCAAAATATTGGAGGAGAAATAATTATATGCAAAAACATCCAAATGTTTCTTTGGAATACAAGAGGTGGAATATCTGGATCATATTGTATCTCACGAGGGTGTTAAGGTAGACCCTAACAAAATTAAAGCCATTAAGGAATGGAAAGTCCCCACAACCATAAAGAAGTTGCGATGATTTCTTGGGTTAACATGGTATTGTCGCAAGTTTTTTAAGAGTTATGGGAGAATAGCAGCACCTATAACAACATTATTGAAGAAAGATGAATTTTCATGGACTCCTGAAGCAACTAAGGCCTTTGAACATCTTAAAGAGGAAATGTTCCTAGCACTAGTCTTAGCTACGCTAGACTTCAAAAAAACCTTTATTGTGGAATGTGATGCCTCATGAAATGCAATTGGTGTTGTGTTAATGCAAGAAGGAATACCCATTTCTTTTGAAATTCATCCAATCAAAGGAAAGTATTTATAGAAAGCTATTTATGAGAAGGAAATGTTGGAAATACTACATGCACTAAATAAATGGCGACCTTACCTAATGGGAAGACACTTCAAGTTAAAAAATGATCATGATAGTCTTAAATAATTTTTGGAACAAAGACTATCTTTAGAAGAGAAACAAAAATGGGTCACAAAGATGTTGGGTTATGACTTTGAAATCATCTACAAAAAAGGGAAGTTAAATGTTGTTGCAAATGCACTCTCAAGAAAGGATGAAGAGGTGGAAGGCTTGGTACTTTGTACCATTTCCTTGTCAACAAGATTGGATAAGCAGAAGAAAGGATGGACGAAGAAGAGGCAGAAAAGTACTAGGACCACTCAATTAAAAAGTTGAAGTAAGATCCTAGTACATACGATACATTTAGTTGGAAAAATAGAGTTCATATGGTACAAATATTTCTTATGTTTAAAAGATACAACTAAAACAAAATATTCTTTGAGAATTACACTTGTCCTTTAGGGAAGACACTAGGGATTTTAAAAACTTACACGGGGTGAAGAAAGATTTTTTTGGGATGAAACCAAAATGGTATTAAAATTTTGTGGCGGAATGTTTGGTTTTGACAAAATAAAAGTTGAGACAATTAAGACCCGGGTCTTCTACAGCAACTTCATCCATATCAAGTCAATGTTGGGAGGGGATTTCAATGGATTTTATCACGGGTTTACCTAAGTCCGAAGGAAAGAGTGTCATCATGGTGGTAGTTGATAGACTTACCAAGTATGCACACTTTTGCGCATTATCTCATCCATTTAAAGCAAGTACGGTTGCTACAGTTGCTACGCATTTATGGAAATAATTCAAACGCTTCAATCAAAAGATACATGCAAACCCGAAGATTATTGTAAGTGACGGAGATCCCATTTTTACAGGAAATTTTTGGATGGAATTATTTTCTTGTTTGGGTACTCAACTAGCTCATAGCTCATCTTATCATCCTCAATCCGATGGTCAAACAGAGATAGTGAATAAATGTTTGGAAGGATATCTTCGTTGTTTTGTATCTAATAAGCAAGCACAATGGGTCAAGTGGTTACCTCTCGCTGAATGGTGGTATAACACTTCCTTCCATACTGCAGCAAAAATGACCCCATTTATGGCACTTTATGGATATCATCCACCATCCATCACATCTTCTTTAGGGAAAATTCTAGGGTTCAAGTAGTGGAGGATCACATCGAGCATCAACAAGAAGTTCTCCAACTCTTCAAGGATAACCTAAATTTGGCACAAAATCGAATGAAACAACAGGCAGATCAACATCGCAGTGAGAGAAGTTTTGATGTAGGAGACTGGGTATTTTTACAGCTACAAACATACAAACAAATGTCCCTCAAGCAAGCTAAGAAGGATAATAAATTATCGCCAAAGTACTATGGTCCTTACAAGGTGTTGCAAAATATTGGTACTATGGCATACAAATTGGAGCTTCCTGCTTCCCATAGGAGGTACATCAGAAGTTTCCATGCTGCGTTAAAGAAAAGTTGGGGAAACTTCCGAGTTCAAACAATATTTCCAGAACTTGATGAGGAAGGAAAAACCATATTGGAACCTGAAGCAGTCACAGAAACAAGAACTCGACAACTACGAAATTGATCAATTTCAGAGTATCTCATCAAATGAAAGAACATACCCACTGAAGATTCTACATGGGAGGATGAGAATTTTATACAAAAGAACCCGGAGCTACTCAAGCATTGAGGACAACACTTTTTTTTTTTGAAGGAGAGGGTCATGTTAGGTCCTTATTTACTATTATAGTCCCTTATTGTTGTTAGTGTAACCCCCTTACTGTTATTGGTGTACCCCTGTAACCCCCATATTGTTATTATTGTGCCCTTACATTATTATTGTTAGGTCGGCTAGGATTACATTGTGGCCCCATGGACTCCTATATATAGAAGGAGGTTTTTTCATTTGTATCATCCAAGAATTGTTCATTTATGTAATATATTGGAGGTTTCCCCCTCGAAGTGGCTGATTTCTAAGGCATTGATCTCTCTTTTCTTATATTTTTTGAGCTGGTTTCATAACAAACATCGTCATCATATAATATGCATTAAATTGAACACTCAACTTGCATGCATGCCTGTGAAATTTAATGATATGTAGAGCAGCATCAACTCCTTTCTCATCTTTGAACAGATAAGTCTAGAAATCTACACAAGGCATGAGGTTCAAAAAACTTGGAATGTGATCTCATTTTAAAGGAGCATACCTTCTAGATTGAGAACTCATTTCGATTTCTGGATCCTATTGCCAGTGGAATCTTTAGATCAGGTAAGAGTCGCTAGGTGAATGATTCAGACTTCATATGCATCCAACTGTTGTCCACCATCATCAATAAGATCTAAAATTTGATGATCTTTCCTGGGGAATATGAATCCTTTCGATCCCCAGCAACAACGCCATAAATGTTAGCCTCCACAATGTCCCCAAGCTGAAAGGATATCGATGGACGTAACCTCGAACCAATATTTTAGTTTGGTAGCTAGCCCTACTAGACTAGAGAGGGCTCTCTCTATGAAAATCATAGCCAAGGATTTGATTGGTACATGAATTGATTTTAGGCTAGATAGTTCAGCTCTAGGGTTTGAAATATTTTATGGTTTTTTGCTGGATAAGGAGTGAAAATCATGGAACTAGGTCAAAACATCAAAGGTTTCAGTTGCAAGAAATATAGAGGAGCAGTGTAGGTATGCTTTTGTGATAACTCAATAGTTGGTCGATGTAGTGTAGGGTTGAATGAGAAAGAAGGTCATAATGAGCATGTATACCATGAATTCATTAATCAAGAAGACAAAATATAGACAATGCGATTCCTAACAAAAGAGAGCTTAATTAAAATAATTCTTCTTAAAACCTCTTAGGAAAATCATTGAAGAAGGAAGATATGGTAAGGAGACTAAATTATCATTCATATATATCTATAACAGAGAGAAAACATTATTACAAAATCACAACACAATAATTATTGAATAATAGCTGCAACTGTCCTTTGATTTCCTGTAAAAAGTGATGAAGTACAAGCTAATGGACTTTCACCCTCTAATGTACAACCTTTTGATTGACTAAAAACCACATACATATAGAATAAAACTAGCTTCCCCTCTCTTAGGGGTCAACTCCCTCAGTGTAGGAACAACTCACATGGTTTTCTCAAGAAAACCCTACTGACTAGGGAGGTTAAAATAAATCCTCCATATATACTTTTACTCACCTGCTCCTCATCAATGAGGTTCAAAATCACATCAAAATGACTATAATAAGCCCATTTACCTTCTATTACATCAAGTCAACATGAAAATAGAGAAATTACATCATAAAAATAATATTGAATGAAGAAAACCTTGAAAATTTCTCTAATAGGCAAAAGCACAACGCCACTTTGCAAAAGTGCAACGCCTACAGACAAAATCACATCACCCAACTTCGAAGGAACTTTTGAAGGCCTTCCACTGCTCCAAATCTAATTGTGAAGGAAAAAATGGAAATATGAGGATGTTTAGTTGTCATTAGACACCTAAAGTAAGAAAAATAGATACTACATGACAGAGAAAAACACATTCTCCCAAAAGTACTTGAAAAAGCGAAGCACCTAGTCTAAAACAGAGGAATAAAGTGATGTTTTTACATGTTTTTGGACATTTTCTCCAAACCATTTTGCTGGAAAGGCACAAAATGTGGATATATAACATATATAAGTGATTATCTATCCATAAATGAATTTTTTTTGGCATTTGGAGGTTTGAGGAAAAAGCGATGTTGAAACTGATATTTCCAATTTGGCCAAAAATCACAAAAATAAAAAATTTCATAAAATTTCTTCAAAACTTGCCTAAAATTGCACCATGAAGCTAGGTCATGTTGTGTCAAGCTATGAGGGAGGCTTCAGCCAACAAATCAAGCTTATCATTCTCTTGTTCCTTCATTAGGGTTTGCTTCCTTTTTGCCTTGATTCTAATTGGGAGACCTTGTTCAATGTATAATAATGCACGCATGTGTCTTTGTAGGTTTTATTCCTGTTTTCACTCTTCGAAGCTTTCCAAGTGAAATTCACCCCTATCAACCAACCTACTTTATCTTTCTCAATTTCTGCCAAAATGAGTTCATCAACAATCATTTGACCTTTTGGTGGAGATGGTTCTTTTTGTTGCTCAAGTTCCCTCTTGAGACCTCTTGTTCTTGGTATCCTTGCTTTAACCCGTTCTTCTTGATCCTCTAAATCATCAAACTCAAAAATTTCCTTACCTTTGGCATCATCCTTCCTCAACTATGCTTTGAAGCATTTCGACAATCGATTTTTGTACTATATGTTAGTCTAATTGTCATTGATGTCAATATCCATGAAGGAAAGCATGATGATGATAAGAAAGAATAATGAAGGAAATCACGATGAAGAAAAGTCAAAGGAATCAACGAAAAGGTCCTTCATTCCATTTTTTCACTCACAAAGGATCAATCACATTACAAATAATTTTCTGATACCTCTAAGGAAAAATTATTTCATAATAACTCCACCATCTAAAAAAGAATAATTTTAGCTTTGCAATGAGCTATTACTCAGCTGGAAATTCCAAGTGGTTTAGAGTTATTGAATTTTTAAGTTAATACATAATTTCTGGCCCAGTGAGCCGACCTCACTTTCTAGGACAAGTTGGCCTACTTAAGAATGCATCTCTTCGGTGAAGGGTAAAAAATTAGGTGTATTTATATGTGATTACTCTCCTTGTTTTGGATCAACCATCAGCACAACATTCATTACAGGTTCGAGTTCATATCTTATGAATAAGAAGGATAAAGGTTGCAGATTTGGTGGACAACTTGGAGGATAATTCTGCAAATTCAAGGTAAGGGACAACGAGGGATTAAAGTCTGGGTATAAGGCCTATTTTGAGCCATAGCCCTAGAAGGAGCAACAATATCAGCATTGCGGATTATTCTAGGCTCTTGTTTTCAGTATGTATAGGAGTGTGGGATGTGATAGAGCTACTCCATATTCAGAATGAGTAGAGGCTGCTAAAAACTGTATCATCATTTTTGAGTGGCTCAGACTGTAACCTTACTAGCTCGGACTATGTTGTAGATCCGAAGTTGCAGAGATAGGTTGAGACAATAAACTATGATCATTACATAATGAATCTAGACCTCGGCTATAGGACTGTGGCTTGGGTTTCTAAGGCTCTCTCTCAGTATTTTGATTAAGTAATATCCTTGACAGTAAAGAACCAGACTGTAGTGTCATTTGTACAGTGGCACAATACTTGTGTAGAACCCTCCTTTGGACAATGAAGAACTCTCTCTTGAACATTGAAGTGAAGCCCAGTAATAATGTTAACATAGTGAAGCAAGGTGATCTTGGAATTGAAGTCAACAAGGTACATCAAGGTGATTGAGTAGTGAAGTCAACATAAGAAGTTTTGGAGTTGATTTTATAGTGAAGAATATGTCAAGGAAATTCAATTAAGTACTATTTTCATTCTCTATAAAAAGAAGATAAGAGGGATTGGTGTCCTTGGGGTAGGAACCCCTAAACACAAGGTTGGTGCCTTGGAGAAGATAGGGTTGAAGCCCTAGAGGTAAGAGCCTCATTAAGTCCAAGTTGGTGTTTGGAAATTATTGTACTCATTCATTTATAAAAGGATCATTATCCTTACTTCTATAATAAATTATTCATTTCTCTATTTTTTTGTAGAATCTAACTGGTTATAATAATAATTGTAAAGAAATATTGATTGACCCCCTCTCAGTATTTCCAATAATTGGTATCAGATCCAACTTCTTCATTATCAGCCTAACAGTTGGAAGAAGGATTCTTAGACACAATGAAGAACATAGAAGTGATAGGGAAGCTACCTATGTTCGATGGAACAATATTTGGTTTTTGGAAGAAGAGGATGTCCTACAATTTAATTTCCCTTGGTCCTAAAGTGTGGCATTATGTTTTGAATGGGTACAAAACTCCCTCCACTCTTCCAACTGATATGGAAGAAACAAAAGCCTACATTTCTAATGCTAAATCTCTAAATTCCATCTCTAGTGGAATCTCTGATTCCGAATTCAAAAAATTCATAAATTGTGACTCGATCAAAGAAGTATGGGATAAGTGGATTGCCCTATATGATGGGGACTCCAAAGTTAAGAAGGAAAAGATTGAAACTCATATAATTCAATTTTAAAGTATAAAAATGGATGACGAAGAATATATTGCATCATACTTTCTCCGAGTTGCTGAAGTGGCTAATTCTCTTAAAGGGTTAGGAGAAAATGTTGAAGAAAGCACTATTGTTCAAAAAATCCTGAGATCTCTTCCTAACAGATTTGACTCCAAAGTAAGTGCCATAGAAGAAATCAAGGACCTAGATACTCTCAGTATGGATGAACTTCATGGAATTATCATTGCCTATGAGATGAGGAAAGGAATTCCAAATTCCAAATAAGCAACATTCAAAGCCTCAAAATCAACAAAAAGAGGAAAATGATAGAATAACAATAGTGATGACTCCGATGTTGAAACCAAATTAGCTCAATTTGTACGAAGACTAAAGAAGGATCTACGCTAAAAGGTAATTACCCTCTTATTTGTTTCAAATGTGGAAGAATAGGCCATTATGCTCCAAAATGTCCTCATAAACATGATAATGATGATGAAGAGGATTCTAAAATGATGGTGTGCAAAAAGAAATGGTTTAATAAGAAGAAATTCTTCTCCAAAAAAGATGAGTCTGATGAAGATGAATTTGTAGTCATCAAGAAGAAATAAACTAGAAATATTCCTCATCACAAAGGAAGTGATGATGAATTAGATGAGGAAAATGACTATGTTGGAAGAAAAGAAGTGTTATTCATGGCATTCACAAATTATGATGATTCAGAATTGGAAGATGAATTAAACATGGATAAATTACTAATAAGTGCCATTGAAGAAAATGATAATTTACGAAAGAAGATCATTTCTTTCAAAGTAGAAAAGGAGGAAGCAAAAACAAGGGAAGACTTCTTGAAAAATAAGCTAAAAGAGAAGGAAGATATATGTGAAAAACATGAAGCTAAAATAGTATCTCTAAGAAAGGAATTGGAGCAATTCAGAAGGAGTTCGAAAAGATCTTAAGCACCTGATAACATTCTTAATAATCAAAAACCTCAATATGACAAGTATGGAATTGGTTTCAAAGGAGAATCATCAAGTATGAAGAATAATGCAAGGATTTATGCTGACATACTTTCTTGCCATCCAAAAGAAGAAAAGTCATCTCACCAAGAACAAAGGCCCATCTCAAAACCAAGAAATGAAGGAAGAGAAACTCCAAGGAAGAATGTTAATTCAAGTTATGGATATTAAAATAGGTACCAAACTATCTTTCTTGGGTATTGTTACTATTGTAAAACCTTTGGTCATCAAGCTAAGCATTGCAAGGCTCATAAGAATGAAGAACCAAGATTGAGAGATCAAACAAACAAACAACATCGTCCTAAAGAGCAAGGGCAAATAAAAAATTACAATTATTTTGATCCTTTGGCTAATTTTGATTCGACTTGCTCATTATGTAATAATTATGATCATAATGAACAAAATTTCCCTCTCAAAATGTAGGAAGCTAAAAGCATAAATTTTAAAACGGATAAATGTGGCCTAGCTCTATGTGCTCATAGTGAAGAAAATCATTGGTTCATGGATAGTGGATGCTCAAGAAATATGACAGGTGACCAGAAGAAGTTTATCTCATTGAACAAGAAAAATGGAAATGTATCCTTTGGAAGTGGATCTACTAAAATTACTGGAAAGGGAACTGCAACCCTCGTCAATGGACAAGGAAAGGCTCAAAATACTTTGTTGGTATAAGGGATTAAACACAATCTCTTAAGTGTTAGAAAATTTTTTTACCGGGGATATAATGTTGTCCTTAGTACTAAAAATTGTGAAATAAGAGACTCATCCTCAGGAGAACTTGTGGAAAAAGGAGTAAGAACACCAGATAAAGTTTACATTCTCAGCAAAATCTAAGGAGATAAATGTTACTTGAGTTAAACAGATGAAAGTTGGTTATGGCACAAGGGATTGGGGCATACAAGTTTTGATAAATTGATCAATATTAGAAAAATTAATGCAGTAAGGGACATTCCAAATATGTTCAAGCCAAATCAAGTTGTATGTGGCCCATGCCAATACGAAAAGAAAAATAGAACCAACCACAAAACTAAGGAGTTCTCAACATCAAAACCTTTGGAGATCATTCATGCAGATTTATGTGGGCCAACTAGAACTCCAACTCTTCAAGGTGAAAGGTATTTTTCTTTATTTGTTGATGACTATACTAGAATGATGTGGTTATATTTCATAAAATATAAATCCGAAGCATTTGAATGTTTTAAGAAAATCCCTCATTGAAAATGAGAAAGATTCTAAGATTAAATGTTTTAGAATAGATAGAGGAGGATAATTCACCTCAAAAGAATTTGGTGGATTCTGTAAAGTGCATGGAATAGAAAGAGAACTCTTGGCTACTAGGACACCCAAGAAAAATGGAGTAGTTGAAATAAGGAACCGAACCGTTCAAGAAATGGCAAGGACAATGCTATTAACAACTTATTTGCAGCCAAAATTTTGGAGAGAAGTAGTTGGGACATCAGTTTATACCTTAAATCGAACTCAACTAAGACCAAATAATGAAAACAATCCTTATGAATTATGGAAAGGAAGATCTGCATCAGTAAAATATTTTAGGATTTTTTGAAGCAAATGCTTCATAAAGATCAATGATGATTCACTAGGAAAATTTTATTCTTGAGTTGATGAAGGAATATTTCTTGGATGTTCCACTAGGAGAAAAACTTACAAATGTTACAATAGCCATCTACAGAAAACAGTGGAAATCATTGATGTGAAGATCGATGAATCCCTTCCAGAAAAGGAAATTGAAGATCATAAAGTTGAGCCCTTCCTTTAAGAAAGCGAAGAAGAACCCGGAAAAGAATAAAAGGATGAGGAACCTCAAATTGAACCTTCACAAACTCCTTCTAAGATCAAATTCCTTCAAAAATATCATCTAGAAGAATATATTATCGGGAATATAGATGAATTAATTCAAACTCGAAGAAGGATGGCAAACACTCCAAGAAAAGATGACGTTGCTCTCTTATCTCTAATAGAACCTGAAAATTTTTCTCAAGCAAGTAAAGATCCTCATTGGATAAAGGCCATGGAAGAAGAAATGTCTCAAATAAAAAATAATGAGACTTGGGAGCTAGTACCTCATCTAGAAGATAAAAATATAATTGGAACAAAGTGGGTATTCAAAAAAAATATGAATGAGAATGGAAAAATTATCAGAAACAAAGCTAGACTTATTTCCAAAGGATACTCACAAATTTAAGGAATTGACTTTTAAGAAATGTTTGCTCCAGTAGTATGTTTTGAAGATATAAGAATATTTTTGGCATTCAATTGCTCAAAAGGATTCAATGTTTATCAAATGGATGTAAAATCAACATTTTTGAATGGAGACCTCAAGGACAAAGTCTACATGGAGAAACCGAAAGGATTTGATATAGATGAAGGGAAAGACTTTGTATGCAAGTTGAAAAAGGCCTTGTATGGATTGAAAAAATCCCCTAGAGCTTGGTATTCAAAGTTGGATCACTATCTGCAACAAGAAGGTTTCAAAAAGGGAGTAGTAGGAAGCAATCTCTACATAAATATAGACAAGGATAAAAAATTTATCACTCTTGTATACGTTTATAATCTAATATTTTCCAAAAATGATGATGGAATAAGCCATGAATTTTCTCTAAATATGTCCAAAATATTCGAAATGTCAATGATTGGTGAGTTATCTTATTTTCTTGGGCTATAAATATCTCAAACCACTGCATGCATATTTATATCTCAAGAAGAATATCTTAAAGACATGCTCAAGAGATATGGGATGGAAGAT
Source organism: Pinus albicaulis (assembly GCA_034641835.2). NCBI lineage: Eukaryota > Viridiplantae > Streptophyta > Pinopsida > Pinales > Pinaceae > Pinus > Pinus albicaulis. The sequence goes on from CM076582.1 coordinate 912,114,624, forward strand.
TGTGCCCCTATGAGCACACCAATGACCACATATTGTAAATTAAGAAACGAGATGATTCCCCTCTCCTCTGTGTAACTCTTTATAGGTAAATTAGTGGAGATCTTCTATACTTAACTGCCACAAGACTAGACATTATGCAAGTAGTTGGAATGGTGGCAATATTTCAATCAAGTCCTAAATAGTCTCATCTAGCAACTGTGAAGAGAATACTTATATATTTGAAAGGAACTACTGATTTTGGTCTTTGGTATCCCAAAAGCTCAACTCTTACTGTAATAGCTTACTCCGATGTTGATTGGGCTGGAAGCGTGGATGATCAAAAAAGTACCAGTGGAAATGCATTCTTCATGGGAGATTGTCTTGTATCTTGGCTCAACAAAAACAAATAATCTATATCTCTTTCTATGGCTAAAGATGAATACATAACTATTGTTGATTGTTGTACACAAACACTATGGATGAAGGAAGCCTTGAAAGATTTCAACATAGAAACTAAGAAACCAAACACTATTTTTTTGTGACAACACTAGCGCCATCAATCTTTCAAAGAATTCAATGATGCACTCAAAGACCAAACATATTCCAATCAAGTATCATTTTCTCCATGAACCAGTTGTTGAACAAAATATCAAGTTAGAATACATCAATACAAAGGAGTAGATTGTAGACATCTTTACAAAACCCCTTCCTCGAGAAGAATTTGAATATCTTCATCAAAATATGGGGGTCATTTCTCTTGCATCACATTAAAACAAGCAACATGTCGGGGGAGGGGGGGCATGATAGCGGGAGGATATTGGCACCCCATTTTCCATTGATGTCAAAGGGGAAGAGAAGAAAAATATTTCCATCCAATGAAAAAGGGGGAGATTGTTAGTCTAATTTTCATTGATGTTAATATCCATGAAGGCAAGCATAACGATGAAAAGCAAGCATAATGAAGGCAAGCATGACGAATAAAAGTCAAAGGAATCAATGAAGAGGTCCTTCATTCTATTTCTGCACTAAAAAAGGATTAGTCATATTAAAAATAATTTTCTGATACCTTTGAGGAAAAATTATTTCAGAATACCTTCACCATCTGAAAGAGCATAATTTTAGCTTTCCAACGAGCTATTACTCAGCCCAAAACTGTTGGGGCCTTTGTTTTCGGTAAACTATTTTTGAGTTATGGACGGCCAATTTCGGGAATATTGAGTGGCGGAGAACTGTTACGAAAGAAAGGGAGCCATTACGGGTTTCGGAGAAGGAGAAGACATGTGGCGGTGTGTAAAAAAACATCAACACAGATGGTAAGGACAGGTGACAACGAACAAGAAAAAAGAATCCTAGAGGAAGAGCCAATAGCGGAAGAGAACAGGAAATGGCAGAGCGCAACAGAACAAACGAGCGAAGAAAGGGCAAAGAGTGATAGTGCCAGTTGGAGGAGATAGATAAGAAAGGAAAAAGAGAGTTCGCTAGAGGATCTTAGAGGAGAATAGGTTGGGTTTTGTATCATCACATGGAGCTCTGAAGAGCCGGAGATGTAATGTCATGTTTATGATGAACTCTATGGAGTCATATGTACTTTGTTTATCATATGATATAATAGATTGAAGTTACTTTGTGGACCTAAGGATGTGTTTGTTTAATAGTTCTTATATGTGATGTATGACCGGAGATTTCAAAATTTTTGATAGCTTTACTTGACGACTATTAAATGGCAGTTTATTTCCTGTTTAATATGCAATGAGAGTGTTCTAAATAACTGTAATGTCTACATAGTTGTTAGCAGTTTCTCTTTGGTAATATGGTTCTATCTCTTTTATCTTAGTAAGGTCACAACACGCCTTGGGTGAAACTCCTTTCTCTCCTTGAGGAGGGTGAAAATGTCGGTTTTGTCCTAGACTACAACAGAACATTATTGGCCCCGAGCCTGATCCTGGGTCTTGTCTAGAAGTCACCCTTTTTCGCCAAAAAATGGTTCCGTTGCCAGGACTTGAAAACCTGCTAGAGAGCTAGATCATGATATTGAAGATCTACAAAATGGAATTGCGTAGCTAGTGGGATAGTCACGTAGATCAGTTTATATTGCAATAGGCTGAGCTCTGACATCAGAAGGAAAGGAATATTAACGATCAATTTTTCTTTTCCGACTCGGCGTGTGATTTTTACGAGATTTGTTTGGGATCCCGAGGAGCTCTATAAATGATTGCGGAGACTCTAGATCAAAGAAATTCTTGGAGGATTACCTTGATCCCATCACAGTTGGACACATACAAATATGACGACATTGCATAGACTAGATATAGAGTTAACCCGAGCCATAGATTCATGGATTCAGAGCACTTTGGAGGGATATATTGTGGATTTTGTAGCTGAATGTTATTAGTCTTTTACTAAAGTATAATATATATTTAAATCTAGGTTGTGAGGGAAGCTGTTGAAGGAAATTCTGTTGTGGATTAAGGATTTAATGGTGGATGAGGGACTAATGCCTTTCCAAAACCCTGTGATGGAAGCCTAAACCTCTAGTAATCGGGGAAGGGACTAAAGGAGAGATGCTATGAAAAAGGGAAACAGAGGAATAGGGATATGGATATCAGGACCTCCAGTAGGTTAAGAGAGTTAAGAGCACATCGGAGGGCGCAAATCGCTGAGAAGTGGCGGGAAAGGGAGATACTAGAGTTTGAAAAGAAGAAGAGGAACATACAACAAAGAGAAGAGGCACCATAGATGATAGGGATGAGAGAAGATGAAGTAGGACCCAAAGTATTGGACAGGTCCAACAATTAAGTTAGACAGTTTCATAGGAGACCATCCCGAAGAGAGAATGGAAGAAGGTCAAATGAAGAGGAGGACACACGCCCCGAGGATGAGTCCAATGTTGATTTGCATGTTGCGATGGAAAAACTATTCCGAGAGAGGTCAGCGACCATAACACAAGGTAATCCTATTCCCCAAGTTTCAAGTAGAACTTGTCCTAACCTTCCCCTGGTACTTTACCACCCGCCTGATAGGTTTTTGATAAATTTGTAAAATTCAAGTAAGTTTCATAGTGTTCAGTCTACAGTACAGGTAACCTCTAGTAGTAGTACTAGCAACATAATTTATCAACCAGGAAGTAGAGGATTTATATTAGTTCCGCCCTCACAAGTAGAAATGACAAGATCATTTACTTGATACCCAAAGTTTTCTAGAAATGGTAAAGATGACGTAGAGAAACATTGGTATTTGTGTGAAGCAATTTGGAGGGCTTGTCAGACACCAAATGAAGTTAAATTAATTGAATTCCAAAAAACACTCGGGGAAAGAGCATTACACTGGTTTATCAAATGGTCAGAATTACATCAGAACCCTGCTATAAATGATGTTAAAATAGATTTTGTACAATATTTCAATCTCCTACAGACTAATCAACAAGGACTGTCTGAATTATGGGATATCAAACAAAGAGAAGGAGAGACTGCCTTAGATTTAATGAGAAGGATCAAAGATGCAATCGGGAAACTGAGTTACCCAATTGATCCAAATAACCTACGAGATTGGTTCATTAAAGCACTTTTACCCCTTACAAGAACTCCATTGACCCAAAAAAATATTGATACACTCCAATATGTGCTAGAACAAGCAATGAAGATAGAAGAAATGGTTGAATATCCATAGTAATTAAGGGGGGGGGGGGTAGCTATTCATGATCCTTCCATATTGGGACTGCAACATCAAATAGAAAGCTTGACATAAAATCTTAAAGATATTAACCTAGCATGACCAGCACAACCCATTGTATGGTGTAAACATTTCCTGTTGGAAGGACATTTGGTTACAGAGTGCCTGAGGTTGCGAGGAAACAACGTCAGGACATCAGTGGCAGGAGTGTAAGGAACGCTGCCAGTGGGAGGAGTTGCGCAAGTAAATATTCAAGGACTGTACCAGGTGCAACCCCATTTCCTGGGATTTCCTAACCATCAAACTCCAACATCAACATAATAGTGTGAAATATGCAAGGGAATTGGTCATCTCCACGTTTATGCTCGATATTATAGTAGTATTCAAATGTCCCAAATAATGTCTATTGTGAATTTTATGCATCAAAAAATCATCGTACAGAGCAATGAAAAGCCCTGGATGCATTGCTAGATTGATTTGATAGGTATTCCTATTGAGTAAATGAGACTCCAAGAGGACGAGGAGGATCCGGAATGTGAGGAGGCAGGACTGGAGGAAGAAGACCCTTGAGATGCTACAATTGTGATCAAGAAGTCCATGTAGAGAGAGAATGCCCGCTACTAAGATGACCATGGTGTTCCTAGTTTATAGTGAATGCACATGCCACAGAGGATTGTCCTGAACTAATTAAAAGGTGGGAAGAGAGGACTAGGAAACAAGGAGCCAATTTGGTCAATGTAGAGCCAATATTAGTCGAGACACAACCTCTACCAAGTGTGGCCATAATAACCTGAGGAGGGAAGAAAAATCGGGAGGATGCAAGAGAGATGGAGTCAGTAAAACTAATCAAACCAGTATCACCAAAGAAGTTCTTTAATTCTGAGTAATAGAAACATTACTTTAAGGAAGCACTGGAAACATTCTCGAAGCTAGAGAGCCACAAGGATATGCAACTAATGCAACCAACTAAAGAAGGTGGAAAAACTGCTAGAACAAGAACACTGATAGAAGAATGGTTTTGGTTGTTCTTGAATATTGTAAATGATAGACAGATGCTGGAGCAGTTAAATTTTTTTTGAAAGCAATAGTAGAAGAAGGAATGGAGCACAAGGACCCAATTAACAATAACCTTCCAGAAAGGTATGTGAGGAGATTAAAAAGAGACAAAAGAAGAACGAGAAAGGAATTTCTCATAAATGCTCAAGTTTTGGGATTTCAGATAAGAGACAAAATGTTGGATCTAGGATCAGATGTGAACATATTACACAAAAAAACATGGGAAGCATTAGGCAAGCCAAAGATGGCGTATTCCCCTATACAAATAAGGATGGCAAACCAATATTTCATTGTGCCGATAGGAAGGTTGGAAGAGGTTGAAGTAGATGTCATAGGGGTAAATACTTACATGGATTTTGAAGTAATTGACATCATGGGAGATAAGGACCCATATCCAGCTCTGTTAGGAATAGACTAGGAATTTGAAAAGTATGAAGTTATTGATTTGAAGAAGGAGTTGATGATATTGGAAGATGGTGAAGTCAAAGTGGTCCAACCATTGGATCCATATCAAGGACCCCAGTATACAGAGACCATCAGGACAAGGGAATATGAAAAACTTCTCGACCAACTTTATTAGATGACAACAGGTAAAAGAGAAGATTACATCCACCCTACAACAGGAGGAATAGTAAGTTGGAAAAGTTTTCAAATTTCCGATGTAGGATCAAAAGTTGCATGGGATGATTGGCATCAATGAGGATACGAGTTCAATACCAGAAGATGTGTTTCCATTCGCAGAGTTAACTCGATCATCACAGAGGTAATGGGTTACCTCACCCTTACTAATATGCAAACTGTGAATACTTTCGTTAACAAAATTGAAGATAATGTACTAGAGGAGCATAAGGCTCCTCTCATGGATGTAGCTTTGCAATCTACTTTGGCAAGGTGGTGGGTAAATCACTGCAACTCTCTTCATGATTTGGAATAGGTAGCCAAGGCACTAAAAACGAGATTCCAAGAATCTTTAGGACCACAAATAGAAGAGAAGTACAAAGGAGTTTCGGATCTCCAAGTACATATAAAAAGATGTGAACATAAGTGGGAAACAAAGAATTATTGAAAATCCTTGTGGGTGCATAATTTCTTACATTCATTGGATATAATCTCGAAAGCTTGGTACCTGATAGAAGAAAAGAAGAGACAAACAAATCGTTGGGAGACAGTAGCAGAAATATTTTCACGAAGTTTCTATTTCAAAGGGGATAATGGATATATTACAGAAACCTTGTAGGAAATCAAATGGATTATGTTATGTTCATAGTTTGCAGAAGCTGAAGAAACACTTGTGTCAAGATAGATACATGAGTCTAGCTATCAAGAAGCAATAACATGTGGGAAAGTAGACCGGGAAATAGATGATGATGATTTAGAAAATATCAAACACTTGTCATTCAAATAAAAGGAAGAATAACACAAAATACAGGAGGAACCTACCACAAAAGGACTACACTTGTTACCCATCAAGACAAAGAAACAAAATATTGGCAGTCAAGAAAAATGCAAGTTAGCGTCTATAGGGGACTATTGGGACGAAGAGGCTACAAAGGAAATTTTTTATGTGCTAAAGGAATATGAATATCTGACTCCCATCTTCCATTGCAAAACTAAAATTTATCAAGGGAGATTTGGGGGAGATGCGAATAATGCTGAAACCGGATGCCAGAAAAGTAAAGCATAGACCCTATCACTTTAATCCAAGGGTGAAAGAGAAATGAAAAGTAGAAATAGACAAAATGCTAAATGCAGGATTGATTTTCCTAGTTGAAGAGGAAAAATGGGTTAGTCCAATAGTGATCCAGAACAAAAAGGAGAAGTCAGAAATCAGGGTGTGTGTAGACTACATAAGTCTAAATAATGCATGTGTCCATGATCCTTCCCAACACCATTCAATGACGAAGTTATGAATAATGTGGTTGGAAATGAAGCATATTCATTCACAAACAGATCCTATGGTTATCATCAAGTACGAATAGTAAAGGAGGACAAAATAAAAAACACGTTCACTACAAAATGAGGATCGTATGCTTATCACGTAATTCCCTTTGGGTTAAAGAATGCACCAGTGATATTCTCAAGAATAGTGATAGCAGCTTTCAGAGAGTATATACACAAATTTCTTGAAGTGTACATGGATGAAAAGACAATATAAAGTTTGTTGAAGAATCATGCAAGCCTCCTTTGGATAATGTTTGACCATTGGAGATAGCTTCAAATGTCACTAAACCTAAAGAAGTGCATATTTGCGGTACCATTCGAAAAATTTCTTAGCCATGTGGTCTGTAAACATGGAGTATATGTGGACCCCACCAAGGTGGAAATAATTGTCAACATGGATGCCTCAGAGAATTTTAAACAAATTATATCATTACTAGGGTACATAGGGCATTACAGAAGCTTTATCCTCAACTATGCTCGAATCACAACACTGCTGGAAAATCTGCTGTGGAATACATAACTATTTATATGGAATGAAGAATGCAACAAGGCATTGGACACTCTAAAAGAAAAATTAGCAAGTGCACCTATTATAACTCATTCTAACTAGGATAAAAAGTTCCATGTGCATATTGATGCTTCAGGCATTGCTTTGGGGGCTGTGCTAGTGCAACCAGGAGAAACCAATATAGACCACCCTGTATATTTTGCAAGCAGGAAGCCGTCAAAAATTGAAAAGAACTATATAAAAAATGAAAGAGAAGATCTGGCAATGGTCTACTCTCACATAAATTTCACCATTATTTACTTGGAGGTACTTTTAAATTTTTTACAGATCACTCTGCATTGAAGTATTTAGTAAATAAACCTGTTTTGGAAGGCATAATTTTCAGGTGGCTTCTACTTTTCCAAGAGTTTACTTTTGAAGTCGTAATAAAACTAGGGAGACTAAACGTGGGACCTGATCATATATCCAGATTGGAAAATGGAGAAAATGGAGGACCACTTGATGACCAGGTGTCAGATAGATACCTCCTTCGGATAGAGATCGTCCCAAATTATTTAGAGAAAATAGAAAAATACCTCGCTACAGGACAGTGCCCATAATAATATACAACCACTCAGAAAAAACATTTGGTCATTAAAGAATCTAGTTACCAAATTATAGTAGGTCAAATATACAAAATGGGTCTAGATAAAATACTATGAATGTGTTTATTAGACCATGAAAGAGTAGATATCCTATGGTAATTCCACAATGGAGTTGCGGGAGGACACGTAGGAGAAAAACCTACCGCAAGAAAAATATTATAGGTAGGGCTATGGTGGCCTACAATGCACGCGGATACCAAAGAGTATGTGAAGAAATGTGATGTGTGTCAAAGAACAGGGAACCCTTCACACCGTGATGAACTACCCTTACAACCTGTAAGAGCAAAGTAGGTATTTGGTAAATGGGATGTTGACTTTGTAGGACCCATTACACTAGTTACATGCCATTCACAAGCTAGATACATAATCATCGCAAATGAATACCTGGCTAGGTGGGCAGAGGCGGAACCGGTGAAGGATTGTACAACAGACATCACAACCAGGTTTATTTTTGAAAACATTATTACCAAATTTGGATGTCCAAGGAGCCTGATGTAATATACCAAAATGGGAAAATACAGTAATACATAACACAATAGTTGGAAACTACAACAATGAACAAATAAACTAAATACACCATAAAAATATACAGAACAACTAATTCATTTTATTAATATGGAGTTAGATTACATTGACAACAGTGCTAAAAAACATAAACAATAAAGCCAACAGAGAAGGATAGAGTGACCATGAAGTCCTCTCTCTAAAGGCACTGCGTAACTGCTGATCTACTGGAGGCCATACTGCATTGTCCCTTCTACAAATGATGGAAATATAATTGTTGGCTAAAAAGGGATTCTTATATCTTGTTGTTCCAGAGCTCTGATGATACCGGGATTTCAGATCCGAGATCTATGTTGGAAACCCAAAATTACCCAAAAAGGATTTCTAGAATGGACAACCTTGGAAAATCACCCTCCTAGGGCTTGCAATGTATAACTACTTGGTATGTAGATATGTAGCATGAAATGAAAGATAAAGGGGCTGTAATCATACACAATCATCTCAATGCATGAAGCGCTGATCCCTTCTTCAGATCTCCAAGCTAGAAGCTTGAGATCTAGCTCATCCTTCCTCCTCTCAAGTTGCAGTTGTTGAATACACAACTGTTGGAATGGATTGTGATGTCAAGGAGGCTGAAGCTATATCATGTTGCTAGATGATGCAATTTAGCTCAAGACTGATGGAAACAATATCACCAAAGTGAGGGGATGATCCCTCACAGGATTTCCAACTGAAATACTGGAAACATCCTTCCTCCACTAGATCTACAGGACTGGACTGCGCAATTCCTGGTGGAACTGCTATTGCATGGAGGTGTAAACTGATGTACTGATTCCAGATGTCACATTGATGCTCCAGGAAGACTGAAATATAAGCACAAGGTGAAAGGATGGATCCTCCATCGTTTTCCTAGCTGAAATGGTAGAAACTACCTCATCTCTCAAACCTCAAATAGGAATGTGTAATTCATGAATCTGAATGTGTTGTAGAGAGGGGCTGAATGTGGCACCAATGCCTGATGATGAATGAATGCTCAAAGAAACCTTCCCAAATTAGGCACTCAAAGTCCCTTGTGGGTAAGGGTGGGATTGCTTCTCGGGAACACCCATGTGCTAAAAAACACTGCAAAATTTGCTAAATAACTTAAGCGTGCAAAGAAATTTCAAATGAAAAATCAAGATCTAAAATCCAAATATGAAATCTGAGTTCTATGGTTTCCTTCACCTTCCTTTTATGCTTCTTGAGCCTCCCTTATCCTTGGCCCACATCATTACTTCACTACACATGTGGCCACTAGCCTCTATGAACACTTCTTGTCTCTCCATGATCTCCATCATCTTTGCATTTAATCTCCACTCTCTCCATCATGTGTGCATTTAATGCACCACTTCCTCCATCAATTCATCATTATTTCTCTATGATATTACTTTTATTCCTCCATGATCTTACTTTGAATCCTCCAGTATCTCCATGATCTTCTCATTAATGATCCATGATCTCCACTCTTCCTTCATTAATAAGCTGCCCCACTACTCCATAATGAATATCTACTATCTAATAACCCACATACACACACCAAAAGTGGATTTTATTCATCTAAGGGGTTTATGGGTCCCTCCACCCTTTTATTTACTTAACTATTTAAGAAAAGTAAGAACTCTAATATTCCAATTAATTGATGGAAAATTGGGAATATTACACCTGACAAGTGATCAAGGAACCCACTTTATTAACACCACAGTCAAATCATTACTATAAAAATTGATGATACAACATCATAAGAGCAGTGCATATAACTCGTAGGAAAATAGAATTGTTGAAGCTTTCAACAAAATCTTAGTAAAAGGCTTAGCTAAGATCTGCAACGAAAATCGAGATGACTGGGACAAAAGAATACCAACCACGTTATGGGCATACAGGACTACAGTAAAATGATTACATTGTTAAACGCCATTTCAGATTGTGTAAGGGAAAGGAGCAGTGGTGCTAGCTGAATTTATTGTCCCAAGTCTATTAATTGTTGCAACAACACAAATGACAAAAGCAGAATCCATCTCAATATGCCTTCATGAACTGTAGGAATTAGAGGAAGAAAGATTTTTTGCAGATTTCCATCAATTAGTGGAGAAAAAGAGGCATAAATCCTGGCATGAATGCCACATAAAAATAAATACATTCAAGATTGGCGGCAAAGTAATAATCTATGACAGAAAGTTCCAGAAATTTCCAAGGAAACTCCAAATGCATTGGATGGGACCATTCTACGTCATAGATATCCACAACTCAGGAGCGGTGAAACTGGCACAAATGGATGTAGAAATACTACCAGGTTAGGTGAATGGCACATGCCTAAAACCCTACCATGAATGAACAAGAATTTTTTTAATTTCAATAACTCTCACACCCGATAGAAGTCAGTAGGTTAGAATTCAATAACTCTCTTGCAATCGAGATGAGTCAGTAGGTTAGAGTTCAATAACTCTCTCGCGGCCAAGATGAGTCAGCTAGTTTTAAAAAAATAAGTCAATTCCCAGGAATAATATATAAGCCTCAATAAAATAAGGTATATGTTGCGAACACTCAAACACCACACCGTTGCAGCATGAGGACCATACTACAACCAATTGTGGTCGGGGGGGGGTTGCAGTAACTATACGACCAAGCATTTAAACCATCACTCGGTCACAATTAGCCAGCTAGTTTAAAAAAAATAAGTTAGTTCCCGGGAATAATATAGAAGCCTCAATAAAATAAGGTATATGTTGTGAACACTCAACCACCACATCGTTGCAGCATGGGGACCATACTACAACCAATTGTGGTCGGGAGGGGGGGGGGGTTGCAGTAACTATACGACCAAGTATTTAAACCATCACTCAGTCATAATTATCCATCATGTAGGTGTCAGTCCACAGTGTCAGCCAAAAATTCAAAAATATTTGTCATAATTGGAAACACCATTCCATAATAAAGTTTCCACATCAGGTAACAATAATTCGCCATCATGTTCGCTCAAATTTCAAAGTCACAATCAGCAGAGTCAGAGTCCACTTCATCGTAGTAAATAACCGCATGATTGTAGTCACGGGGGGAACTAGGAAAAAATTAATTACTTATTCAGTCGCATCAACGCCCTTCGTGCCAACATTCCTACTTAATATGCATGGAGAAAGGAAAAATCAGAGTGACGGAGAATTGTGAATTGCAAGAAGAAGAAATTGCTATAATGGTCATCCAGAGGATATCAACCAGATTTCAAAGGTGTAGACCGGAAACACTACTAGTGTATTACAGGAGAAGAGGTATGACGAAGAAAATGGTTTCGGTAGTTGAACCATAATTGGATGAGATAATTCAAAATCTAGAGCCACTGATAGGCAGGTATGATAATGCAACCTTGATAGATACAGATTTTACGGACTCTTTCCAATTTCCAGCTTTAAAGAGGCAAGTATATATTGAAAACTATGTGAGGGAGAGTGGTAGTGAAGCGGCAAGAGTCCACCCAGATTTCAAAGGTATCCAGAGGTCTAAAATTCTTCATTTGAGAATTTTATCAGTGTTCGGCACAACAGGATAAATAATGCAATGCACAAAGCTCCTTATCAACATAATTCATAACGGGTCACTCTGACTTGGAAGAGAAATTCTAATTCATGCAAAGGATATCCACAAACTTACTGGGTTATCAGTAGAAGGAAGTGATGTATCGACTACTTTTCAAAATACTTCTAAAAGAGCGAAGAAGGTAGGAGAATTTGATTATTATCTGAAATATGAGACTAGAAGAGGAGGAAAGGGGGAAAAAATAGACCTTATTAATGTCCCCAATATGAGTTTTGCATGTTATTTGATAATAGGAAATACAATGAGGCACTACACCAAGGGGGAGCATACTCTGGACAACATCTCAGTTAAGGAGCATTGTATACAGGGAGCACAACTCAATTGGCGTGCCTCTCTGCTGCAAGAGCTCTTTGAGGCTTGTGAGGACAACTTCAAGAGAGCCACTGTATTTATATATGGCTACTTAATCATGGCATTGGATATGTGGAAGTGGATTCCACCAGGGAAATGACCTATTGCGGATGTAAGTGAAGAACCAATGTCTCTCAAATACATGCCTGGAGGGTCTCAGGGGACCCTAGCACTAAAGAAGTCAACGAAGAAACATTCACAGAGTGGTACAGACTGATGTTCGACGTTGTCCAAGCACATCTGAGAATTCCTAGAAATATGCTAGATAAGTACTCTCATCAAGTATGGTTCGACATTTCACACGAAAATACATGGATTAGACCCGACTGTGTTGCGGAAGACACTTTCTATAATAAACCCCTGAGATTCCAACTGATAGAGGAAGATTTCCACACAAAAGTTTCTTCTTATCTGGCAATAGCAGGAGAAATAAGAGAAGGGGAGCACAAGTATTCCTTCGACACTATGCTTCCACACCCTCTACCTGGAGAAACGCCAGAAGAAACAAATCATAGGATATCACAGTTGCAACTCCAGCCATTGATTAAGAGGCTTGACACACGAGTACAAGATTTCAATAAAGTCACGGTAAGTATCAGAGAAAAATCCACTACATTTCCAATGTTCAGTGAATTTCAAACACTTAATGTAGGGTCGCCATCATTGAAAACCCCAGTCCTCACCATTATCCCTTCCACCACCTTCCATTCACATTCACAACCAACCATTGCCCCATTTCACAAGAACAAGGCGACCAAACCACCCATCCCAGGGCCTAAGGGAAAGAGAGCCATAACTCTAATATCAGACCAGGTGGTAAACTTAACAGAGGAGGGTCATATGTAATAGATAGTCATAGGAATCCCAATCACAGAGGGACCAAAAATGGGTACTCAAACTTCCCCCATCATACTGCAACCTAACCCCTCATCATCTCAAAGTGCACCAGCCTCCTCATCACCAACTACTCAAAATTTATAACCACATACTTCTAATGCTTCCAAATATCAATTAGCCCACACCGCATCCACTTCTATCACCATTTCTGATGCGATACCTATAGGCACAACAATGGCTGATGATACTGAGGCTGAAGTTAGCTCGGGTAAGGTACAAGTAATCGAGGTTAGCTCAACCACAATAGAATCGGGGACCTTTTTAAGTTTACTCATTCATACTAATCTACCCCTTTTTGAAAATACATCCACGAAGACTTCTCTCAATCCATTTCAACAATCGATGCTTGAATTACAGCCATTCCTACCCAATCACCTACCTTCCACTAGTTTTCATATCCCCGAACTTCAAACCATTCCGTTGAATCAACCTAAATCTCCACAAGGCCAATATGAGTGTTCCATTGCTAGTGGTCAACTGCTTAGAGAGAGAAATAATAGCCCTGAGATGACGAGTAGTGGAGATCTTCAGAGTTAGGGACCTGACCAACTTTTTATTTTCATATAGGCAACAACTCAACAAGAAGGGTCCCTTCACAACAACCTCCTCCTGAAGTACCGGCAGCAACATCAGCATATTACAATGCTCACTGATGAGCGTAATCGATTATAGTGGGAAAGAGAAAACCTTCAGCAGCAAATCGACCAGATCACTAAGAATTTCCAAGATTTTTGGCCAACCATTACCAGTGTAGTTGAAGCCACACTCACAAATATGTGGGCTTTCTCGGTAGTCGAACAATAAATTCACATTAAGACAGCTTGCACAAATCTGGGCAACGCAAACCAGGAGCTCCGACTATTGGAACAGGGTCTCCTGCAAGCTGCGAATCTGGTCCATTTTGTATATTTTTTATTATAGTTAGTCTAGTGCAGGGGTTTTGGGGTGGGTCAAAGCCCCTAATACATTGTAAGCGGGCCAAGGGTAGACCAAGAGTTTGCAAACCGCGGTTTGCGGACCATTGGATGTGTAGGCTAAAGTACTATAAATAGTTGAACCTTTTTGAGTCAATGATCAGGAATGAATAGAGATTGATGCAAGTGCGAACTATTAGATCTAGGATTAGATTATTAGGTTAGGACTCCTACTGGCTGTATGTGTGGAGATCCTTTGTCCTGTTGTTTGTGGACCCTGCTGGCTATGTGCGCAGGTGGGTTTTGGAGGTATGTAAGAGAATTTTTGATAAGTAATATATGCAAATTATTGTGGATATCTGATGTTGTTTGATCTATCTGGTTATGGTTATTAAGGACTCGAATTATATGTGATTCTGTTATGAGCTGTGAATAATATGTGTTTATGAGCTGCAAATTATCTATGTTATGATAACTATATCTGAAATCTGATTAAGTATGTTGTGAATATATTGTTTTATGCTTATACTTGTTTGTCCACATGTGGATGCGAGCCTATTATATAAATCTGGAAAAATTGTACTCTGGTTAATCATTGGAAGCCTTGCGAACGACCTCTGACTGCATAGATCTGATAGTTTCCAAATGGTTTGACTTACCTGCTCTCTCTCTCAGGGTGCAGAAACCTGGTTCCAGCACCCACCCATACTGCTTCGGGTGAGACTTTGGCCTGCGCAAGTAGGTCACTGTTGAAAGGACCAATAGTATAGGGGTTTTTTGGCAAACCTTAACCTCTAAACCTGGGTCAAGACCCCTCACGCCAAAAAATGGTTCCGTTGCTGGGACCGGGAGCATTTTGAGAGAGGGATTGATTAATGCCAAGGCTATATTGGAAACTTGAAAGAAAAGAAATTGATGAATGGTTCGAACAGAAAGTTCAAGAATTCATAGTGAAAGAAAACCGCAGTAATAGGTTGACCATCGAAGAGTGGAAAAATAGGTATATTTTCATAGAGATCTACGAGATCTTCTTCGTAGCTATTGCGATCGAGCTCCAGGAGTGGCTCGCAAGGTTGGTCAAATTTCAGAAGTGTTGGAAGGATGAGCAGGTCACATAGTGGACCCTAGAATTGATCTAGTAGTTAGAGAAGGCTGATAACACCATCACTCGCACAGTATATCACTGGGTGGACAACGTGCTAGGAGGATTCGTGATGGAATTTTCGATCGATAAATTCGTCTCCTACTCTGAAGCAGAGCAGATATTCTTCAAAGGATTTAGGGGTAAGTTTTTGAAGACTTTACCATTGCTGATTAAGATATTACTATGAGAAAAAAGTATTCTGTGTAGCCACACCAAGTGAATGACTGCTGATCCAGACAGAAGTACGATGGGAAGTGGCAAATACTATCAGACCAACCTAGAAGGAGTTAGATCTGTCTATAGCCTGGTAAGAGAAGAAATTGTGCAGGGTTCTCCAGCCACACCACTTTCAAACCAGCGTAGGGGTAAGGATTCACCTACACCTCCACCACTAGAAGACGACATGGCTGCGCACATGAAATTGCCTACCTTTAAGGGTGTGAGAGATGAGGACATGGAGCAGTTCTGGTTTGTTGTAGAATCAGTATGGACTGTGCAGAACGTAGCTAGTGACGCGGTGAAGAGGGCACAATTGTCCCTTGCCTTCGAAGGAAGAGCTTTGGATTGGTACATGGGATACATTGGATAGAATGCAAACTCAACCATCGAAGACGTCAAGAACACCTTAAAACAACAGTTCAGGAAGCCTAAGTCCTATTCTCAAATAGTGCTTGATCTAAAGGATTTTAAGCAAGGGCCTTTTGAATCTGTATGGGAGGCCGATCAACAGCTGAAGAAGGTGATCAGGGAAGGAGGATTTCAGTACAATGACAGACAGCACACGGAGTGGTTCATTGTTATATTGTTGCCTCACCTGCGCATACCTATGGGTCACCAAAATTCCGAATCACAAAAAAAAGCCCTGGAGGTCGCTATGAAGTTAGAAGCTATGCCCAGAGACGATGCCCAGCTAGGCATCCAGTAAGATCCGATCCTGCGAAAATTTAGTCAGGAATTGCAGCAGAAAGAGAGCTTTTGAGAAGATTGGGGCTACCTTACCCACTTTGGTCCCTGCACAGTGTCTGGCCCGTCTAAGGACCAGCAACTCCCTCCAAGATGAGATTGAGGAACTCTAGCATAAGAAGGATGTCCTCAGACAATGCTTGAAGCCTTGGACTGCCGTATCCCTCCAGCTATCACAAGATGTCGATGTTGCTATTAAGCAACTAAATCAGACACTAGAGAGCATCACCGTCGTGATAAAAGGACCAACATCACAAAATCTCATGGAAATTGCACAGAGCACTGCTACTTAGATTCTAGAAGTGCTGCCCCCCCTAGTTGTAGCCATCAATGCACTGCGCGCAGAGGTGGAGACCCCACCACCACAGTGACTCGGGACGAGTCACAAGATTATGTTGGGGGACTGTTGGAACAGGGTCTCCTGCAAGCTACGAATCTGGTCCATTTTGTATATTTTTTATTATATTTAGTCTAGCATAGGGGTTTTGTGGCAGGTCAAAGCCCCTAATACATTGTAAGTGGGCCAAGGGTAGACCAAGAGTCCGCAAACCGCGGTTTGTGGACCATTGGATGCGTAGGCTAAAGTACTATAAATAGTAGAACCTTTTTTAGTCAATGAGAAGGAATGAATAGAGATTGATGCTAAGTGCGAACTATTAGATCTGGGATTGGGTTATTATGTTAGGACTCCTGCTGGTTATGTGCACGGATATCCATTGTCCTGCTGTGTGCAGACCCTACTGGCTATGTGCGCAAGTGGGTTTTAGGGGTATGTAAGAGAATTTTTTATAGGTAATATATGTGAAGTATTGTGGATATCTGATGTTTTTTTATCTATCTGGTTATGGTTATTGAGGACTCAAATTATATGTGATTCTGTTATGAGTTGCGAATGATATGTGTTTATGAGCTGCGAATTATCTGTGTTATGATAACTATATCTGCAATTTGATTAAGTCTGTTGCGAATATATTGTTTTATGCTTATACTTGGTTGTCTGCATGTGGATGCAAGCCTTTGATATAAATTTGGAAAAACTGTACTCTGGTTAATCATTGGAAGTCCTGCGAATGACCTCTGACTGCATAGATCTGATAGTTTCCAAACGGTTCAACTTACCTGCTCTCTCTCTCAGGGTGCAGAAACCTAGTTCCAACACCCACCCATACTGATTCAGGTGAGACTTTGGCCTGTGCAAGCAAGTCACTGCCGAAAGGGCCAGTAGTATAGGGGTTTGTTGGCAAACCTTAACCTCCGAACCTGGGTCAGGACCCCTCAGGCCAACACCGAAAGACCCTATCATCCAGAAAAAACAATAGAATTTCCTTCTACAGTGTATGCAAAAAAGATAACACAGACACAGGAGCATATGAGCCAGCTTAAGGAGACTCTCTGGAGCATGGTTATGAAAGCTTACACTTTGCTCGAGCAAATCCATGAATGCTCGAATTCACTAATGATGAAGGTTCTACCAGTTTCAGAACAACTGCAAAAGCTGTTCATCGAGATTAAAAGAAAACACAATCCATTCAGCCGCAGGCAACTATACGATCAGGCTGAGGCTCTACAACTACAATGTAAGAAATTGAAGAGAACTCAGTAAATACAAAGCAACTCATTCAGGATCTAAGGCAACCAGTTAAGAATAAAGCCGAAACAATACAACAGTTGGTTTCCTAAGTGGACCCCAAGTTCAGTGCAGTTTTTACTTACCTACCACAACCAATTGATGCCACTCACATCGACAGAGTAGTAAATGAAACAAAACCATTGATGAAAACATGGCAAGAGATGATCAATGACTTCATGGAGTTTAGAACAGAAGCCATGTAAAAGGTTTTGGAGTTGGGGCCTTTGTTAGAAGATCGGGAACCAAAGAAGATGGAGTAGGAAAAGGAGGTAGCCGAACAAGACTAGCCCAAGACAACAACCGATGGTCAGCTAGGGATTGCAAAATCGGGAGAAAATTGACTCAGGACGAGTAAATAGCTTGTGGTCAGGGCTTGTTGGGGCCTTTGTTTTAGGTAAACCATTTTTGAGTTGTGGACGACCAGTTGTGGGAAGATTGAGTGGCATAGAACTGTTATGAAATAAAGGGAGTCATTGCATGTTTTGGAGAAGGAGAATACATGTGGTAGAGTGTAAACAAGAAACACCACAGTTGGCCAGGACAGGTGACAGTGAACAAGAAAAAATAATCCTAGAGGCAGAGCCAACCACAAAAGAGAACAGGAAATGGCTTAGCGCAGGAGAAAAACCGAGCGAAGAAAGAGTGAAGACTAATAGTGCCAATTGGAGGAGATAGATAAGTAAGGAAAAAGAGAGTTTTCTAGAGCATCTTAGAGGAGAATAGTTTGGGTTTTGTATCATCAAATGGAGCTCTCCGTAGCTAGAGATGTAATATGTTGTTTATGCTAAACTCTATGAAGTCTGATATGTACTATGTTTATCATATGATAAAATAGATTGAAGCTGTTTTTTGGACCTAAGGATGTGTATGTTGAATAGTTTTTATATGTGATGTATGACCGACAATTTCAAAATTTTTGATAGCTTTACTTGATGACTGTTAAATGGTAGTTTATTTCATGTTTAATATGTAATGAGAGTGTTCTACATAACTATAATGTTTGGATAGTTGTTAGCAGTTTCTCTTTGGTAACATGGTTATAACTCTTTTATCTTAGTAAGATCACGATATGCCTCAGGTGAGAATCCTTGCTCTCATTGAGAAGGGTGCAAAGGTCGGCGCTGTCCTAGAATACAACATAAAATTGTTGGCCTCGAGCTTGAACCTGGGTCTTTCCCAAAAGTCACCCTTTTTCACTAACAAAAATTCGAAGCAGTTTGAGAGTTATTGAATTTTTAAGTGAATACAAAATTTTTGGCCCAGTGTTTCAACCTCACTTTCTAGGAAAAGTGGGCCTACTTAAGGACGCATATGATATGTGATTACTCTCCTTGTTTCAGATCAACCATCAGCATAACATTCATTATAGTTTCGAGTTCATATCTCATGAACAAGAAGGATAAAGGTTGCAGATTAGGTGAACAACTTGGAATATAATTTTGCAAAGTCAAGGTAAGGGACAACGAGGGATTAAAGTCTAGGTATAAGACCTGTTTTGAGCCACAACCCTAGAAGGAGTAGCAATCTCATCATTTCGTATTATTCCGATCTCTTGTTTTCAGACTGTACAAGAGTGTGGGTTGTGGGTTGTGATAGAGCTACTCGAGATTCAAACTGAGTAGAGGTTTCTAAATACTATATTATCATTTTTAGTGGCTCAGACTATAACCTTAGTAGCTTGGACTGTGTTTTAGATCATAATGTACATAGATAGGTTGACATAGTAAACTATGATCATTACACAGTGAATCTAGAACTCATCTCTAGGACTGTGGCTTTGGTTTCTAAAGCTGTCTCTCAGTATTTGGATTAAGTGATCTCCTGGACTCTAAAGAATTAGACTGTAGTGTTATTTCTATAGTGGTACAGTGCTTGTGTAGAACCCTCCTTTGGATAGTGAAGAACTCTCTCTTGAGCATTGAAGTGAAGCCCAGTAATAATGTCAACATAGTGAAGTAAGGTGATCTTGGAATTGAAGTCAACAAATTACAACAAGGTGATTGAGCAGTGAAGTCAACATAAGAAGTTTTGGAGCTGATTGTATAGTAAATAATATGTCAAGGACATTCAAGTAAGTACTATTCTCATTCTCTATCAAAATAAGATAAGAGGGATTGGTGTCCTTGGGGTAGGAGCCCCTAAACACAAGGTTGGTGCCTTGGAGAAGATAGGGTTGAAGACCTAGAGGTCAAAGCCTCATTAATTCCAAGTTGGTGCTAGGAAATCATTGTATTAATAAATTTATAAAAGGATCATTATCCTTCCTTCTATAATAATTTATTCATTTCTCTATTTTTTTGTAGAGTCTAACTGGTTATAATAACAATTGAAAAGAAATATTTATTCACCCCCCTCTCACTATTTCCAAAAAGTTGCATGTTCTCCTGCTGCAAGAACGAGACCAAGAAATTTTCCTTTGACAAATTGTCTTTGATCTCTCTAATCTCAACCTTCTTCTCCATGATAATCTATTCCGCTGTCTTTTCCTCCTCGTGATGCACCTCAAAATCTATCATAGCAGTGTCAAAATGAATTGGCTCCTCATCCTACAATGGTGCCTCATGATGTGATGATGTTTCCTTCTCACCTGATGTAGGCTTGGCCCTTTCAAAAAATTTTGGAGCAAACAAAAGCCTCTTTCCTCTAGTATATGTCTTAGTCACCTCAGCCCTAGGAGTTCTTATGATAGGTCTTCTTGTGGAAGCTACCTATTGGCATGTTGGTGAAGTCAAAGGTGTAGAGTGACTGCTTGGCTGAGATAGAGAAGACAAAAGAGAAGTTGGATATATAAAACCATCCCATGAAAAATTGATCTGCGCTAACTGATGGAAAAACAAGATTTTCACCAAGCTATGGTGAAACTAACTAGCATGATGCTCTTCTCCTAATCTTTGTACCTACTCTACCATTTTTACCATGCTTCTGTAAAGGTAATGATGCAAGTTGAGATATTTTACACCGGTGAAATTCATCAAGAGTCTCAAATGATATTGATATAACTCGGAGTACCTGCCCTCACATGTGAAATATTTCATGATCAATTTCACGAGAGGGGCATACTTGTCCAACAACTGTCTAAATGGAAATATGTGTGTTGGAGCTGCTTTGTATGTAGGTTTCAAATACATTTTGTAACTTTCAATTTTAAGGTATCTACTCTTGTGCCTCTTCTGCTCAGTGTTTTAGAATCTATAGCTAACCCTAGCTCAATGGGAAGGGGAATTAGTGTATACTTTAGGGAAAAACAGGGGACTTGGGCAATTTTTAGGAAAGAAGGGAGATGAAGGGGTTAGGTGTCTTCTAAATTATTAGGAAAATTTAGGGGGGTAGGGATAGACGTTAGGGAGTATGGAGAAGTGAAATTTTGTGGAATTGGTAAGGGGAAGGGTGTGAAAAGGGGAAAAAATAGTCCTAGCCTAGGAAAATGTAGTCTAGGATAGGGTTTGTGGGAAAATAGTGAAAATCAGGGATAGGGATGAGGGAAAATGATTAGGAAGGTGTATGAAAGGTGGGGGAAGGTGAGTGAGCCTAAATCTTATGGTTTTACTCATAAATTTGTCAATGAGATTATGAAACCAAGAAAATGCAACCAAAACCCTAGAAGAGGGAATTGATATTTCCAAGCCCAAAAATGAAGTCAAAATAGGTAATTTGAGGACATAATTACTTGTATCTTATACAATGGAACCTGCTTGTTGATGTAGAAACCACTGAAATGAATTTCTTTCCTCTTTGAAGAAAGCACAACACTTCTGGCAAAAGTGCAGCGCTGTTAGTGAAAAGCACAACGCAGGAGAGAGATGAGCACTTTGGTGCCAAGGAATGGCTGCTTTGAGGGTGAAAATGGTCTTTCAAGGTGGAGAGATTTTTTTTGAAAATGGAATGAGCAAATTAGATTCTCTTTTGGTATTTTATGGCTTGGAAATATATTTTCTTCTTTAGTGGTGTAGTGGCCCCACCATGTCCTTTCACATTTTGATTTAAATTGATAGTGAACTACAACCTTAGAACCTTTTTGTATTTATTACATCATTATGAAGATAAAGACACACTTTATAAGCCTTTATTGAATAATTTTCACTATTAATAATCCTTCAAATGATGATTGTGATGATAAAATTACCTATTTTTATGATTTTGACCCTATGACTTAATGATAACACTACATGAAATGATGAGGAGAATGATGACCATGGTGATGTTGAATGAGACGGTGATGAATAAATTTCAGTTTTGACTCCTTAAAATTAGTGATGGCATGACCAAAACATGAAATTAAAGTTGTAGTAGCACACCTAGACATACTAACTAGTGACCAATTTTTTATTTGAAAACCTATTGAAACCATAAAAATTTGCAGTAAGACCCTATCAAAAACCTTGTAAGAGAACATTTGATCACTAGTGACTAGCAGGATTGGCAAAAACTAACAAAACCTATCCAAAATCTCTTTTTTAGTCACAAAATGTGTCACATACATGCTATCATATTTTGAAATACTATTCAAAATGGTATTTTTAGCCAAATCATTAGATTCATCTTTAATTACATACTCAACTAGTAGAAAAATATCTTCATAAAGGGATAAGAAATATGACTCCAAATTCACATTCCAAGTTGAAAATTTACCTACATGAAGCATTGTAATTCCTTTCTGATCCATTTAGAAAATTTTGCAAAAAATATGAAAAAAGCTCCAAGATTCACTCTCCAGTGATCAAGATGCACCCGAGAGCCCCGCTCTCATAATTTTTTTTGGAAACTAGATCAGTACTGAGAAGGGGGGGGGGGGTTGTGAATCAGTAGTGAAGACACTTATAATTTTTTCTCCAAATTATAAATATTTAGACATGCATAAACATAAACAAAAATTTAGAGATCAAAGCATCAAAAATAAACATGAAAGCATGAAAACCATTTAACACATAGACAAAAGTATATCTGGTGGAAAACCCTATCCATGGAAAAAAACCACCCGTTGTTGTTGCGTTGCTCAAATATTATATTATATCAAACAATCATTTACATAGAGATTCAATTGGCTACTATCAAATGGAGTCCCCTTCTCATGTCGATCTATGGACTACCATCCATTGGAGGCCACAACAATTAATGATCCTCGCTCGGTTACTCCTAAACTATAAAACGACTAGATTGACTCTGATCTGCTGGAAGCCACCATGACCAACGAGCCTCGCCCAATTTCTACTGAACTATACAATCACCATTGGATTGATAAAAATGCTCACTTATATTTATTTTTTTCGGAATCACCCAGCTCCACTCTTCTATGTGGTTCTTGTTTCATACATTTTCAGACTAGAATCTAGCTACTCAACATAAGCATTGCAACAACATATCATCAAATAACACAAAAAAAACAAAATCTCTAGCCTCCAAATATACCACAAACTGCAAATCCATCTCTCCACACACTTCTACCAATCCACACTTCACCTTCTCACTCACTACACAAAGATGATAGTTGAAACGTATATACTATCTGTAGCAACATCTGCAAACTGCTTCAATAAATATGCATCACACAACCCTCACATAGCTTGCACACTATTCTTCACTCTCACACTCACTCATCACATCAAGAGAATAAACCATACTATCATTTAGATTTCTCGAATATATGGATGAATTGAGGTGCTCAACTCAATAATTACCAAGAACTACTGAACTCCAAAAAATTTGTTCATATGACTTATTTTCTCTGGATTAAGCTCATTGACTTGATCAAGCCACTAACACCACTTTCCTTTTGATATTTTAAACTTTGATTAGATTCTAGAGTCCCCACTACCTTTTCTAGCCATATAATAAAAATTTATGGTCAAGAACATTGCCACAATAGAAAAATTAGCTGAGATGCACAAGGAATCCAGGGAAATTTTTATGTTTTCCTTTGGTAACATGCACAAGCATGTGAAAATTCGACTTGTCACATGCATAGGCTTGTATCCTAGTGACTGGAGCTTTTTAGTCGCACTGATGACTCATCATTCATGTAACTGGGGAAGACGATGAAGGAAAAATCAATCAGATCATCTCAAGACTCTTCAAAATGTTAGTGACACCTTCATCCTTTTCAAAACACACCTCCAAGCCTTTGTAACAAGTTTGAAACTAATGATATAGGCCAATAATTAATTAAAACTTGTCTAAAAACCTCCAACACCTGTAACAACATCTCTAACTCCTATAGAAACATCTGCAACTCCTGTAACAACAACATCAATTCATCCAAGTGCCTCCAACACTGATAGAGGCACCTCCAATACATGAAATCACATCTCAACACATGTAGTAGCAACTCCAATGCTTCCAACACATGTAGAATCATATGAAACACTTTTAGTAGCAATCCAACCACCTACAACAAGAACATCTTCAACCAACACAACAAGTCTTGAATCCATCTCTACTCAACCACTAGATCTTTTCATAAGTATGTTGAAATCAATGCCAACTAACAAGAGCATCAAATTGAAAACTGCAACAACCAAACACTAATCACACATCATCATCATCATATTGACATAAGCATATGAAAAGAAACACTATGACCTTGTTGACATCAATTCCAGCACTACAACGTCAACAACACTAGCAATGGTGATAAAAGAGAGGAGGAAGGTCCTCCCAATATGAATAGAATTGTGCCAGGTTGGGCCTATTAGGATCATGGGATTGCAACCACTTAGTTAACAACACAAATATGTAGCGGTGGTCGAGAGAGCCCTAGTCCAGTATGACATGGACCTAGGGGCTCCACCTCATTTAGAGAGCTTGGAGTTCATTTATATCATATAATGAACTCATTTGTTACATTGATAAGATTGAATCGTCATAGCCTAGTGCTTGTGGACCCCATAAGTTTGACATGGAAATTCCACTTGGACCAAGCAGAGGCCACACAATTCCCTAGCGATGACTTGGCCTTATTTAATAGCCAAAATTTATAACTGACATAAAATTTGATCTAGGACTCATATTGAGATGGAATTTATATCACTAGAAATGTCTCACCAATATTTGTGTGATGGTGATATCATATTTTAATTATGAAAACTATAAAAATGAGCATTTTTCATAACCACATCTTCATGACATATTATGGAGGTCGGGTGAAGTTATTAAGTATCACCTTCCACTACCCAAGACATTACAATGGGGTGGGAGGGAGTGTGACATAGTGGTATTAGAAATAGGTTCAACACTTGGACTAAATGAGCCTTAAAAATAATGTTTAGAGCCCTGATATAGAGTGATCAGAGTTGAGGTCTAATATTAGACCTAGAGAAAATCATAGAAATAATTTAAAATTACATTTTACCCATTACATGTGCATAATTTATTTGGATTTATAGTTGATATGAGTACTACTCTTACAGGTATTATCACCAATAAAATTTCGTTTTTGATTAGGAAGGTCATTTAGCATAAGTTTTAATGTCTTGTAAAATTAGTTCATGAAATTGATAATTTTTTGTGAATTGGTCATAATCCTATGTTTGAAGAGCCCCACATGTCATTTCACCATGGTCAAATCCATAAAAATCCATCAAAAATCTCCATGCATTGGTTAAAAATCTGGTTTTAGCCATGTGTCTTATTTTTCCCCGCGTCTGCAGCAAAATCAATGGAAAACAGGTTGTTTTCACTACAGAATGACTTGACCAGTCCGTAGCGAATCTGCCAAACTTATAATGGAAAGTGCTACGAATTGATGTTTTTCTGCACTGGTAAGGGAAAGGGTGAGGTGTCGAGTTTTTAGAGGTTAGGGGTTAGTTTGAGGTCACGTGATTAGTTATCTGGAGTCATACAACATGCGTGATCATCATTGATCATTGATCATTTCACTTAACCTCTCTTATTTGTCTTCATCCCTCTCATATTCAAAACTTACCTTTTAAATTTATCCTTGAGAGTTGATGTTTGTCATCTTTCCCTCTTACCTATGAGTATGGTTATTGTTATCATCTTTAGAAAGGTCCAGCTTTGTTTGGAAGCACCTCACTATTCAAATTTCTTCTTTGTAGGTGTCATACTATCAAGGAGGCCAACGATGTGTTTAGAGAGATGGCCATGCATAAGAAGACTAATAAAGGGGGCTCGGTGGTCAGGTATGAGCCCGTGGATTTAAAATTTCTTAATGAGGATCCTAGCTTTGCTACAACCTTCACTAGTGCTGGCTGCATGAGATTTTTCAAGAAATTACAAGGTTTTCATGCCCAAGTGTCAAAGGAATTTGTAGCAAATTTTGTTTGCACTACATCAAAGGTGGGTGTGCTGAGTTTCGTGGTTTCTCCTGAAACAATTTCCCAAACTATATAGATTCCAAGGATGGGAGAAGAGTGGTTTAAAGCAACTAAATTCAAATTACAAAATTGTGATGAGTTCATGAAACCTTAACACATTGGAATGGATATGAAATCAAATATCCCAAGGATCTACCTTAAAGAAAATTACTTCAAACTCTTGCTGGTAATTTAGAAATACTTCACATGTGATGGGAGGTTCCATATGATTTATCAGTATCACTTTAGACCCTTGCTACATTTCACTGGTAAGAAACCTTTATACCTTCCCTTCTTCTTATTTAGAAGCCTAGGTAAGATGGAAAATAAAGTTCAAGCTAGGCCTGAAGGTAGTGAAACTTCAATTTTTCATCATGGATTAATCAAGCTACTGGTTTTGGAGTAATTAAAAAGTTAAATAGATACTGGGCCACATTAATTTTTCTTAGTGGTTATGAAGTAGATGAATTAACTTAGAAGAAGACACCTAAATCAAAATCCAATCATTCAAGGAATAATGATAAACCTATAGCTGAAGCAGAGGGTGTACATGAAGAGGAAATGGAGCCAATTGTAGAGCCCATGGAGATTGAAATAGAGCATGCAAAGGAAATAGATATTCTTCACCCCATACCTACAAGTAACATGCCAAATCCCAACAAAAAGAATCATGGAATAATAACAAGGATCCGAACACTGGGGAAAGGTAACCTTGAGGACATTCTATAATCTATAGATATAGAAGAAACTCTAGTGGTCAAAGCTGTGAATGCCAAAGGAAGGAAGAATAAAAAGAAGGGCTTCACTACCAAAAAACTTGATTTCTCCGGTGAAGCTGCAGGTTTTGTGTTCAAACTAAGGAAACCACTCACCAGATTAAAACTTTCCAAAGGTGTTAAGGCTAAAAAAAGCATTGAAGTGACATAAAAAGGAAAACAACCTATGACATAAGACATCATTTACTTATCTCCAACTAAGGAAGAAATCATTAAGAAGAGGAAAGGCAAAGAGAAAGTCATTGAAAAATATGAAGTGAAACTTTTAAAGGATTAGTTGAGGGAAGCCATGAAGTAAGTTATTGAAACAAAGTTGGAATTGGAGGAAGCTAAGCTATAAAGAAAAATGGTGGAGGAATTCAAAGAAAATTTCAAAGAGAAAATTAATTATTATGATGAGGCTTTAACCAATGCAAAGAAATTATTGAAGAGAACCCTTCCTTTGTGTAGGGTGATGATACATACAAGGAAGAGGAATATTTGGTTGCATGCAAAGAGAAAGAATATTAAAATTCAACTGAAAGAGTTGGAAGGGCAGATGGAAATGATAGAATCAAAGCTCAAGAAAAAATGTTTAAAAATAGCAGTCATAGATGAACCTGTGGAAACTGAACCCTTTGCTGCCAAGGGTGAAGCCTCTAAGGTTTGAAAAGGGGATAAAATACCTTTTTAATATTTTTTTCATAATTTTAGATCATCACTTATAGAGGCATGGGAAAATTTTGAAGAAGAAATGCAGAGATTTCAAATCTTCTTTCAATTAGGCAAGTTTGTAATGTGTCTCAAGCTTGAAGCCCAGAAAACGTGACAAACTCGCTGTAGATTCGTTTTGGCTATATATCACAGGTTTTTTCATGAAGGAGGTAGGTAAAGGCTTGAATTTAGTTATTCTGACTCATTAAACAACCCCAGATCATAAATGGGAGCAGATAGTTTGCAGAAATGGTCAAATTCAAGGGTGCTACGAAGTCTCGCTACAGACATGCCTAAAAGTCCCTTGTTTCTGTAGTGAAGAGGATTTTGAAGATTTTTCAAGTATTAATGGTCCTTTTGAGACAAGCCACCCATTTGGAAAGGTAAAATTTCATCAGGTGAATGTTTTAATGAAGACATAATCTTTGACAAAGCCTTTCAGGTTTCCAGCTCATCATGGAAGCTTCATCAACAATTATGACACCACCTCCTAAAATTTTGGAAGATAGGTCTCCTAACTTGGTGGGAGTATTTATGTTTTCAGTAATGGTTAGTGCCATGACCTTTTCAATGTAAATATGTAGCTTTAAAAGTATGTTAATGTAATAAAGATGTTTTAGGGTCCTATTAGGTTTCTAAGTCCTAAAAATAACAGTTGTCATTTTTATCTCCTTGCAATATGCTTTTGGTTAGATTAGGTGTCAACATAAGTATTCGATGGTGTAGCCTTGTTGGAAGACTCAATGTAAATATGCCTAATCTTATAAATAGGCATATTATTGAAGGAGAGAAGGTTTATTGATGTTTACTACATACTACTATACACAAATTTTCATCAGTAATATACAGTGGCAACTTGCTTCTCTTAACCTGAGACTCATTGATGTTCTCATGAGTATTTGTTTTTTGTATTCTGCAATTTTATCTTCAGTATTCTAGTGTTTGATTGCTTAGAATTCATGACATACATGCTCTAACTTCCTTCAAACACTTATTTTTCTGTGAATGTTATCTTTTCATTAGAATATCTATATGCCTCAGCCTCCATGAGAGGAGTTTTACATGTCATTGAATTATTTACACTGAATCCATATGCCCAATGATAGTGATTTGTCCACATATTTCACTTGCATAAAAACACACTTAAAAAACAATTTCAGAGTTAGCCATTTGTTGAAATCCATTTAGATAATATCATTCTATATCCTTGAGAGAGCCCTCTCAGGCTGGAAAGGCTAATTTTCAGCTAAAAGTTGGTTTGAAATAGTTACTCTAGGTTTCCTGTTGAAAAAGCCCATTAGTATCAATTTAGTGTTAACATTTTGGTGCATCTGCCAGGATTTTGAAGACATATTTTCCGAAGTTTGTGCTCAAATAGAAATACTGAACTCTAGGAGGTAGCAGAAGCTCATAAGATTTCGAGGCTTCATACTACCTTGGTGACTCCACTAAAAATTTTCATTTTTAAAGGTGTCTTCAAAAAATATACATGCAAGGAGAAATCCAGATCCTAACCCACCTGCAATTGTGGATAATCCAAAAAGGATTCTCAGAGGCATTGGAGCCATCTCTTCAAAATTAGGTATTCCATCACATTCAAGAGTTTTTTTCTCTGAGGTTATTCGAAGTCATGAAGATAAAAAGTTTGATGAAAATATAGAAGAGGTGTTTTTTTGGTCTAAGAATGAAAATGAACTGACTGATATAACACTAGACCTTCAAAGACTAGGAATTGATACATCTTCCTTAGTGTCAAAAGAAGAAAAACAACATTTTTGGAAGATTGTTACATCAGAGTTGTTATTGGAAAAAGAGTCTTTTGAAATATTAATAGAGTTAGACCCTTTTGATTTTTAGTTAAATAGAAAGTATGGTATATCCTTGCATGAATGGAGTTCCTTTGTCTCTAGAATCCAAATTCCCTTTACAGTACCTCCTAACATTTCACCCTCATTCACTATTTTTTCCCAAAGTTAGAATTTGAGTTCATCCACTACTTTTCCAAGTACCACAGTCCCTGTCATTATGGTTGGAGTTCCTCCTCCTACGGGACCTGCAAGATATTCTCCTCTTGTACTTCCTGTTGTTCATCATGACCTTCGATATGGAAATTATACTAGTATTAAAACCTTTGGGAATGAAGAAGAAATAACAGTTGAACAACATGTAGATCAATTTAATGACTTCATTAACTGAGAGGAGGTGGATGACAAGGATGTGAAAATTAGGTTGTTTGCTCAAAGTTTCACGGGTGAAGTAAGAAAATGGTTTAAAGCTTTAGCCCTAACTAGTTTACAAAATTGGGACTATTTGGAAGATAGTTTTTTGACAAAGCAGGGGAGTAAGGTGAACCATGTTCAAGCTTTCACTGAGTATAACAAATTGAAAAGAGCCTTAGATGAATCAGTCCAAGAATTTTCTAAGAGGTTTAACAAGGTTTAAAACTCCATACCTACTCACAAACCTCCCCCAGGAGCTGCTCAATTACACTATGTTGAAGCTTTTGATTATGAGTTTTCCATCTTGCCAAGGGAAAGAGAATCTACTTCTTTGGTTGAAATGCAAAATGATGCAGTAAAAGTTGATGTGAACATGGCTGCAGTGAAGAGGTCTAAGATGGGTAAAACTAAATTAAAAGAAGAAGAGAAGCCTTATTCATCCTTAGATGTGAAGTTTGACACCATGATGAAGACCATGGAGAAGCTTATGAACAAACTTGCTCTTGGTGCCACTCCTTTTCCTCTTGCACAACAAGAGACACATATCAGAAATCCTGAATTTAGGAGGCCTCAAAATTAGCAAAGACCGAGAGAAAATAGAAACCAAACTGATCCACATGTAAGACCTCCTTTTCAACAAAATTTATTATATGAGGAGGAAACACAACCTAAATTCCAAGAATATATTATTCATTTCTTAGATGAATATGTGTATGGAAAGTTTCTTACTAAAGAGGAACATGATGAGTATAGTCATGATATGGGGGGAAATGAGGGACAATATAATTAATTAAAGGGTTACCATCATGCTATCTTTTAAAGAAACAATATAATTTAAGGAATAGAAATGTTTCAAATACAACCAATAAAGCTCAACCAAAGAAAGATGCTCCTCAACTAGCTGAACCAAAAAATGATACACCACCAATACCTCATGGCAAGGAAATTGAAGAAACTTCATCTAATTTCAATTTAGAGAATGATATTTCCAAAATCAAAATTCCAGTTCCCTTTGGTGAAATCATTAAGTTCACTGAGTATAACAGCCAAATTGTCAAGAAGATAAACACTCAGCCCAGACCTCCAGACATCCGAAATCTACAAGAATAACATTCTACCAATTTCCTGGGACCAAGGGTAGAAGATGAAAAGAATGAAGAAGTTCCTCCTTTTTATGTAATTCTAAATATTCATGACATGAATTTATATAATTCCATGTTAGACTTAGGGGATTCTCACAATTTAATTCCTAAGGTGATAATGGAAAGAATGGGTTTAGACATTACTAGACGTTACAAAGATTTGTTTTATTTTGATTCCAAGAGAGTTTAGTTCATTGGTCTTGTTAAATATGTGGTTGTTGGCCTAACTCAAGTGCTTGCTAAGAAAATGGTGATAGACATAGTGGTAACTGATATTCCTCCGAAGTTTGGTATGCTTTTATCCAGATCTTGGGCAACCAAAGTTAAAGGAACTATGCAGATGGATGACTTATGCCACCATTCTAGTATTTGGTCAGCATAAGAGGTTGTATAGAGAAATCAGGATGGCTTACATGGTAAGTAGCAAAGAAAATCGAAAAACAATTCCTATTTATGCACTAGATACTGAACTGGAATCTTTAATTTTGTTTAATGAACTCACTCATGAGGTCGAAAATGAGAAAAAAACAGAAAATAAACAAGCAGAAAATCAGAGAAGTGTGGAGGAAAATGAATAATGTTGGTGGCATTTACATTTTTATGGCATTGCTGGAAGAGAGGGAACTGGCGCAGGGATATGGATTACCACTCCTAATGATGAAAGTAAGTTTTTATCTTAAAAATTAAACTTTGATTGTACAAACAACATGGTAGAATATGGGTCGTTGCTTTTGGGTCTAGAAACTTTGAAGAATTTAGGTGCTAAGAAGATATCAGTTTGTGGTGATTATGAATTAGTAATCAAGCAGGTAGAAGGATCTTATCAGACCAAAGATTCCAGAATGAGGTCTTCTAGAAATTTAATCCTTGAAATGCTTGAGAATGTCAAAGAATATAGTTTCACTGCCAAAACTAGAGATCAAAATACAGTGGTTGATTCTTTGGCTCTCTCTGCTAGTTTTTTTTTCATTCCTACTCATTCCAGTGAGATATACAAGGTTGAGGTTAGAAATATACCAACAATCCATGATAACATCATTCATTGGAAAGTGTTTGATAGTGATCAACAAGTCCGAAATTTCCTTGAATTAAAAGAGGAGTTTGAGAATATTCAGGTAGATCAACATAATATGTTTGTTGAAACTAAAGTCAATACTGAAGTCCTGCAGCTGAAAAATGATTGTATTCCCAAATGGATTATTCCCCTTGAGAAATTATTTGATCAAAATGGTGTTTTCAAGTTTTCCAAGATGAAGGTTGATGATGAAGAGGTGGAAACTTGCAACCTTGGTACTGCAGAAATTCCTAAAATGGTTAAGTTGTGTAGATTTATATCCTCAGAATTGAGATAGAAGTACGTGGATACGATGAAGAAATATATTGATGTATTTTCATGGAGCTATGATGACTTGAAAAGGTATGACCCTAGTATTATCCAACATAATATCCCCATCAAAGAGAATGAAAAACCTTTCAAGAAGAAGTTGAGAAAAATTAATCCTTTGCTCTTGCCACTGATTGAGAAAGAGATTAGGAAATTATTTGATGAAAAAATCATTGTCCCTTTGAGGTTTTCAAGATGGATTGCTAATTTTGTACCGGTAAGAAAGAAGAATGGTGGGATTAGAATTTTTATTGATTTCAAAAATTTAAATAAAGCATCTCTCAAAGACAATTACCCTCTTCCCAAGATGGATCAAATTATGCAAAATATTGTTGGCTCTCAAATAATGTCTATGCTCGAGGGTTTCTCAGGTTACAACCAAATATTAGTACATCTGGAGGATCAAGAGAAAACTGCCTTTACTACGCCATGGGGAACATTCATGTATGCCAAAATTCCTTTTGGTCTCATGAATGCAAGGGAAAATTTCCAAAGAGCGATGGATATTTCATTTGCTGAGGAGAAGGTTAAATCAGTGGTGGTCTATTTGGATGACATCACTTTATTTTCAAAGAAGGAGGAAGAACACCTTAAACACTTGGAGAAAATTCTACAGAAATGCAGAAAATTTGGTATATCTCTCAATAAAGTGTCTTTTCTCTAACTACTAGGAAATTTCTAGGACACATTATATCAAAGGAAGGGATAAGGATTGATCCAAACAGGGTCAGTTCCATTCAGAAAATAGACCTAACAAGGAATAGGAAAGAGATTCAGTCCTTTCTTGGAAAGGTAAATTTTTTTAGAAGGTTTACTCCTAATTTTATTGAGATCGTCAAACACATTAATAAGATGTTAAGGAAGGATTCTAATGTTAAATGGACAAAATATGCAAAGAAATAATTTTAAGACATAAATAACGCCCCCACTCAAGCCCCAATGCTTATAAGTCCTGACTTTTCAAGTGATTTTATGATTTTTACCTTTGCCTCCGAACACACAATTGCTGGAGCATTATTGCAGAAAAGGCAACAAGGTGGTGAGCAGCCTATTTATTTTTTTAGTAGGACCCTTTCAAACTCTGAATTGAAGTATAATAACATGGAGAAATAGGCATATGATTTAGTAAAACCTCTTAAACACTTTATAATTTACATTTTTCATTCTCATATTATAGCATTTGTGCCTAATACTGTGGTGAAACACATTCTAACCCAAGCTGATGCTAATGGAAAAAGAGGTAAGTGGATCACCAATTTACTGGAATATGATATAGAAATTAAGCCTACCAAGTTGGTAAAGGTCAAGGGTTAGAGAAACTGATGGCACAGTCAAATTTGGAGTGTCCAGACATGAATTTCATTACAAAAATTTTAGAAGGGGTAGAAGAGGAAAATTTGGTTCCTATTGAAGAGAAATTCACTTTGTCTGAATGGTACAAAGATGTGATTTTTGTTCTACATAATCATAAATACCCTCCTCGATTGAATAAGGCCAAGTCAAGGTTTTTGAAGCTGAAATATTTGAGATACTGCATTTTGAACAAAAAATTGTATTGGAGGGACACCAGTGATGTTGTTTTGAATTGCTTGTTGGAAGAAGAGGCTGAAAGAGTCATTGAATAATTTCATAAGGGAGATTGTGGAGGACACCATTATTGGAAGGGCACAAAAAATAAGATACTCAAAGCAGGATATTATTGGCCTTCCATGTTTAGAGACATCTACAAGAAGATTTTTGCATGCCATGAATGCCAATTTTTTTATGGAAAGAAGAAGTTGACTCCTTTACCACTGAAACCAATATATGTTGAAGCTCCTTTCCAGCATTGGGGACTGGATTTCATTGGAGAAATACGCCCTGCATCCTCAGGACAACATCACTGGATTTTGACAGCTACCGATTATTTCACTAAATGGATTGAAGTGGTCCCTACAAGGCAAGCCACTGACTTAGTCATCATTCAATTTCTGGAGAACAACATTTTGTCCAGGTTTGGCTGTCTTATGAAGATTATTACTGATAATGAAAAATATTTCAAATCTAGAAAGTTGATTATTTTTGTCATCAATATCATATCACTCTTGGTCATTCCACAACCTATTAC
This sequence comes from Pinus albicaulis, assembly GCA_034641835.2. Taxonomy (NCBI): domain Eukaryota; kingdom Viridiplantae; phylum Streptophyta; class Pinopsida; order Pinales; family Pinaceae; genus Pinus; species Pinus albicaulis. Next base: position 912,149,081 of record CM076582.1, read on the forward strand.
CCTTAAGGTAATGGCTTAGCTAAATCATCTAATGAAAGCATAGTCAATATCATCAAAAATGTGTTGCAAGAAAATAAAATATCATGCCATTTGAAACTAAAGTTTTCTTTGTGGGATGATAGATTTTGTACTAAGATATCCATAGGTACATCTCCTTATGAACTAGTATATGGAGCTGACGTGATTTTCCCAACTTCTTTGGGTGTTCCGGTAATGAAACTACTACAAGGGATTGAAGAAGAACCTAATGTCATCCAAAGGAGGATAAACCAACTCATAGCTCTGCAGGAGAAAAGATAAGAAGTGTATGACAATCATCAGTAATCACAAAACAGAGTAAATAATACTTTTGACGAAAAAAACAAGGAAGCAAACTTCAAGATCCAAGATGTAATTCTGAAATGGGAAGCAAGAATTGAGGAAAAGGGGAAGCATGGAAAGTTTGAGAACATATGGAAGGGGCCATTTGTGATAGATTCATACCATGGAAACAACACATTTCTTCTTCAGGAGATGGATGGACAACTGTGTGGAGGAGGACCTGTCAATGGCAAGTTTCTAAAACACTACTCCTCCTAGTTTATTTTGTTGAATTACATTCCATTGTACATATTTCATTTTATGTTTTGATGTTTTACAAATAAAAATGAGTTAATCATCAAGCTTGAGCCTAAGGAGAAGGCCATAAGAGATTAGCGAAGTCTTCATCAATTTGAGAAAATTTCAGTTTTTCAAGAAAGGCACTAGAACTACATGTTCTTTGTTGTACCAGATGGGCACACCATCCCTAGTGGAGCCATTATTATCACCAATAAAATTTCATTTTTTTATTAGGAAGGTCATTTAGCATAGGTTTTATTGTCTTAGAAAATTAGTTCATGAAATTGATAAAATTTTGTGAATTGGTCACAATCCTAAGTTTGAAGAGTCCTGCATGTCATGTCATCATGGTCAAATCCATAAAATTCATCAAAAATATCCATGCATTGGTTCAAAATTCTATTTTAGCCACCTGTTTATTTTTTCCCAAGTCTGCGGAAAAATCAATGGAAAACAGGTTTTTTTCTCTACAGACTCACTTGACCAGTCCATAGCAAATCTGCCAAACTTATAACGAAAAGTGCTATGAACTCATGTTTTTCTGCACCAGTAAGGGAAAGGGTGAGGTTTCAAGTTTTTAGAGGTTAGGGTCCAGGCTTAGCTCACGTGATTAGTTATCTGGAGTCATGCAACATGCATGATCATCATTTATCATTGATCATTTCACTTAACCTCTTTTATTTGTCTTCATCCCTCTCATATTCGAAACTTACATTTTAAATTTATCCTTGAGAGCTATTGTCTGTCATCTTTCCCTCTTAACTCTGAGTATTGTTGTTGCTATCATCTTTAGAAAAGTCCATCTTTCTCTGTAAGCACCTCATTGTTCAAATTTCTTCTTTGCAGGTGTCATACTATCAAGGAGGCCAGTGATGTGTTTAGAGAGATGGCCATGCATAAGAAGAATAACAAATGGGGATCGGTGGTCAAGTATGAGCCCATGGATTTAAAATTTCTTAATGAATATCCTAGATTTATAGTAGCCTTCACTAGTGCTGGTTGCATGATGTTTTTCTAGGAATTAAAAGGTTTTCATGCCCAAGTGTCAAAGGACTTTGCAGTTAATTTTGTGGGCACTACATCAAAGGTGGGTGTGTTGAGTTTCGTGGTGTCTCCTAAAATAATTGACCAAGCTACAAAGATTCCAAGGATGGGAGAAGAGTGGTTTAAAGCCAATAAATTCAAATTACAGAACTATGATGGGTTCATGAAACCTGAACACATTGGAATGGATATGACATCAGGGATCCCAAGGAGTTTCCTTAAAGAAAATTACTCCAAACTCCTACTGGTAATTCATAAATACTTCACATGTGAAGGGAGGTTCCATATGATTTATCAGTATCACTTTAGAATCTTGCTACATTTCACTGGTAAGTAGCCTTTAGACCTTCCCTTCTTCTTATTTAGAAGCCTAGGTAAAATGGAAGATAAAGTTCAAGCTAGGCCTGAAGGTAGTGAAACTTCAATTTTTCATCATGGATTAATCAAGCTACTGGTTTTAGAGAAATTGAAAAATTTAAATAGAGATTGGGCCACATTCCTATTTTTAAGTGGTTTTGAAGTAGATGCATTAACTCCCAAGAAGATAGATAAATCAAAATCTAGTCCTTCAAGAAAGAATGATAAACCTATAGCTAAAGCAGAGCGTGTACATGAAGAGGAAATGGAGCCCATTGTAGAGCCCATGGAGATTGAAATAGAGAATTCATAGGAAACAAAGATGCTTTAGGCCATACCTACAAGTAGCAAGCCAAAGCCCAACAAAAAGGGTCATGGAAGAATAAAAAGGAGCCAAACACCAGGGAAGGGTAACCTTGAGGACATTATACAAGATATAGATATAGAAGAAACTCCAGTGGTCAAAGTTGTGGATGTCAAAGGAAGAAAGAAGAAAAAGAACGGCCTCATTGCCAAAAAACTTGATTTCTCAGGTGAAGATGCAGGTTTTGTGTTCAAACCAAGGAAACCACTCACTATATTATAGCTTTCCAAAGGTTTCAAGGCTGAAAAAAGCACTAAAGTGATAGAAAAATGAAAACAACCTATGGCAGAAGACATCATTGACTTATCTCCAACTAAGGAAGAAATCATTAAGTAGAGGAAAGGTAAAAAGAAAGTCATTGAAAAATCTGAAATGAAAATGTTAAAGGAGAAGTTGAGGGAAGCCTGGGAGGAAGTTATTGAAACAAATTTGGAAATGGAGGAAGCTAAGCTAGAAAGAAAAATGGTAGAGGAATTTAAAGAAAAAATTAATGTGCAAATTAATCATTATGATGAGGCTTTAACCAATGCAAAGAAATTGCTGAAGAGAACCCTTCCTCTACACAGGGTGATGAAACATACAAGGAAGAGGAATATTTGGTTACAGGAAGAGATAAAGAGGCTTAAAATTCAAGTGAAAGATTTGGAAGGGTAGATGGAAATGATAGAATCAGAGCTCAAGAAAAAAAGGTTTAAAAATAATAGTCATGGATGAACCTGTGGAAACTGAAGCCTCTACTGCCAAGGGTGAAGCCTCTAAGGTTTGAAAAGGGGATAAAATACCTTTTTAATATTTTTTTCATCATTTAAAATCATCACTTATAGAGCCATGGGAAAATTTTGAAGAAGAAATGCAGATTTTTCAAGTCTGCTATTAATTAGGCAAGTTCGTAGCATGTCTTAGGCTTGAAGCTTAGAAAATGCTACGAACTCGCTGTAGATTATTTTTGGCTATATATCACAGGTTTTTTCATGAAGGAGGCAAGTAAAAGATTTCATTTATTTATTTTAAATCATTAAAAAACCACATATTAGCAATGGGAGAAGATAGTTTGCAAAAATGGTCGAAGTCAAAGGTGCTACGAACTCTTGCTACAGACTTGCCTAAAAGTCCCCTGTTTCTGCAACGAAGAGGATTTTGAAGATTTTTCAAGTCTTAATGGTATTTTTGAGACAAGCTAGCCAAGAGAAGAGATAAAAGGTCATCAGGTGAATGTTTTGATGAAGACATAATCTTCGACAAAGCCTTTTAGGTTGCCATCTCATCATGGAAGCTTCTTCAACAATTATGACACCACCTCCTAAAATTTTGGAAGACAGATCTCCTGACTTGGTGGGAGTATTTTTGTTTTTAGTCATGGTAAGTGCCACTTTAGGCACATGAAATTTTCGATGTAAATACATAGCATTAAAATTATGTTAATGTAATAAAGATGTTTTAGAGTCCTATTAGGTTTCTAAGTCCTAAAAATAGTAGTTGTCAGTTTTATCTCCTTGTAATATGCTTTTGGTTAGATTAAGTGTCAACATAAGTATTCGAAGGTCTAGCCTTGTTGGCAGAATCAATGTAAAGATTCCTAAGCTTATAAATAGGCAGATTATTGAAGGAGAGAAGGTTGATTTTTGTTTACGACAAACTACTATTGTAAAAAATTTCATCAGTAATATATAGTGGCAACTTGCTTCTCTTCACGTGAGATTCATTGATGTTCTTATGAGTATTTGTATTTTGTATTCTACAATTTTATATTCAGTATTCTACTGTTTGATTACTTAGAATTCATGGATTACATGATATAACTTCCTTCAAACACTTAGTCTATTGTGAATGTTATCTTTTCATTAGAATAACTATATGCCTCAGCTTCCATGAGAGGAGTTTCACATGTCATTGAATTATTTACACTGACTCCATATTCTCAATGGTAGTGATTTGTCCACATATTTCACCTACATAAAAACACACTTAAAAACAAAATTTCAGAGTTAACCATCTATTTAACTTAATTTAGATAATATCATTCTATATCCTTGAGAGAGCCCTCTCAGGCTAGAAAGGTTAATTTTCAGCTAAATGTAGGTTTGAAATAGTTACTCTAGGTTGATTGTTGAAGCAACCCATCAATATCAATTTAGTGTTAACAACGAGTATGATTACATGTGGGTTGTTTTATTTTTGACTAACTTGAAATCTGATTTAATGAAAAACTTCAACATGCATAATGCAATCAAAAGAAGGTAATGAATTGATGTATTTATGCCATATTTAAATAACAATTATGTGTGTGTAACAACACATAAGATAGTGAAAGTTCTATCTAGAAATAAAAGAATGAGAAACATGATGGTGTAGCACAACACAAATAGATCCTGACATAATAATGAAAAAGGATCAGTTGGGAAGAGGTAAAAGGAGAATTCCCCTGACGAGATGGACACTCCTAGGAGTCTAAAGGCTAAGTTAAGAAGTTGCAATGAAAAAAATTGAAGTATTGTCATAGAATAAGAGAAGTAAGGAGAGGTGAATGAGATGATTTTGTTGTTTATTAGACTTACAAGGAAAAAAACCAACACGATATTGGTGCCAGATATATGGGTAAACACAAATATAATCAAAGGCCATAGTAGATAGGAAAACATGGGTTTGATGATAATAGAACAAAAGGAAGCAAGTTATGGAAAAGGAATGTACAAGGTAGTGAATACACATTGAGATGATAAACTTCACTCAACACTCCAGAAAGAGAATCAAACATCCATAACCAAATTTCTGGTGTTATCACTAAAAATACCTTATTAGTAAAGAATGAGTGAGGTAGGCCTGATGCTGAAGGATTTTAAGAAAGAAACCCCCCCCCCCCCCCCACTTTTGAAGAATAAAATAAGAATGTTGAAGAGGCAAAAGCTTAGATACTAGAGATGAATAAATACTCTAGAATACACAATTAATATAGATATATGAAGGCCAAAGTATCATTTTTATATTAAAAGGAAAAGCTAATATATGGTGGGAGGATTTTCGAAATTTCAAGTACATTAGAGAGAAAGGGTTTTCATGGAAAAGGTTTGTAAGATATTTCTGAGAAATGTACATGTCTGAGAGGTATTATGACAACAAGATTAAATAATTTCATGATTATAAATTATGGTGGCTTACTGTTGGTGAATACACAAATAGATTACTAAAATTGATGAGGTACATGCCATATATAAAGGATGAAAATGTAACTAGGAAAAGGTACCTTAGTGGGTTACGACAAGCTTACCGAGATAAAAATAAATTCGATGAACCAAAGATATTAGAAGACACCATCCAAAAAACTAAGTACTTCTACAATCAGTTCAAGTGTAATACTAAGATCTGGATAGGTTCGAAGAAGAAGGAAGAGACCAATTTTAAAGGAAAATGATCAAATAGGAAGATAGGAAAATGCATTGAATTCACCGTTCCCGCTAAAGGTTAATTCTGACGAATGTTCCCAAATACTAACAGAGACCAACTGAAAAAATTATCAAGAGAAGAGGCTGAGAGGTACAAGAAAGCACCACTTCAATGTTGCCATATGTGGATGGAACCACATGCAAATGTGTTGTCCTCAACCACATAAGAAAAATTACAAAAGGTTTTATAACATGGAAGAGGAAATGACAATTAATGGCATGGCTCAGAGTATACCTCGAATTTACATAACGATGGATATCTAACAAGTGGATCATCAAACCTCAGTTATCAAAATGAAAGGTATGGTCATTAACCAAATCGTTTCGATTTTAATTGATCCATGTTCTAATATTAGTTTTACTAACCCAAAAAATTTAAAAGGTTGTACCTTACAAACAAAGACAGGAGAAGGTTCAAAGACTCCAAATGGAGAAGGATCTTTAGATGGTAAGAAGGACTAAGAGAAGAGTTAGAAAGGTAGTTGAGGAAAGCCACCTCCATCTCCACCATCCTCATCCTCATCATCTTCATCAGCATCTTCATATTCCACATTCACCACAAAAACTCATACCCACATTCATTCCAAGATCCCAAAAGGAAATACTCCATTATTCAAGTTGGACATCAAGTTTGAACTTCCCATGTATAATGGAGAGGTTAATGCAGAGAAGTTAGACAATTGGATTCGTCAATTGGAGGTATACTACATAATTCAGAATCTACAAGAGGAGGACCTAAAGATCCAGTTGGCTTCATTAAGGCTAGAAGGAGTACCACTAGTTTGGTGGGAGGCAAAGACTCAAGAGGAAATGTGAATCCATGGTAAGATTTCCATTTCTTAGGTTGAATTCATTTCTTCCATTAAAAGACAATTTTATCCATCAGCCTATATGCAAAAAGAAATTATGAGTTGGAAAAAGTTTAGGCATGACAGAGGGAAGAAAAATTTGATTTGAGGATCACCCCATTTTAAAAAAATACAACGATGTGTTTCTGGAGGAAATACTAGGATTACCACCCAAGAGAGACATCAATTTCTCTATTGAATTAATTCTTACTTTGGTGCTAGTTTCTAAGACACCATATTGCATGAGCATAGTCAAACTGGTGAAATTTCAGGTGAAAGAGATGCTAGAAAAAGGGTATATTCGACCCAATGTATGACCCTAGGGAGCACCAACATTGTTTGTGAATAAGAAGGATGGTACATTATGGCTATGTATTGATTATTGAAATTTGAATAAAGCAATAACAAAGAACAAATATCCACTATCAAGAATCGATGATTTATTTGACCAGTTGAGAGGAGCAACTGTATTTTCTAAAATTGATTTAAGATCTATCTATCACCAAGTCAACATTAAGGATGAAGATATCCATAAGACTACATTAAGGACAAGATATAGGAACTATGAGTTCATGGTGGTACAATTTAGACTTACAAATTCTCCAACCACATTTATGTGTTTGATGAATAATGTCCTCAACTAATACCTGGACAAATTTTTGTTAGTAGTTGTAGATGATATTTGGTTTACTCAAAAACCAAAGAGGAACATTAGGAACACTTGAAGGTAATATTTAAATTTTTGAGGGAACACAAATTGCATGCTAAACTCATTAAATGTGAATTGTTTAATTCACAAGTTCAATATTTGGGGCACATAATCTCAAAGGAAGGTGTTTTTGTGGACCCTAAGAAGATCAAGACCAACATGGAGTGGCCCACTCCCATAAATTTCATAGAATTTATATCTTTGATGGGATCAATCGAATACTGGTAGCTATTTATACAAGACTTTTCAAATATTGGGTATCCAATCACAACACTACAGAGGAAAGGGGTAAAATTTTAGTGGACATCAGAGTGCACAACTAAATTTTAATAACTTAAGCATCTACTTACACACTCACTAATCTTTAAGATACCTAATATAGAAAACTATTTATTAGTTTGCATCGATTATTGTAAAGAAGGCCTCGGTGGAATAATAATGCAAGAAGGGCATGTAATCCTTTATGAATAAATAAATTTAAATGATCACGAAATAAAATATGTCACCCATGATATGGAGCTCGCAAAAATTGTGCATGCACTAAAAATGTGGTGACATTATCTGCTTGGAAGGAAATTCATGTTGATGTCAGACTATGGAGGGTTGAAATACCTACTTGATTAGACTAAAATAAATGAAAGACAAGCATATGGTTAGCTCTCATAAGTCAATTTGACTTCAAGATCAATAATATAAAGGGTAAAGAGAACACAGTATATGCACTTAGCAGAAGTATACAAGTGGCTTACTTGGTAGCCATGAGAACTTGCAAATTTAACACTAGAAAAATACCAAAGATGCATTGGTACAAGAAGTCACTGGATACATTTCCAGGTGCTAGTAAGGTTAATAGGTTGCAATCTAGAAACCCAATGACATTGTTGCAACTAATTCCAATCCCTGAGTGGAAGTGGGAAGTCATATCTATCAAAGCAACATGATTCTATCATGGTGGTAGTGGAAAATTTGAGCAAGGAAACTCACTTCATACCTATCAAGTCCATCTACAAGGCCATTTACATAGCTCATATTTTTATGAAGAAGATATTAAAATTGCATGGCATACCCAATAAGATCATCTAAAATCAGGATGCCAAGTTCACATGAAATTTTTGGAAAGCACCCTTTGTTGGTTTTTGGACTCTATTTGAATTCATCACAACATATCATCGTCAAAATTATGGAAAAAAAAAGAGAGTGAACAAAGTATTAGAATACATGTTGAGGATGTATGTTATGCATCAACCAAAAATGTGGGGAGAGTTCCTACCCTTAATTGAATTTACATACACCAACAATTATAAATAATAATTAAGGATGAGCCCCTTCGAGTTTGTGCATGGTAAAAAATGTAATACACCCATTAGCTCGAATGACCCAGTAAACAGAGTAGTTCCTGGACCTGATATGTTAAATTAAATGGAGTAGGAGGTTATTAATATCAATAAGAATATAAAAGCATTCTAGGACATACATAAGAGATCCACATACCTACAAAGAATTCATTAATTTCAAGTGGGAGATAACATATCTCCACCTTAAACTGAGGATTTCACTAAAAGTGGGTCCTATGCTAAGTTAGCACCCAAATTTTGAGAACCATTTTAGATTTTGGAGAGAGTGGGGATAGTGGCTTATAGACTATCTTACCGCCTACCTAAAGACACATGGTGTATTTCTAATATCCTTGCTTAAAAAGTATGCATGTTACACTAATCATGTGATCAATTATTCTATGATATCGGTGGAATATGAGGGAGAGTTCCAAACATAACCATTATGCATCCTAGACTGGAGGAAAATTATGCTCCAGAATCGAGTAATAGAGCAAGTCAAGGTGCAATGGAAGAAATTTGGACCAGCTGAAATAAACTAGGAGGATGCATATCATGAGGGTGCTATAGCCATTTTTTTTAATATGTAAACATATGTAAAAGAGTAGTAACTAGGAAGCTCCTTTTTTTATTATTTTCTGTTTATAGAACTTCAAGGAAGGTTTTCCCTTAAGGGGGTTGGATTTTTAACATCCCCTAAATTTACCACTTTTTTTGTAAACATTTAATGTAACTATGGCTCCATCATGGGATAATTATTGCTAGTAAAAACTCAATTTAGCAGTTGGAATTTATTAATAAAAATTAAATTCAACTTTCTATAGAAAGGGACAAACAACAAATCAAAGTTTAAGGGAATGTTTTTGGTTTCAATTTCATATCTTGAAAATTTGTACCCCTATCTTGTTTAATTAAGTGTTGGAATCATACACAACTAGGAAAAGCCATTTTTTCTGACCAAATTTTAATGAGATGTGATTGGGCCAATAGGGAGTCAGGATACCCCACTGATAGTTATCTTATTAGAGGATAGATCATATTGGGTGGAACCAATTCTCATTCTCCCCTCTTGAGGATTGGAGAGACAAACTTGGAAGTGAAGGAACCATGGGGCCAAGTGGTGCCCTATAATTTATGCCAAGGGGAACAAAAGGGAATCCCATATATAAACACTCCAATAGTGAATTTGATCAGGGGATCAATATTTATCTAAAAATTGAAATTAATCGGAAATGTTTTAGAACTGAATGATTGGATAGAGTTCGTCACTAGGATTCCAGCACAACTCGTTTCATCAAAATCTGAGTTCATATGAGGTAGTTATGGTCTACTATTCATTTTCCCAAACAGGTAAAAAATGAGTAGAATAGTGAAAAACTGATGACTTGGTAGTCTAGTTAGCACCTCAGGAATATCCAGGGAATATTGTCTAGTTTCAGCCAGTAACACTATGACAAGTATCATCTTCAGATTCGCCAAGGTTGCTATGTGAAGTTTGAACTTTACCTCCATTTCCTAAGGTTACAATTTTCAATTTTGTGGCTTATTATTATGGAGGATTTTTAAGCCAATGGGGAAGGGCCATGTGGCATGTGACATAAACCCCCCCCCCCCCATGGCATGGTAGGTTTCCATTATGATCGAATGGACGCATATGCTAAGGTTGAAACCCATAGTTATTTGGGCGCACATATTATATTGAAACATATTTCAAATAACCTAAGGGTCTGGACTATATATTATGGTGGCGAATATATACATATATATTACCGCACATAATTCATATATCCTGAGGTTCTAAACTTTGGATATGGGCGGCTATCTCTCTACATGTACCGGAGGTCTACTAAACTGACGAACAATTATTAAAGTTGACGAGAAGGATCTCAAACTGGTGGACTTAGGTTATATTGTTGACCAAAATGTTATGGCGGGGATTGGGGTCGAACCCCAGACTTACCCTGTGCTATTTTTTTCTCTATTGTCTCTCCTAACTCAGGGGTCTTAACCCATATGTATCTTTTCCACCATTTGAGTTTTCATCGTGCCATTGACAGGGGTCCGGAGGGGGCCAACCCCCTCCCATATGTCTAATAGCACAAGGCCGATAGCCAGCGCTACTTCCGGCGGAGATGTATTAAATCTAATTTGGTTTTTAAAAGCCATGTTTATTAATACTAAACCACAATTAATCCTTTTTTAACTCGCAGTTAGCGCTAAAATTTCTTAACCATAAAACTGCGCTTATCTTATTGTTAAGCACGATTATCTTAACTTAAGAGTAGTTTAAAATGGTGGGATTTTTGGCAAAGCATGCCAAATGCGGTGGCTTACTAAATTTAGTAATATTAACTGGAGGAACTTCTAGATTTAGTGGAGAAAACCTAGGGAAATTTTTTCTTGTCATAACTGAGGCAATTTTCGACCAAAATGAGCTTAGAAAGAGTCATTTTGGGTAGATTTTGATGTTTTGGAGCCATTGGATCAGGTTGCAGAGGCAACAAGAGACTGTAAACAAGAATTTTTCATAATTTAATCTAATACAAAGGCCCACACTATGAAGCTGGACCAAGGAGATGTAGCTCAGGAGGGGTGAACTCCTTCAACAAAAAATTTTGTATTTGGCTCTCTTATTTGTGCTTTTTGTGTTTTTATATGTTTTTGTTTTACATTAATTTCTATGCTTTTAAGTTCATGAATTACACTTAATCTCCCCAATTTTAATGAATTATCACTCAAAAGTTCATGTATAAACCCTTGTATGATCAGAAAACCAAACCACTTTTATATTAAATCTAAAACTGATATTAGCACAACATTTAACTAATAATCAATTTTAGATCAAGTTGGTATTAGAGCACAAGGTTCCTTGCTTGCTTTGCTTGAAGGCTTTTAATAGTTGCAATTTTTGTGATTCTAACAAGGTTGAATTTGCAGAGAGGAGAAGGGAAGCTATTGGTAGCTACTCCTGAGATAAGGAAAAAAATAAAGAGAGTTGAGAAAGCATCATCTTCACCAAATATTCCACTCAAAGCTACACTTGAAGCACCTCAAGTTCCATCTCCATCAGTTGAGATTGAAGAGGTACAAATTTCACAAGAAGTTGAAGTGATTGAAGAGGTACAAGCATCAAAGGAGCTTGAATCCTTAGCCATTATGTCAGGCCATGAAGATACTCATGAAAATTCTGAAGAAGAGGATTTTAAGAGAGACTTCAAGGACATGCAAAGAATTGTTAAAATCATGTCTTAAGCATTCATTGCAAAAATAGCAGGAGAAGGTTCAAAAACTCCAAATGGAGAAGGATCTTCAGATGGTAAGAAGGATAAAGTGAAGAGTTCGAAAGGTAGTGGAGGAAATCCACCTCCATATCCACCATCCTCATCCTCATCATCTTCATCAACATTTTCATCTTCCACATCCACCACAAAAACTCATACCCACACTCATTCCAAGATCCCAAAAGGAAAGACTCCATTACTCAAGTTGGACATCAAGTTTGAACTTCCTATGTACAATGGAGAGGTTAACGCAGAGAAGTTGGAAATTTGGATTCATCAATTGGAAGTATACTGCAGAATTCAAAATCTACAAGAGGATGACATAAAGATCCAGTTGGCTTCATTAAGGCTTTAAGTAGTAACACTAGTTTGGTGGAAGAAAAAGACTCAAGAGGAAATATGAATCCATGGTAAGATTTCCATTTCTTGGGTTGAATTAATTTCTTCCATTAAAACACTGTTTTATCCATTAGCCTATATGAAAAAATCAATTATGAGTTGGAAAAAATTTATGCAACTCAAAGGCCAAATTGTTCAAGAGTACACCCAAGAGTTTAGAAAGAGGGCTTTGTTGTTAGGAATAAACTTGAATTCACAAGACACACTCTTGAAATATATTGGAGGTTTAAATTCCTACTTGAAAAATACTATCCTTATGTTTAACTCAAATAACTTAGATGAAGTATGTGTGCAAGCCACACATCTTGAAGCAAGGGGAAAGAACATTTAGGAAGAGGGTAGTAAGAAGAATCCATTCAAGGGTAAGGGAAAAGAGAAGGGAGGAAAATGGAAGGGAAAGAAGAATGCAAGCATCAAGAAATAAGGGGAGAAAAATACATGCAAACATTGTTCCAAAGAGGGGCATGATGAAGCGCACTGTTGGAAAAATACATCTCGAACTAAGGACAAAGAAACCAAATAACAAAGGGAAACAAAAAATGATTTCCACCGCACAACAAGATCTTGGATCCAATTCAGGAGATGAGACCAAGATAATTGCCATGGTTAAGAAAGAAAAGGGAGCCATAGCAAGTAATAGTTCCTCAAATAGTCACAAAAACACTCCAAATGAAGACAAAAGGATAGAATTGTTCCATGTTAGAGTGATTTAAAATCATACAAAGGTTGATGCATTGTTTAATACTGGGTCACAAGGAAACCTGATTTCAGAAGACTTAGTCAAAAAGCTTAACCTTGCAACCTTACCACATCATAAACCATACCCTTTGGGTCAGATAGTTAAGAATGCCAATTTACAAGTTACAAGGAAATGCATATTTAGATTTTCTATTATTGCAAAATGTGTTGATGAAGTCGAGTTAGATGTGGTTCCCCTTGACATTTCCGGGATTATCTTGGGAAGTCCATATTTGTATGGTAGGAAAGTGGTGTTCTATCTCCATGAGAACAAATATCATTTTCTTAAGGATGGGGTGGAGTATATTGTGAGAGATCATCACAAGAAACTGAATATTTCTTTAGTTAATGCAGGGAAAATAAAGAGGCTAGTTAATGCAAGTAGAAATTTTGTGTTTCTCATGATCAAGAAAAAGGATGATGTTTACTATGAATCTTTTGAAGGATGTGATGAAAAATTAAAATATGATTTGTTTGATGTGGTAAGTTAGCATGGCAAAGTGTTTCAAGAACCAAAGGGGTTACCACCCAAGAGGGGAATTTAGCATGATATTCAGTTGCAGCAGGATGTTCCACTTCCAAACATTGTTATGTATTGCATGTCAATTATGGAGAGTTTGGAAATCAAGAAGAAAATACAGTAATTGCTAAAAAAAGGTATCATATGCCCATCTACTTCACCATGTGGTTCACCAATTGTTTTGGTTTCAAAGAAGGACAAGACTAGGCGCATGTGTATCGATTTTCGTGCACTGAATAAAATCATGGTAAAGAATTGCTACCCACTTCCACACATTGATGATTTGCTAGATTAGTTAAGGTATGCAAATTATTTCACTAATTTATACTTGTGAAGTGGTTATCATCAAGTTAGAATAGCTGAAGAGGACATTTGGAAAACTTCTTTCAAAACTAGACAAGGATTGTTTGAGTGGTTAATTGTGCCATTTGGTCTAACAAATACTCCAGCTACTTTCATGAGAGTAATGAATGATGTACTTAGACCATTTCTAGATGACTTCGTCATTTTTTACTTAGATGACATACTCATATTCAGCAAATCAAGATAAGAACATGTCATGCATGTGAACAAGGTACTTGATGTCTTGAAAAAGGAGCAATTGTTTTTAAAGATGTCGAAGTGTGAGTTTGGTAATACTTCATTAGTGTATTTGGGACACATTGTTGGAGGATGTGAGTTGAAGATCGACCCTTCCAAAGTAAAGGTCATTCTGAATTGGCCCAAGCCCAATACAGTTAAAAAGGTAAGAATATTTTTAGAGGCAACACAGTATTGGAGGAAATTCATCGCTAATTTTTCTTCCATTGTAGCTCCGTTACATGCATTGAAAAGTGTGAAGGAAGTCTTCCATTGGGGATATTTGAAGAAAAAATCATTCGATTCTTTAAATAAAAATATAATTTCTACACCGTTTGTAGCACTTCCAGATCTTAGACAACCATTTGAGATCCAAATAGATGCAAGTGATTATGCTGTGGGAGCAGTGCTCATGCAGCATGGTAAGCCTATTTTGTTTCATTTTGAAATTTTTAATGGAGATGCTGACTAATTATCCCACCTATGATAAAGATTTATATGCATTGGTACAAAGTGTAAAGAAATGGAAGCACTATTTGATGGGCAAAGAGACTATTATCCATACCGACCATCATCCATTGTAGTACTTACAATCATAGTCAAAGTTGGAGCAATCAAGACACTTCATATGGACGAGATTTCTACAAAAAATTCATTTGGTTATCAGGTACAAAAAAATAATCTACAATAAGGTAGCTTATATTCTCTCTAGGCCTATTGTAAATTCATCTATTATACTCAAGCACAATTCAATTATGCATGAAAGTTACATTGAACAATATGCATATGATAGTGATTTTCAAGATGTGTATGAAAGCTTGAGTCAAGGAAACCAAAATGAAGAGTTATATTATCATGTAAATAAAAATTTGTTGTATCACTTGGGAAAGTTATGTATACCACAGGGAGAAAGAAGCAAGGGAGGCACACACATCATTGATTGTAGGACATTTTGGTGTAGGCAAGACAATAGCGAATCTCTAAAGGTATTGTTATTGGCCACGCATGATTGATAATGTTTCTCGTTTTATTAGAGGATGTTGTTTATCTGCAACAAGTAAGCCTAGCAATAGGAAACTTGGATTATACACTCCATTTTTGGTTCCATCACATCCTTGGGAGAGTATCTCAATGGATTTTGTAGGTGGTATTCCTATGTCAAGGAAAGGTCATTATTATTTATATGTTGTGGTAGATAGGTTCAAAAAAATGTGTCTTTTGATGCCATGTAAGAAAAAAAGTACAACTGAGCAAACAAGTCATATTTTCTTTCAAAATGTTTGGGTTTATTTTTGTCTTCCTACTTCTATTGTAAGTGATTGAGATTCTTGATTTGTTGGGAATTTTTGGTCAAAAGTATGGGACATGATGGACACAAAGTTGAAGAAAAGTAAAAAATTTCATCCACAAAAATATGGTCAAACCGAAGTGGTAAAAAAGATCATTACTCATCTTCTTTAAGGATATTGAAACAAGAATCCCAAGTTGTGGGATAAACAATTGCATTACATTTAGCATGCATACAACCAAGAAAAACATTCTTCCATGAACACATCGCCATTTGAGGCATGTTTTTGTTACATGCCAAGATTGCCTTTGGACTTCATATTTGAGAAATATGTAGCTATATATGGTCATAGTGACATAGATAAGGCAAGGAATTTCATTGAGCAAATTCAGTTGATACATCACACAGTGAAAGAGAAACTTGAAAAGAGTCAAAGAAACTACAAGGCAAGGCCTGACAAACACCATGTTGATCACAAATTCCAAGTTGGTGATGAAGTTTGGTTGTATATCAAAAATGAAAAATTGTAAGGGGAAGGTAAAAATATCAAGCCAATCCATTATGGTCCATTTAAAATTCTGGAAAATATTGGTACAAATGCATTCAAGATATATTTTACTCCTTATATGCAAATTTATTCTATCATTAATGTTGAGAATTTGAGATTGTTTGAGCCTCCTTTGATTGATGATCAAGGAGAACATGTTCAACTGCCATCAATATATTATTTCTTCCCAAAATATCTTGATGAATTATGTAAGATCTCATACTTGATAGAAGAATCAAAACTAAAAGAAGAGGGAATGTCGAATACCTTAGAGTGGGACTCAAGGGACAAAATCCTTCAAAGGCCAAATGGATGGAGATTGGAAGTGTGAGGGAGCTGTAAACTCACCTGCTGAACAATTGATAGTATATTTTGGGGTCCAAAAGGCTTCTAGTGGGGAGGAATGATCAAGGGGTCAGTATTTAGCTAAAAATTTAAAGTTCTTAGAAAATTTTCAAACTTGAATGACCGGATAGAGTTTGTTACCATGATTCCAATGCAACTTGTTTCGTCAAAATCAGAGTTCGTATGAGGGAGTTATGGCCTACTATTCGTTTTCCCAAATAGGTAAAAAATGAGAAGAAAATTGACATACTAATGACTTGGTAGTCCAGTCAGCACCTCAAGAATATCTAGGGAATATTCTCCAGTTTCAGCGAGTAACACTGTGACAGTGTCATCTTCAGATTCGCCAAGGTTGCTATGTGAAGTTTGAAATTTACCTCCATTTCCTAAGGTTGCAATTTTCAGTTTTGTGGCTTATCATTATGGAGGATTTTTAAGACAATGGAGAAGGGCCATGTGGCATGCCACGTGCCCCCCTCCATGGCATGGTAGGTTGGCATTATGATCGAATGGATGGATATGTTAAGGTTGAAACCCATAGTTATTTGGGTGCACATATTATATTGCAACAAATTTCAACTAACCTAAGGGTCTGGACTAGATATTATGGTGGCGAATATATACATATATATTACCACACATATTTCATATATCCTAAGGTTCTAAACTTTGGATATGGGCGGCTATCTCTACATGTAGCGGAGGTCTACTAAACTGGTGTACAACTATTAAATTTGATGGGAATGCTCTCAAACTGGCGGACTTCGGTTATATTGTTTAACACAATGTAATGGCGGGGGTCGGGGTCAAACTCCAAACCTACCCCGTGTTATTGTCCACTCTACCATCTCTCCTAACTCATGGGTCTTAACCCATATGTATCTGCACCACCATTTGAGTTTTCATCGCGCCATCAATGGGGGTCTAGAGGGGGCCAGACCCGTGGGCCAGCCCCCTCCCATATGTCCCACAACACAAGATTGACAACCAACACTACTTCTGGCGGAAATGTATTAAAGCTAATCCAATTTTTAAAGCCATGTTTATTAATACTAAACTACAATTAATCCATTTTTAACTCGCAATTAGCGCTTAACCATAAAACTTATCTTATCTTATTGTTAAGCGCGATTATCTGTGAAACCACTAGTGCTTTCCTATTTTTTGTTAAATGACTTTATCATTAGATGCATGCTATTAGATGTGAAACCACTAGTGATTTCCTATTTTTGGTTAAAACACCCACACAAAAAAGCATTGGGTGATTTCTATTGGATGACAAACCACTAGTTCTTTCCTATTTTTTAGTAAATCACCTAATCATTAGATGTTTTATATTGACTACCAAAACACTAATGCTTATATATTTATTGTTAAATCACCCACAGAATGAACCATTTAGTTCTTAGAGTTGGATATGAAACCATTGGTGCTTGCCTATTTTATGTTAAACCACATGATTACTGGATTATTTCCGTTGGCTATGAAACCTCCATTGCTTTCCAATCTATTGATAAACCACCTAAAGTTAAATCAATCCTCTAAAGTTGAGTAACACACTCCTTTGAAATTTGGGTGAAGCCCTATGTTTTGATGCTCCTAGGAGCTTGAGCAATATATTGGTGTGAATTTAAACCTATGCAATAAGTTCCTTAGACTTTATATTTGGCTAGGGGGTGGTCAAATGCAAGACATACTTAAGTGTAGCTGGCTTATGGTTGCGTGGAGAGTGGGAGTCCCTTATCTAGTTTCCACCTAGTTCAACTCATTCAGATAAGTAGAATGGTTTATGTTCATTTGATTAATGAAAATTGAGTTATTCTTAATTGTGACCACAAGATGTTATATTTTTTTGTATGATTCATGAACGGATTCTTCAAATATATGTGGTATTCATGGTTAAAAACTTCTTGAAATGTATATGGATATTTTAATGTATAGGGTTATTAATTATTTTGTAGAATTAAATACTTACATATTATGTCATACATGGAGTTATAAAAAATGATTGGATTTTGTTGTACATATTATGTACTTGGATTATGGAGTCTATGTCCTAATTTTTAATTGTAGGATATCTTATACGTTATAAATGATTTCCTAAATGCACTGTTATATTCAAAACTGACAAGTTACCTTTTATGTTTATAGATGTATTGAAAGTTTGGTCTATGAATATTTCCACCACACTTATGAATTACATCTATTTTTTTATTTTTATAGTTGATATAAGTCCCAAGTTGTATTGTATAATTCTATGATGAAAGTTTTTTTAGCTCCTAGAGAAAACATCCGAGTTGAGAAGAAGGTCAGTGCCTAGGGCATCTTAGTGTCTCTTGAAGATAAATTAGTATTTCTTAAGATTTAACTATAAAATGATTTAAATATGGTTCAATTACCTTTCTCAAAGGAAAATCATATTTTATACATTGACTGTATTTCATTCCAAAGAATTAATGTTTAGTTATGGTGGCCTACACATAGAGAGTGAATTTTCTTTAACTGTTGTAGTATAGGTGCTAGAAGAAATGAAAGAAATAAATATGGTGCAGAGGGCTAGTGATAGAATCCCATGCACAAAATTCTAGTAAAACTATGAATAGACAAAGGGAATGAGATCAGAAACAATGGATCGTGTTTTAAGGCCTTCAATATCACATATTACAGGTACCATTTATCATAACATGGCATAGGTAAATATTAGATAAAATAATGAGTTCCAACAACTACAATGACATCATTTCTGAGTGGAAAGAAACACATATGAAAATTATAAACAAAGGTGGAACCACATACTCCACATATCAGTGCTAGGAATCACCAAAAACTTACTCATTAATATTGAGGAACAACATACATATCATAAAGCTTTATAACTTACAAAACCTATAGAACTTATAGAATATTACAACCTCTGGGATAGAAAATCACACCCTTACAACTGAGTTTCTTTTCCCTTTTATAGGGAGAGTCCAAACAAAAATAGTTAAAAAAATATATATCGAAGTGTTATAATTGTCTAAGATACTCAACTGTGTGAGTGCACCAATTTCCTAGTTATCCTAATGACTACATAAAAAATTTTGATTCCTTCTTGAAAATCAAATATTTAAAAAATTGCAAAATGAGAGTGGCATGTCATGGTTCCCAATTTAGAAAAATATTGAGTGCTGACTTGCTTGATCTCTTAAAGTGGAACCAGGCTCCACTATTCGAACTCATGTTGGGTTAACCAATTGATCACATATTTGAGAATTGGATATAGCATGGGAGTGTGAATAAGATCACTGTAGGCCATCGTTAAACTTGTGAGGTTAGTGTAATTTTTCCTGGCCACGAACAAGGTCTTCAAAAGCCACAACAAGTGGAAATATCTCTATAGGTAGTTTATTACGGTTTCGCCCTTGAGAGTGGCAATATTTTCATGTGATGAATATAACTTTCTTTTGGGCTTAACTATTAATTTCTCATACTTCTCCCATGGTAGCATATTTCCTTGAAAATCCCAATAGTTGGGAAATCCTACTCTAGTTATCTGGTCAAAAGTATATTTGAATGTTGCAACCAATTTTTCCATCTCATTCACACATTATTCACCCCTATCACTTTCTTCATTCTTCTGTATCACTTTGGAAATTTCCATGATCACACCTATATTGTCAATGATGCACATTTCCCTAAAATAATTAGTTGACTTCTCATTGAGGTGCTTGATAAATTTCTCAGCAGTGATAACATTCTTAGAATCCTCCTACTAAGACGATAGAATATAAAATTCAGTCGTATTTATTGAATCTTTCTTCTCTGCAACTTATTTAAGGTGTTCCCATATTTTCTTTATTTCAAAGATGCAATCATCCTAAATTAAATTCATAGCTTCAAAAAGGTACATGTTTCCCTTCAACCTATTCTTCAGTCCTTTGATCTCATCTTGTGCCACCTAATACTTGTTATTAATTTGTTCCACACTTTCTTGGGTGGACTTGATATGTTTCTCCTTATTTTACAACATGTACTTGGTGTTTTCCAAGTGAATTTAGATCTTCTTAAGCTCACTCTCTAGCAATTGTAGATCTATGAGAGTGATCTGAATGGGAAAATTATTGTTTGTCGTGCTAAATTCCAATTCATAATATAATCAAAGTGCTTGAGGATTATGAGGTAAATTGCAAGTTAATCTTGAGTTTTCATGTATTTTTATGTGAATTTCTTGAGCAAATTAACATAAACAAAATACTGAACAAAAACATCTAACATAAATGAACATCACCATAAATAGTAACACAATAACACAGGATGAAGGATTTCACCCTGCCTGGGCTACATCTCCTTGGTCTAGCTTCTAATAGCTTGGACCTCTTCTATTGTGCTCAAAAGTGTGATTACATATGTTTACAATGATCAAACAACTCAAAAACATGTTCCATCAGCTACATAATGCCCAAAAATTTCTGTGTAGCCTATTTCTACATCAAATTTGGTCAAAAACTCTTCAATTTATGACTTCCCCTAGCTTCTTCACTATTCGATCCTCATTTTCGACCAAATTTGGCATCAAACCTACAAATCTACCCAGAATTATTCTAACGGAGCACCAAATTTCCAAAAAACAAGGAGAAATTGTTGGAGCGTGTAAATGCCTAATGATGCCTTAAATATGATTAATTAACCATACTGTATATGGTTAAAAAAGGAATTATAATAAAAAATCTGCCGCACGGGTTGGCTAACCGTCGACATGGTGGTCACATTGCATAATCAAGTGTTATAGTTAGATGTTATGGTTAGCGGGGGTGGTTACTAGGCCGACGGTTCCATAGCAGTTTCGACAGAGAGCGTTTGCGGTGGTCACATGACACTGACGACGGGTTATATGTTAACGGTTATGGTTAGTTGGGTGGGGGGCATGGGGCTAGCCTCCCACCCATGGTCCCGCCCCTGGCAGTGACCAGGGTTGGGGCTAGACCATGGCCCCCTCCCCCATTGCGCAAACCTTATCACATAAAAACCATATCACATCCATTATATATTAAGTAAAAATACAATGGCACAATGTTAATGATTTGTCCTTGTTGCTTGGACGTCGCGGGTTCGACCTACGCCCACTCTACTAGGACCATGACCCAATTTTTGTGGCCCTTGGGCTGCCATGTGGCGGCCCATAGCTAGGACATGTGGTAGCCTATGGTTTGCCACCCAATAAACCAATTACAGCCTGCCATTTAACCCAATAAAAATGTGCCACTTGGCACAATATCATACGTTGGAGGAAATCTGTTGACCCAGTTAAACTGCCACATGAACATGCCCAGTATGCAGTACAGACTGCTAACTGGGTTGTCCCTATACTTAAAAAAAAAAAAATCTTGTTTGAAAAACCATATAGAACTCGTTTTTGGGAGCATACGGTGTTGTTTTTTCGTGACACGAGTTGTGCCGAATTCCGAACGACGATATCTACACGGTCGCTCAAGTTCCACACCAATCCAACAATTTGCATTCTTTAGCATAATTTTGAGCACTTTATCACTCCTCCCTAGTGGAAAATTTTGGACCCCAAAATTTCTTTCATTACTGAACATGTGGATGAGGGTACAACCCCCTCACCCTTCCAGTCTTAATCCACTAGAATTTTCCTGAATTCAACAATTTGAGCTTTTCATAAAAACTGATATTTTCCTTGATTACGGAGACCTTGTGTTTCTATTGTAGATACCATCTTGCTACAATTCCAAAAATTTGTAGAAAAACAAACTATCCTTAAAGAAATAAACATGTTCCTTCCTTGGTCTTCAATCAAAGGAAAATTGAATAACTTGAATAACTTGAAAACTTTCTCACCTCGAACATTGTCGACATGGCGATTTTTAGCTTTTCTTTCCTTGTATTTGTGTCGAAATTTGAAATCCAAAAGAAGTACTTGTGGAACCTATTCCTTATTTTTCATATTTTTTTGGTGCTTGTTCTTTTATTTTTACATCATTCAACACCTACACCTTGTTCTCATTACGGTTCAATAATGATGTTGATTACTGCAAATATTTCACATCTTGTTTACCTCTTTTCAAAGGCAACATGTTAGAGCCCTGAAACATATTATTACAACCATTAGAAACTTAAATGAAATAATATTATTCATTTGATGCATATTCTTGAAAATTCCCATTCAAAACATCATTATGCTTGATCATTAACAAAGAAATTTTTTGACTTGCATTGACTATTCTCTTCATTTTTCCTGCATGCATAAGAGAAAAACTCATCTTCTTCTTATGCGCTCTAACTATATATTCAATTCCATTCTTGAACATGTGGCACTTATTCTCATGGTGATGAAATACTGCCTTCCTATCATAAAGATAAGGACTTCCCAAAACAATACCTAAAATCTCAAGCGGAACTACATCAAGTTCAACTTTGTCAGGAAATTTTGAATTGATTGCAAACCTTAGGTTGCACTTCCTTGTTACCTGCAAGTTTGTATTCTTGCATATCTAGTCTAAAGGACAAGGTCTTGGATGTACAATAGTTTCTAGATTTAACCTCTTAACTAAGTCTTCAGAAATAAATTTGGCTTGAGAACCACTATCAAATAGTGCGTCTATTTCGATATGCTTTGAAACAAATCTAATATGAAAGAGTTCAATTCTTGTATCATAATCTTGAGTTACATTAGAACAACTTGAAGAAATAGCACTTTCAATTTTCTTACCTTTCAAACCCATTGTTGTAATCTTGGTTTCATCTCCTGAATCTGAACCTAAGTCATGTTCAATGATTGTAGTTGTTTTCTCCTTCTCTTTAGTTTCAAGTTTGTTGAGATTCAACTCTGGATGGAGTTTCCAACAATGGTCCTCATCATGGCCACTTTTCAACGAATGTTTACATGTGAGTTTCTCTTTCTCTAATTTAATATAACCATTTTTCTTTCCTTTTCCCTTAAACTCACCCTTTTCTTTTCCTTCATATTTAAGGGAACTATCACTTTTCTCATTTGCACTATGTTTCCCTCTTGCTTCTAGATGTATGGCTTGAACACAAACCTCATATAAGTTTGTGGGATTGAACATGAGAATATTATGTCTCAGATAGTTGTAAAAATCCCCAATATACTTTAACAAAGTGGCTTTAGGAGATAAATTGACACCCAGAACTAGTGCTCTTCTCCTAAAATCTTGTGTATAATTTTGAGCACTTTTAGTTGTCTAAAATTTTGCTAGTCCATAATAGCTTTTTGTATATAAGCTAGAGGGTAAAATTGTCTTTTAATTGCAGCAATAAAATTAGACAAAGATATTGAAATATTACCATGGTTTTTCATCTCTTCTTGTGTCTTGGCTTCCCACCATACTAGTGTCGCACCCTCTAGTCTCAAGGAAGCTAGTTGAATCTTTGTGTCATCATCTTGAAGGTTTTTAATCCTGCATTATACCTCCAACTAATGAACCCAATTATCAAGCTTCTCTACATTCACTTCACCATTATACATAGGAAACTCAAATTTAATATCATGTTTTAACAAGGGTGTTTTACCAATTCCTTTTGAGGTATATTGATGAGTATGAGTAAGGGTTGTAGTAGTGGAAGAGGATGAAGATAAAGGTGAAGATGGTGGTGAGGATGATGGTGGGGTAGATGGTGGCTTATCACAATTTCCATTATCTCCTCCTCTTGGAGAACCCTCTCCTCTTGGAGGTCTAGAGCTTTCACCCTGCAAACTTGTGTTCCTCTCTTCATAGAGGACCTTTTTCATCTTTGTCATGTAAAAGAAAGCCTTCCTAAAAGCCTTCTCATCCTCTGTAATGTTATCATTTCCTCCTTCATGAGACATGCTTACTGGATTTTGTACTACAACTGGAGGTGAATCTTGTGGTGGATATTGTGGCAAATGTGCCCTCCTCCTTGCTCCAACTAGAGAACATGCACCTACAGGATTTCCTTATCCTTTCTTGAGCTTCAACCTTGTAAGCATTTAAACACTTGAAAAAAAATTAAATCCTCCTTCCACAAGTAAAACTAGTGCTCTGAGACCAACTTGATATGAAGGGGAAAATTAGTGTTTACTGTGCTAAATTCCAATTTAGAATATAAACAAAGTGCTTGAGGATTATGAGGTAAATTACAAGTTAATATTGAGTTTTCGTGTGTTTTTATGTGAATTTATTGAAAAAATTAACATAAACAAACACTAAACAACAACATCTAACAGACATGAAGATCACCATAAATAGTAATACAAAAACACATGATGAAGGAGTTCACCCCGCTTGGGCTATGTCTCCTTGGTCCAACTTCCAATGGCTTGGACCTCTTCTATTATGCTCAAAAGTGTAATTACACATGTTTACAATGCTCAAATAGCTATGAAACTTGTTCCATTGGCTCTAGAATGCCCAAAAATTCCTATGTAGCCTCTTTCTACATCGAATATGGTCAAAAAATCTTCAATTTATGACTTTATACCCTGGCTTCTGCACTATTCACTCTACATTGTAAACCAAATTTGGCACTGAACCTACAAATCCAACCAGGAATTCCACTAACCAAGCACCAAATTTCCAAAAAACCTGGCGAAATTGTCGGAGCGCTTAAATTCCTAATGATGCCTTAAATTTGATTAATTAACCATAATGTATATGGTTAAAAGAAATTATAATAAAAAAATCTGCTCCACGGTTTCGCTAACCATCAACATGGTGGTCACATCACGAAATTAAGTGTTACTATTAGATGTTATGGTTAGTGGGGGCGATTACTAGGCCGACGGTTCTATAGCAGTTTCGGCAGGCGGGGATGGTGGTGGTCACACGACACTGACGACGGGTTATATGTTAATGGTTATGGTTAGTTTTGGGGGAGGGGGGGGGGGGTTACTGGTGTGGGGCTAGCCTCCCACCCATGGTCCCACTGTCGGTTGTGACTAGTGTTGGGGCTAAACCCCTACCCCCTCCTCCATTGTGAAAACTGTTATTCTCCTATAGTCTACAGTTTCACTAGGTGACTATGGATTTTCCACAAGCAGCTCAAGATAGCATTCCTTGCCTATCATCTATCTTTAGAAATCTCACTACCTTCATTATCCTTATAAATCCTTTTTCACTATCTCTCAAATTTACCTTTTCAAAATCACCCTGTTGCTCTTAGAAGATCCATTTTGGGCTTACTTCCCTCATTTTCACCCTTCTTTCCATCCTAAAACTCTCATTTTCAATTATTCCCCCCCCCCCCCACTTAAACCCACTTTACTTTTTAAAAAACCCTCAATTTCAACATTTTCTTCCTTTAGCACTAAAAACAATGAAAATGTGTCTTTTTACATTGTTTTTAAAATTAAAAATTAACCTATCGGGACCCTTTTTTTTTATATTTAAAAACCATGTTTTAAATATAAACTGGACCCTTTGATGTTTTAAGCCCTCCCTCCCATGCTAATAGCCCTCACGTGACCCCATCCCTTTCCTTTAAACAAAAAAAGTGCTTTTGATGTTATTACCCATTGGGCCCACTCTCCATCAAACCCTGCTCTCCAATAATGCCCTGCCACCTATCCGCTCGGGCCCACCCTTTCGACCTGCTCGCCTCTCCTAAGGCCCCTGGCCACTGTTGATCTCATCCCCCAAGATCCAATGGTCGATGAAACTCATTGCAAATATAGTGGTGAGGGGGTTAAACAAACCCCAACCTTACGATATAAGCGATTTTACCATAGATCCCATCCGCCACGCATCTCCCTCTGTATGGTATCACACGCCTCCACCAAAAACCATTACCACCTCTCAACCAATGCAAAAAAAACCTTCCCCTTGTGCGAAAAATTCCTAACCACTTCCCGCCAAAATCTAATATCGCCCTTCAATTTAAACACTCTAGAGCCCTTTCACTCAACAATGAAGCATAAAATGCCATTTACACCTCCGCATCACTCCAAAAACCCACAAAAATCCAAATAAATGCAAAAATCCTCCCACACAGATTTTGAACTTACAGTTTGTTTATATGTGCAGGTTTAATGGCAGGAATGCGGAAAATGTATTCTGAACGTCCAAAAACATTTTGATGAATGTTCTGGGTGACGATCTAGAGGTTTGTTTTATTTTAAAGGAACCAGGGGTGTAAAAACAGGCATAAATCCCAATGAATCTAGATCATTGGTGATTACTCAAGCCCTCGGACAACGGAAGATGCCCTCCCTACCCAAAAAACACAGACAGAGACATGCATAGTGAAGAGAGAAAGACAGTCAAATGACTGTGATAACAATGAAAATTAAAGGGCTAATCATAGATCAAAGGAAAAATTAAAAGGATTAGTCACAAAATAGAGATGAAGGAAGAATCAAGAAAAAGATAGTAAGGTAGGAAGTTAAAGGACAAATCCAAAGTTTAAAGGCCTAAATAGAGTTTAAAGGATAAACAGAGGCAGATAAACACAAAAGGAAAATTCAAATGATCAGATCAAAGAATTTAATTCTTTAAAGGATATAGTTTTCCACCTACAGAATGTTCTCTTTCAATAAAACATCAACAATTATTACGAACAGGCAGAGATATTTCTCATCTACCCAACAGTTATTGAGAAAGTCTTAAAGTCAAATATTTCCCAAAGTTAGCTCAAAAGTTAAGTTAGGAGTTATTATTTCAGAGAAACACTCCCAAATATTTTGTGTTGGGCCTTGCATGGTCTCAAAGGTAAAAAATGCATTAACTCTGTAATAAATAACATCTGAAACCCTAGCTTAGGATCACCTCCTCATTTTGTAGATAAATACTGCATGTATTAGTCATTTTTAGTGTTAGCTGGTTGGTTAGTTGACTGATTTTCTCTTGTTGAGGTACTTGAGGACTACTTTTCTATTGCAGATATCTATTATACTAGAGTAATGTAACTGTTTTGAACATCAGTAATACAAGCATGTTGACAGGATTCTTGAGCTATGCTAATGGTGAATTTTTCCTTCTTTTTCAATGTTTTCCTTCTTTTTTCCATTCTATCCATTATTTCTATGATAAAAGAACATAAATTTTAGAGTAGGATATGTTGTCTTGGCACCCTATTTCTGTCTTCATTCTTTATCTTAATTTTTTCCTCTGCAAGGTCTGATTGGAGAATTCTTAGTTGCTCTCTAGTTCCACCTAGCTTGTTGTCTTGGAAATGATTTAATAGAGTCAAGTCAAAGAAGTCTATGGTAAGCCCTGTCCTTTGGTGTAGCCTGAAATATTGTTTTTAAGGCCTTTCTTTGAAGTATACTTAGTAGGATCTAAACCAGGGAAGTCTATGGTATGCCCTGTCCTTTGGTCTGCCTCAAACTGTTTCTTTGAAGGTCTTTAGAGTGTTTAGTTAAAGAAGATAGGTTTAGCTTGCTCTTTAGTTGCACTCACTGTTATCTTAAATGTTTTCTTTGTCTGAAAGTAATTCTAGGATTGTTGGATTGTTGTCTTAAAGGTTTGCTTATTAAATTTTGGACAAAGAAGTCTATGGTATGGCCTGTCCTTTGGTTTGCCTCAAATAGTTACCTCAAAGGCTTTTCTCATTGAAGTAGAATTAAAATATTCTTAACTGAATTTTCATTTTGCTGCCTTCACAACTTATTGTTATTTCATATCACATCTAATCTAAGATATACACTTGATAGAGTTAGCTTTCCCTATGAAAACCCTTGCAGATTTGATGAATAATTAAATCCTTTTATGACTCCATAGACCAATGGATTAATATTTCTCATGGTATATCTATTCAGCTGAAACATTCCTTCAATTAATCACACCATTTTCTTTGTCAATCCATCAATCAATCAATCAAAAAAAAATTTCCTTAGAACTTCATAACTAGCCTAACATGATAGACAAAAGCACAAATACATATCATCTATAAACAATTACATAGAGAGATCCCTCTCTAAGTCTAGGAATGCTAGTTCCTATGATTCGAAAGTGGTTTTGATGTGGTTCCCTGCAGAGTTTGTTCTTGCCAATATTGCAAATCATAGAGAGCCAACATAGTGGCGACCATACTGGGGAATACCGAGTAATAAAAAGAAAAATATAAACCCAAAAAACTTAGAAAACCTCATTTTAAACTTCTATGAATCAAGTGTTAGCCAAGAATGGTACCTGGTTGCGGATGGTGGAAAATAGCTAGCCATAAAACAAGTAAAAATCCTCCACCTGGTGACTCCACTGGTTTTCAGTATGCCTATTGACTCCACTGGTTTTCCATAGATTCCACTAGGAAAACTTATTTTACCATCAAAACATCAAAAGAACCCAGTCAAGAATACTTTGCGGATTAAGTATTTCTTTCACAGATTGGTTTGTCATTCAAGACTATCATAAACTCTCAAAATTTCTAATTCTTGGGTCCAAGTCTAGCTTCTAAAATAATCTATACCAGATCTCACCATGACCCAAATCCTCCTGTAATAGTTTACAATCCTGAAAGCATCCTTAGGAAGTATCCTAGATCTAAAAACCCAGCTGTTAGTAAACCAATCCACAAAGCAAGTTCCCTACTTGAAAACCTTAAAGAATTGCAAAATATCCTATCTGAATCACAAGCTTGTCTAGGACTAGATCTTAGATTTGGATAAGCTAGATAGTTTTAGACCCTTCCACCCTACAACAGAATTCTGTTGTACTAACTTCATCCCCCACTGTTTTTTAGTCATCAATATTTTTCACTATATTTGGATGGCTATAGAATGGTTATAGTTTTCTGAAAACAATATTCCTTGAATATATTGAGTTTCAGAAATCTCACTACCTTCATTATCTTCATAAAACCTTTTCCCTATTTATAATTTTTCCATCCCAAAGTCACCTTGTTGCCCTTAAAAGACTCCTTATAGGCTTATAAGTCTCATTTTCATCCTTTCTTCCCTACCTAAAACCTCATTTCCCATTTTCCCCTATCAATAAACTCCACCCTCCCTCTAGGATTTCTTGTTGCTAACTCATTCCCATGTCCCCTTAAGCATAATAACACTTTTGGAAATGCTCTTTTCAATTGAAAGTTTTTAAGTCAAATTTCATTCAAAATCAGGTAAAAAAGCACTCCCAGTAGGTCATTAGGGTTTTGCCTTTTTAAAGGTCATCCTTTCATTCCGATGAGGTTAGAAAACATATGAGAAGGATTTATTATGATCACCAAGTTGTCAAATCCATTATTTCAAGCCTTAGTGATTAAAATAAAAGACATCTCTATGACTTCAGTAACCTACAAAGAAAAAAGTGTCAAAGAGTATCAGTGAGAAAAAGAAGAAGACTTCAAAATATTAGAAAGTGGGTTTTTCAAAGACAACTCAGAGTTCCACATGCCAAAACATAAAATTTAAAATACAAAGAGTGTTTACTTCAGCAATTAATCAAATTTCAAAGGGAGTTGTCTTGTTCCAAGGGTGCCCAAGTCATCGTTGTTTACAAGCACTAAACCCTAATTTCCTCTCCCACTGAGCTAGGGTTTGCTATGGAATCAGAGACATCAGAGAAGAGAAGACATAAGGGAGGTCATTTCAGTAGGTATGAAGTCATACAAACTCATAAAAATCATGCCTCCCTCATTTTCCAAGAAATCATTCTAAGGGACAAATCATTTTCCACACGCAAGGCCAGTTTTGCTTAAAATTGTGTTTCTAAACAAAAAAAGATGAATTTGATAAACGTGAGAGATTATTTCTTCAATCATAGGTAAAGGAAGAAAAACCTCATTCATATTTTACACAGGTATCATGGTTTAGGAGAAATGTTAAATTTACAGGTGCTACAAGAGGTTTGCTGCACTTCTGGAGAGACCTTGGGAAAATCAAGTTTTCTCATAGCTGGAGTGTCCAAAAGACTTTATTTATGAGTTAAATGATAACTATACTGTACAATATTTCCAATGAGCTATCATGAGCTCAATTTGGAGTTGATGAAGGCATCCAAAAGTTTCCTACACCAGCACTCTGCATTTCTGCACCCTCATTCAACACGTTTTGACTAGTCTTGGGAGAAATAACTTTTGACAGGTCAAATAAACTACAATCATAAAAAAAAGGTATATTTCGAAATAATGATTCAATATATTTCCAATGAGCTATCCTGGACCCAATTTTGACACTGGGAAGACCTCCAAAAGTCGTTTGCAAAACGTTGCTGCTTTTTTTCATCCTAGCGCTACACGTTCAGCACTTGGCTCTGCGTGTTTGCACTGGCGCTGCGCGCCTAGAGCTTGGCGTTGTGCCCTTGCCAAAGAATTTTCCTGAGTGATCCATCAGCCCAAATCACTTCTAAAATTCTTCAAATCTTTTCCAAATTCTTCCAAAGCACTGTTAAGTGGTACGTACATGACATAAGCCCTATTTCAAAGCTATTTGGTCATTCTTAAATAAATTGAGATGTAAACCCTAAGAAAAACCAAATTACAAACTTATGATCATAGTTTTTACCCTTGTTTCATCCTCCTAAAAGAAATAACAGTAAAAAATAGGGTAGTTACATTGACTGAGGGTTTTCATTCATCTAGTTTGTCACTCACACTCATTCCCTTCACCATTCAAGATAGTCATCTCATCCCCTTCCCCTCATTCACTTCACTTACGTCCTAGGGTTTCATAAAAAAGAATTTGAAATATTAGAAGAGAAAGACCTTCATCATGAGCAAGAGAGAGAGAGTTTGACTTGGTGAACTTGGATGACCTAGATGACCATGACAACTCAAAAATGATCATCCAAGAGAAAGATGCCAAGATTAGGCAGTTGAAGAATAAATTGAAGGAAACCATAGACAGGAAAAAGGAGAAGGAGAAGTTAGAAATTCTTACTGAGGTGTCCCTCCAAGCCTCCCAACCTTGATTAGCAAAGAAAATTCCAATTTTTGGCTCACTTGGTGCAAATTTTGATTTTTGATAGTTTAGCACAGAAAATTGGCCAAACGCGCAGTGCCACTCGCGATGTGCTCTTTTTTGGGGCACTAAAATGAAAATTGATTAGAATATTAAATTTATTAATGGAAATTACATCAACCTCAGAAATTTTCAGAGGATTTGGAGAAAAACTAGTCCCTCAAAAAGGCCAAAAACTACCAAAAAATCACCTTTCTGCCCTCTTTTTGGCACTGGCGTTGTTTATCAGTCATGGGAGAAGTAATTTTTGATAGGGAAAATCGGAAACATTTTGAAAATTGAAAGGATATTTGGAAAATAGTCTCAAATACCTTTCCAATGAGATATCATGGAGCTCATTTGGACATCGGGAAGGCCTCCAAAAGTTGGCTACAAGACAGGTCATTTTTTCTTCTTTGGCGCTGTGCGTTTGCATTGGCGCTGTGCCCTTGTACCTTGGAGCTGCGCCCTTACCTGGAATTATTGAAAAATATATTTTTAAGCCTTAAAGTCAAAATTATTCCAAAATTAGCTCAGTAGTTATGTTATAAGTTATTATTGCAATAAATGAGTTTTAGATATTTTGCCTTAGGCCTTGCATGGTCTCAAAGGTCAAATGCATTAAATATGTAATAAATGACATCTCAAATTATATCTAGGGTTCACCTCTTCATTTTATAGATATATACTGCATGTATGCTTCATAATTTTTGTGGTTGGTTGATTGTTGAGCTCAATATTACATAGATTTTGAGTTGTGAAGAAATTGGTTTTAGAGCTTTGTGATTGTTTTGGACTGACTATGAATGGAGCAAGCATATTCACAGGATTCATAAACTTACCTAAATGGTGATGTTTTCCTAATATTGTATTTTTTTCCTTTTGTTTTCCATATTTTTCATATTTTCTCTTGCAATAGAACAAAAAATTTAGGTTAAGATATGCTGTTAGACGCACCTTAAGTCTGTCTTCTCTCTGTTGCTCAAATGTTTTCTTCTGCTAGGTCTGATTGGAGAATACTAAACTGCTTTCTGATTCCACCTAGCTTGTTGTCTTGAAAATTATTTAATAAGAGTCAAACCGAAGAAGTTTACGGTATGCCCTGTCCTTTGGTGTAGCTTGAAACATTGTTTTTAGGGCCTTTTCTTTGAAGTTTACTGATTAGGGTTTGGCTAAAGAAGTTTATGGTTTGCCCTATCCTTTGGTCCATCTTTAATAGTCACTTTGAAGGTCTTTTAAAATTTGATTGAAGAATTTAGGAGTTCCCTGCTCTTTAAATCATCACTTATTTGTTATCTTAAATGTTTTCTTTGTCTGAAGGTAAATAGTTAGAGCATTTATGAGTTCCCTGCTCTCTAGGGTTTGTTGGATTGTTGTCTCAAAGTTTACTTGATAAAGCGAGGCCAAAGAATTTTATGGTGTGCCCTGTCCTTTGGTTCTTTCTTAAGCATAGTGATCTTAAAGACTCTTCTTGTTATGATATATGTTAAAGGATTCTTAATTTCCCTTTAAGCCTACTAAATTCACAACTTAATGTTCATTTCACACCCACATAAGCTATTAAGATCCATCTGGAATTTTTAAAATGCCCTATAAAAAACCCTTGATTTATTGTTGTAATTTTCAAGCCTTTCACATACCCCACAGCCCAATGGTTTGAATTAAATTTACTCTATCTGTTCTACTTAACAAGCAACCCAACCAAACAAAACAAAAAAAACAACCCTATCACTTTAACTAGCCTAAAACCAGCATCCCAAATCAAACAAGTTATACCTTTTATACAAATATAGAGAGAGCCCTCTCTAAGTCCAGGAAAGCTAGGTCCTAGGACTCCAAAGTTGGTTTGATGTTACCCTTGTCTTTTTTTTCTTGCCAATCTGAAAAATTACAGGGACCTAACATAATGGTGACTCCGCGGGGGAAATAAACACTCATTGAAAATCTTAATGTTATATAAAGAACTCAGAAAACCAAAAAATATCTCAAGATTGGTATCCAATTGTTGATGGTGGAAAACAAACAGATCCTCAAAACAGTTAACATCATCCACCTGCTGACTCCAAATTCAGATCAGTTCTATACAAAGGCTCCACTAGAGGAAGAACCTGAAACATGATTGGTCAACCTGGAAAGAGAGGGTATGCAAGCCCAAATTGGATCCAAGAGATCATTTTTTTTTTATCTGTAACTATGTTCTATCTTACTTTAAGCCTGACCAAGAATATACTACTGAGGTTTACATTGATCATTGGAAATTTCATGAGATACAAAAGGCTAAACCCCAAATTTCTGACCCTGTACATACTTATACCCTTGTGCACATACCTGATGCACTTGTGAAGAACTTAGGAAAACATGAGCCTCATACTATATCACCTACTCTTGCTAAAATATCAAATGGTTATGAGCCTCCTTTTGTGCTGCCTATACCTGTAAAAATTCCGGATAGATACAAACCTCTGGTTTTGCCTCCTATCCTCCATGACCTCCCTGCAAATTATATAAAAAAACTACCCATATTTGATGGAGAAAACTCAAAAGCCACTGCTGAAAAGCACAATCAAAATATTGAGGACCTCCTTAATCTATTTGAGGTAGAAGAAGATGAGGTGCATATCAAAATGTTTGCTCTGTCATTGCAAGGAAAAGTTAAAGGTTGGTTCAAAGATTTTCCAGCTTCAAGCATTAGTAATTTTCATCAATTCACTAAAGTCTTCCTAGATAGGTTCGTCATCCTGGGAATTTTTTTTTCATCATGGAAGATGTAACCATCTAAAAATACAACCAGGGGAGACAGTACAACACTTTTCAGCCAGGTTCAATAAAGTATACCATGCAATACCTGCTAAGATAAGCCACCCCCAAGGTGGGCTCTCTTGCACTACCCAAATGCCTTTGACCTAGATATGGCATTCCAAATAAGAGAAAGGGACCCTTCAACCCTGGAGGAAATGCAAAGGATGGAAGTTGATGTGGAAGCCAACATGTTGAACAGGGAGGCAAAGATAAGAGCAATAAAGAAGGACAAAGTAGATAAAGAGTAACTGATGTCTTCAGAGATAAAGCTAGAGATGTTGACAAACACAGTTAACAAGGCAATGCATATGATTAGTAGGAGGAAAGATGAAGAGTACAATGTTGAGGTTGGAGCTGACTATTCAAAACAAAAAGTACTATTTTCTTGGGAAGAATAAGCTCAGTCATTACAATACAAAGATAACAATCAAAATGTGCATGTTGAGCAAGATTGCAAAGAAGAAAATGCAGGAAGTTTTCAAGAAAGACTAAGTTCCCTTCCTACATATTGTGCTTCCCTATTAAGGGAGCATTGCAAGCAAGTTGCAAATAGAAACAAGGAGGAATTCTCTAGGGAATAAATCAGGGACAAGATGGATAGTACAAACCTTTTTTCAGATCTAGAATTTCTCCCCCTAAGCCATCTTGAGGTCACAGAATTCGAAATTGAGGAGGAATCAACACATTTAGAATCTATACCATTATGCTTTGATTCATTTTAGATTATAAAAATAAATTGGCACCTGGAGGATCTATCAGAGGAAATTCATGAATTTCATACTTAAGTTAACTTTCATGACAACCAAGAGAAGTTGGTTGAGAATGAAATCAATTAGGGAATGGAAGAAAATCCACACTATCTATCTGAAGGGACAAGTGATGATTCACCATCCCTTCTATGTGAGGCTCAAGAATACATTCAGACTCATGAACATTCACAAGAGAAAGAAAACCATTGTGTTTCAATCCTAGGAAAAGAAGAAGATATTGGCCATCAACACTCTCCTTTTAATCCCAACTACCATAAATCAGAAAATAAACTTATAGGTCAAGATATGGTGGAAAAATCTGCTGATCTAGTGTGCATATTGGATAACATTAATTCTATGAATAAGCTACCCAATTATGATCAATATGATGATAATTATGTTCTCCAGACTCAAGCTAACACTACTAAAAAACTAGTAACTAGTTTGTGGGACAAAGACAGTCATTTTCAGTAGCTCAAATATAGTGATCAACAAATACAAATTAGCTATGAGAGTGAAGAAGAAAGTGATGAAAGTTTGGAAGAAAGGAAAGATCTTTACCTCTTTTTTGTGCTTCATTTCAGTTCATCAAAGTCAACCTTAATACAATCAGAAATCATCAGTCTTTGGGTGTTGTTATTAACAACAAAGAAGACATTCAACCTCATTATCAGTATTCACAATAAAAAGAAAACAATTTTTGTTCAATACAAAGAAAACAAGGACTGCCTCCTCCTTTATCTGAAGAAGAAATCAATCAGATTCTGAACATGCAACCAACCTCTAAAATTTTATATAAAGAGATTATGTCTATCTGTTCTACTGCTGATTTATGTATTGTAGCCTTGCCTCATGAAGAAATAAGAGAACAGATTGATACTAGGGATATACTACCTTCTCAAGAAGACTTATTGCCAAAGAGTGCTCCTGCTCATCAAAATGATGGCCTTTAGATAGAACTCTTCCCACACAATCAGAGCTTATCAGGTGTGCTGGATAACAACATAGCAGAATATTATGAGGATACCAAGACAGATGACCATGAAGAGGGGGAAGAGATTCTTTCTCAAAAGAATCCCAAGCTTAACAAGCTGGAGCAAGGAATTGTCCTGGATACAACTAATTATTCAAATCCTCAGATCCAGGTATTATTTCAAGATCCCTTTGTTTTTTTATTAAAGGCATCTAAAGAAGGAACATGCTATGCCAGGAATGGTTTGTTGCAGAGTGTAAAAAATATCTTGAGCACTGCTATTCAGAAGAAGGCAAAATGGAAGTGGCCTTTCAGCATACCTAAAATGTTGAATACAAAATCAATCATCTAGTCACTTACTTGATTGGCTGCATTGGAGAAGGGAGTTCACCTAGTCAAAATATACCTCCAAGATTAGACTAGGATAAATAGGTATTGCAAATAGGCCCAGCACTATGAGCATCTTTTTAGTTTTGGATTGTTATGACAAAAAAGAGAGAAAAGAACAAAAAGATAAAAGAGGGCAGATAAAAGAAAAGGTAAAGCCCCATACTAAAAAATAATGTTTCTGAAAGTGTGCAAGTCCAAATTCCACTACTTTTGAGAAAGGAAAGTCTTGTTTAGTCATACAGCCTAATCATGATTGAACATGTTTTAAATTTCCACTGATAAGTTAGAAAATGAAGATTTTCCAAATGGTTTAGACTTGGCTTATCAATAGATTAGGTTAGGAAAAGATATTGGTTCCCAAAGCTCAAATCCGAACCAAAGAGAAAAGAGAGGGATGGATGACAAATGGTAGATTAGAGCCCTCAGTTTTTTTTACTTTGTGCGAAAATAAAATCAGTGTGTAGCTTGTCCAAAATTCCATAGCTCATGACAAACAAAACTGATTAACCTTGATCTGGTCATGTTTTAAATTTTATGTTGATAGATTAGAGAATGAAAATCTGTCAAACTGTTTAACCTTGACAGATAAGTAGACTAGGTAGAGAATAAAAGAGCTCATCAGTCTAATTCGAGTCTTTGGATGATATAAGGGTAGAAGTAGATAGTTTGTGCTTTCAAAAGAAAAAATGATGTCCAAGGTTTGTCGGTCTAAATGCACACAAATGAAGAAAAAATGCTAGGAAAAGTATGATGGGTAGGTAGGGTTGATGTTGAAGCAACCATGTTTTTCATATTTTAAGATCACAAGCTTCAAAGAATAGGAGTAAATCAGAAATTGAAGGAGGAAATCTACCAAGCCCAAACAAGGCACTGATTTACAAATTCCAGAGATCTGAAATCTGAGGTTCTTGACACCTTCTGAAGGAGCTACCCTCCCCAATTGGAGCTACTATTAGTCATCAATATTTTTCACTATCTTTGGATGAATATAGAATGGTTATAATTTTCTGAAAACAATATTCCTTGAATATCTTGAGTTTCAGAACTCTCACTACCTTCATTATCTTCATAAAACCTTTTCCCTATTTATCAGTTTTCCATCTCAAAGTCACCCTATTACCCTTAAAAGACTCCTTATAGGATTATACCTCTCATTTTCATCCTTTCTTCCATACCTAAAGCCTTATTTCCCATTTTCCGCTATCAATAAACTCCATCCTCCATCTAGGATTTCTTGTTGCTAACTCATTCCCATGTCCCCTTGAGCGTAATAGCACTTTTGGAAATTCTCTTTTCACTTGAAAGTTTTTAAGTCAAAATTCATTCAAAATCAGGTAAAAAAGCACTCCCATTAGGTCATTAGGGTTTTTCATTTTTCAAGGTCATCCTTTCATTCCGATTAGGTTAGTATACATATGAGAAGGATTGATTATGATCACCAAGATGTCAAAGCCATTATTTCAAGCCACAATGAGTAAAAGAAAAGCCAGCTCCATGACTTCAGCAACCTACAAATCAAAAAGTGTCAAAGAGTATCAGTGAGAAAAAGAAGAAGACTTAAAAATATTAGAGAGTGGGTTTTTCAAAGCCAACTTAGGGTTCCACATGCCAACACATCAAATTTCAAACAAAAATAGTGCTTACTTCAGAAATTTATCAAATGTCAAAGGGAGTTGTCTTGTTCCAAGGGTGCCCAAGCCATCATTGTTCACAAGCACTAAACCCTAATTTCATCTCCCACTGAGCTAGGGTTTTCTATGGAATCAGAGACATCATAGAAGAGAGGACATAAGGGAGGTCATTTCAGCAGGTATGAAGTCATACCATCTCATAAAAATCATGCCTCCCTCAGTTTCCAAGAAATCATTCTAAGGGACAAATCATTTGCCACACATAAGGCCAGTTTCGCTTAAAATTATGTTTCTAAACAAAAAAAGATGAATTTGACAAACGTGAGAGATTTTTTTGTCAATAGTAGGTAAAGGAAGAAAATACTCCTTCATATTTTACACAGGTATCATGGTTTGGGAGAAATTTTAAATTTACAGGTGCTATAAGAGGTTTGTTGCACTTATGGAGTGACCTTGGGAAAATCAAGTTTTCTCATAGCTGGAGTGTCCAAATGACTTTTTTGATGAGTCAAATGATAGCTAGACTGGAATAAACTTCCAATTAGCTATCATGAGCTCAATTTTGAGTTGAGTAAGGCATCCAAAGGTTTCCTGCACCAACACTTTGCATTTCTGCACCCTCATTCAACACTTTTTTGACCAGTCTCGGGAGACTCAACTTTTGACAGGTCAAATCAACTCCAATCAGAAGAAAAGGGTATATTTGGAAAGTGTACTTCACGATATTTCCAACAAGATATCCATGGCCCAATTTGGACACCGGGAAGATCTCCAAACGTGGTCTGCAAAACAGTGTTGCGTTTTTTCATCCTGGCGCTACGCGTTTGCACTGGCGCTGTGCACCTGGAACTTGGCGCTACGCCCTTGCCAGAGAATTTTCCTAAGTGATCCATCAGCCCAAATCACTTCTAAACTTCTTCAAATATTTTCCAAAGTCCTCCAAATCACTGTTAAGTGGTACGTACATGGCATAAGCCCTATTTCAAAGCTATTTGGTCATTCTTAAATCAATTGAAATGTAAACCCTAAGAAAACCCTAATTACAAGCTTATGATCATAGTTTTTACCCTTGTTTCATCCTCCTAAAATAAATAGCATTCGAAAACAAGGTAATTACATTGATTGAGGGTTTTCATTCATCTAGTTTGTTACTCACACTCATTCCCTTCCCTCACACTCATTCCCTTCACCATTCAAAATAGTCATCTCATCCCCTTCCCCTCATTCACTTCACTTACATCCTAGGGTTTCAAAAAATAGAATTAGAAATGTTAGAAGAGAAATACCTTTATCATGAACAAGAGAGAGATATTTTGAATTGGTGAACTTGGATGACCTAGATGACCATGACAACGCAAGACTAATCATCCAAGAGAGATATGCCAAGATCAGGCAATTGAAGAACAAATTGAAGGAAACCCTAGCCAAGAAAAAGGAGAAGGATAAGTTAGAAATTCTTGCTGAGGTTTCCCTCCAGGCCTCCAAACCTTGATCAACAAAGAAAATTCCAATTTTTGGCAGTAAATTTTTATTTTTGATAGTTTAGCACAGAAAATTGGCCAAACGCGCAGTGCCATTGGTGTTGCGCTCTTTTTTGGGGCACTCAAATGAAAAATGGTTAGCATATTGATGTTCCTAATGGAAATTACATCAACCTCATAACGTTTCAAAGGATTTGGAGCAAAAATTG
Organism: Pinus albicaulis; assembly: GCA_034641835.2. NCBI lineage: Eukaryota > Viridiplantae > Streptophyta > Pinopsida > Pinales > Pinaceae > Pinus > Pinus albicaulis. The sequence goes on from CM076582.1 coordinate 912,188,563, forward strand.
TCCCTCAAAAAGGCCAAAAACTACCAAAAATTCACCTTTCTGCCCTCTTTTTGGCACTGGCGCTGCGCGTTTAGAAGTCTTGGGAGAAGTGATTTTTGATAGAGAAAATGGGCATCATTTTGAAAAGTGAAATCGTATTTGGAAACTAGACTCAAAGAAATTTCTAATGAGCTATCATGGAGCTCATTTGGACAACAGGAAGGCCTCCAAAAGTTGGCTGCAAGATAGGCCATTTTTCTGCTTTGGCGCTGCGTATTTGCACTAGCGCTACGCCCATGTACCTTGGAGCTGCGCCCCTATACCTTGGAGCTATGCCCCTGTACCTTGGAGCTACACCCCTGTACCTTGGAGCTGTGCCCTTACCAGGAGTTATTGAAAATATATTTTGAAGCCTTAAAGTAAAAATTATTCCAAAATTATCTCAGTAGTTATGTTAGAAGTTATTATTGCAATGAATGAGTTTTAGATATTTTTCCTTGGGCCTTGCATGGTATCAAAGGTAAAATGCATTAACTATGTAATAAATGACATCTCAAACCCTAGCTAGGGTTCACCTCCTCATTTTGTTGATAAATACTGTTGAATTCTTAGTTAAACTGAGAGGGGGGGGGTGAATCAGTTTAACACATACATAAGCTTTTAAAATTTTTCATCAACTTATTTACAACTTAATTTTATAACCAACCTTAATATGTGAACAATATTAAAATGTTGCAGCCAGTATTAAATTAATGTGACATCAAACTCATTATGAGAGCAGAAAACATTAAGCAGATTTGGTAAATCATATCAGCACATAGGCAACACACATAGAGACAACAGATATAAGTGGAAACCCATAAAGGGAGAAAACCACATCTTATTATTGTTGTGATGCAAAGGCAAGCTCCAAATCCCTCTCACCACTATTTTTCTGCAGGCACCAACCTACAGGAGGCTCCAACCTCAGTCAGCTACAACTAACAACTATCAAGCTTCAACTTGATAGGGAAGCTCCAACTTCCTCAATTTATCAAAAGAAATGTTTGCTGATTTACCTCAGATATCAGCTCTATTCTGTAGCATCTCTTTCTGCTCCTCTCTTCCTTATCTTCTCTGCCTCAGTTTTCCATACTCTGCATTCTCTATTTTCACTCTCTCTAACCTCTCTATGCATATCAAGGTGATATTACTTATAGATATTTCCTGATGACTGTTTGTTTTCCTCTAGGAATTAGAAATGGATAGTCATACCTTTTAGTCTTCTGCCTTCTCATTTCTTTTCCAACTCACTTAGAAAAATATAGTTGTATGTGCCAATTTTCATATTACAGTGGGAATTTGTTTTTCTTCTAGAGACTTTCCATTGCATCAGAAACAATATAAATCAAGTAAACCATTTACATTTAATCACAATGAGAACTCCAACTCACTCATTCAGCCTCTTGGTTCACTGCGCTTGTCTTTTCTGTGACTGTGTTTGTCCCTTTTTCTCCTCTGTATGCCTTTTTATTTATAGCTGTTGTGTAACTCCTGTATGTATGTAACTACAATTTTTATATCATGCGAATCAATTCTCGGCATAATAATAATAAGGCGTTTTTCAATATGTGCACTACCGTGTTATATAACTTATGTAACTTCCGGCGATATAATTCTAAGAGATCACTTTAATACATAAAATGCCCTGGCCCACTCGCTGAACATTCCGATGCGATGTATCACTCCTCGACTACTTCCAATTGCGATTGATTGCAATCACAATTTCCATTTAAATGTATCGATGCTCTGCTCCTTCTCTGATGCGATCAATTACTGTTCATTTTGAAATTCCGATGCGATGTATCACCTTTCAAATATTTCCGATTGCGATTAATCGCAATCGCGACTTCCATTGAGTTTTTTTGATGCTCTACTCTTTCTCCGATGCGATCAACCACTATTCACGTTGAAATGTCGATGCGATGAATCGCTCCGATGTGATATAACACTATTTACTTAGATACCGGAACTCAAACATATATGAATCGTCGTTTAAACCATGTCAAGTCCGGAACTCAATCGCAATCACAAATTTTTGTTAACATGTTCCGCTGCCAAGTTTTCTTCGATGTGATTGGTGAGGGTCCCACAGTATCAGACTTTGTTTCTATTAGGCCCGAGCTATAGAGTACTTCACACACACACACACACACACACACACACACACACACACACACATATATATGTATACTTTGGTGCTTCAGTATTTAATGTATCCTCCAGCTGGGGTAATGATTCTCGAAATTTTATGTAGGGGGGTCCCACACTATATGTATAATATTATTTGCCAACATAGTATTAAGTCTTTCGCTCAGACTTAAACCCAACACTAACGTATATATATATTTATATAACCTCTTGGGCTCCGTAGTTCGTTTAATGTTTCCGCTCCCAGCATAGACTTAGCCATGTTCTTCATTCGAACCTTAGTCTTAATGCTACAAATGGTTTCGGTTCTTTTAATTACATACACCGAGCTTATAGCATTCACTCAAAGTTTATATAAATTAATGCAACACATATATCATATTATGGATCACGAGTCCCACGCTCTACTGTTCACCCTCATCAGTTAAGTATATCCATGACTTCATTATCATATATATATCAATGTCTGAATTTACCCTCGATCTTAGCTTAGACCCCGACACATCCACATTCTATATATATTACTCTTTGACTTTGGTATTAAACCTTAGGCATTTCAAAATGTATCAATTATGCATCCAAAAAAAGTCCACACACGCATTTTCCTGTGGTCCCACAACATACGACTTAACATTTGAGTTATGTTTCAATTAACCATACATCTATTGATTCGAGCCCACTAATTAACTCACCACACACATCTGACGGTTGAAAAGATGTCGCTTTGTCTTGGACGATCCAACGATCATCGCCTATTATTGCGTAATTTAGATGTACTGACTTTAATTCTCAGAAATCGCGCGATGAAAATGGTTTTGAAAAACCATATTAGGACACGTGGCATTCAAAGACACATATTGCGTTCATTTTGGCAATACAACTTACCAATTTTGACACCGCGCGATACTGCCGATTTGCTTACTTCTGGTTTGACTGTTCATACTTAGGGTTCTGCTTCTATTCATGGTTCCGCTTCAATAAAGAATTTCGCGCCTTTGTAATTTTCATATACATATAAGTTCTGTTCAAACTATAATATATATAAACCCTTCTTATTTTCGTTATATAACTTTCTTCAACACTTTGATATAAATTAACCCTGTTTCAATGTTATGTTAATACAATGCTACCAACGCTACCATAAGGTTTATTCCCCTTATACACAAAGCCTCGGTTCCTTCCTTTCAGCATGTTTCTGCATCTCCTGCAATCGTTTCACTGTTTGTTAATGGCTCTGCCTCTACCTCTGCTGCTTGACTGTTTCTCTGCCTCTGTATTCTTTGCCTCTGCTACTCTGCCTCTTCTGGTTCTACCTCCTTTCTCTATCTCCGCCTCTCTTTTTGCTTCCTTGTTTCTATAAATAAACTCTCCCTTTGTTCTTCTCATGCTCCCTGTAAATGTTACCTGCTATCTTCTCCTTTGCTTCTGTTGTTGTCCTTTGCCATCAATGACAACACTTCTAACAGTATCCCCCTTTGGCATTGATGGAAATACGCTTCCTCTGCTTGCCTGTTTGGACCCTTCCTTCTGTTACTTGCTCTTCCTCCCCCTTTGAAATCAATGGCAAGGGGTTGCTCATTTCTCAGTGTGCTTTTAACTCTCGCCCATGTTGCACTGATCTTGAGGACCTATTTCATGCTTTCCTTGCTAATTGATCTCTCCCTGGAATGATATTTTTGTTTCTGTTCTCCCCCTGAAACTATGCTTTCTCTTCATATTAGAGAGTAGCATCTACAGATACTACCCCTAGTCTATCTCTCAAATATTCAAATGGTTCTCTAGCAAGAGGTTTGGTAAATATATCTGTTTTCTGTTCTTTTGTTGGCACATACTCTAGCTTTACTACCTTCTGAGCTACTTGTTCTCAGAGAAAATGATACTTGATTGGGATATGTTTAGTTTTTGAATGAAGCACAGGATTTTTTGATATGCTTATAGCACTTGTATTATCACATTTGATGGAGATAGGTTCATCAATGCTTACCTTCATGTCTTGGAGGGTTTTCTTCATCCACATGACTTGTGTGCAGCATGTTGCTGCTGCTATGTATTCTGCTTCTGCTGTAGATAGAGAAATAGATGTTTGTTTCTTGCTTAGCCATGCCACCAGACTTTCTCCTATATAGAATGCCCCTCGACTTGTGCTTTTCCTGTCATCCACACAGCTGGCCCAATCTGCATCTATGTATGCTATCAAAGTGAAGCTTTTTCCTTTTGGATACCATAGCCCAAACTGTACTGTTCCTTGTAGATATCTAAATATTATTTTGACTGCTAGAAGATAATTTTGCTTTGGTGTTGCTTGATATCTAGCTACAATTCCTACAGCTAGCATGATGTCTAGCCTTGATGCTGTCAGGTACAACAGACTTCCTATCATGGATCTGTAGAGTCTTTGATCTATATTAGCATATCGATGATCAGCACATAGTTTGCATCCCATTATCATGGGAGTTGACACAGGTTTGCAGTCTTCCATTTTGAACTTTTTCAACATTTCTTTTAAGTATTTTTCCTATGAGATGAATTTACCTGTGTTCTTTTGCTGAATTTGAAGTCCTAAATAGAAACTGAGTTCTCCAATCATAGACATCTCAAACTCTAATTTCATCTCCTCAACAAACCCTTTTGCTAGTTCATCTCTTTTACTTCCAAACATAATGTCATCAACATATACTACAACTATCAGGAGTTCATTTTCATGGGCTTTTATGTATAGATTGTTGTCTACTCCTCCTCTCTTAAAGCCTTGTTTTTGCAAGTATTTATCCAGCCTTGAGTACCAAGCACGAGGAGATTGTTTTAGTCCATATAGAGCCTTCTTTAGTATGCATACATAGTCTTCTTTGTCTGTTAATGAGAAGCCTTCTGGTTGTTCCATGTAGACTTCTTCTTCCAGATCTCCATTCAGAAAAGCAGATTTCACATCCATTTGATATACCTTGAAGTCTTGGTAGCATGCAAAGGCTAGAAACATTCTGATAGCTTCCATTCTGACTACAGGGGAAAATGTTTCATTGTAATCAAGTCCTTTGATTTGTGAATATCCTTTGCAGACAAGTCTAGCTTTATTCCTGATTACCTATCCTTGCTCATTCATTTTATTTTTGAATACCCATTTTGAGCCTATGACATTTTTCTCAGTGGATCTAGGAACTAGTTCCCAAGTATTGTTCTTCTCAATTTGGTCCAATTCTTCATTCATAGCATTCACCCAATAATTTTCCTTGCTGGCTTCTTCAAACTTCTTTGGCTCTATTTGTGATAGCATGGCTATGTATACCTCTTTTGTCTATTCAGTTAACTGCCTTCTTGTCTGGACCCCTACTCTCTTGTCTCCAATGATTTGATCTTTAGGATGGTTCTTCTGAGTGTATCTTGAGGGGGCTTTCGAGCTCAGTTCAGAATCTTCTGTTGTCTTGCTGGATTCATCATCATCTTAGTTTTCTTCTTCATGGCTGTTTGAAGGACTGCTGCAGTCTATACCTCTTGTATTGTTTGGAAGTTCTTCATCAAATCTTACGTCAATTTTTTCTACAATTTTTTGAAGAGTCTTGTTGTAGCACCTGTACCCTTTACTTTTGGATGCATATCCCAGAAATATCCCTTCATCTGCTCTTGCATCAAATTTCCCCAAATTTCCATCATTATTCTTTATGTAACACTTGCTTCCAAAGATTCTAAAGTGCTTGATTGAAGCTAGTTTACCATGCCATAGTTCATAGGGAGTCTTGTCACTACTTGGCCTTAAATGATCTTTGTTTAGAATATGCATGGTTGTGTGTACTGCTTCTGCCCAGAAGGTCTGAGGAATATTACTCTCTTGCATCATGGCTCTGGAAATTTGTTGTACATACCTGTTTTTTCTCTCTTCTACTCCATTCTGTTGAGGTGTCCATGCAATAGTAAATTGTTGTTTTATCCCATGTTCATTGCATAGGTCTACAAAGTCATAATCTGTGAATTCACCTCCTCTGTCTGATCTGATGCATTTTAGCTTGCATCCTGTTTGATTTTCTGCTAATGCTTTGAATATCTTGAATTTCTCCAGTGCTTCTAATTTATTCTTGAGAAATGAAACCCATGTCATTCTGGAGAAATCATCTATTATCAGAATGAAGTAGGATTCTCCACTTGGTGTTTTAGTTCTTGTAGGTCCACACAGGTCCATGTGCACAAGCTGGAGTGGTCTTCTTGTTGATAACTCATCTTTGGCCTTAAAGGATGTGTGGGTCTGTTTTCCCAATTGACAAGATTTGCATATGGTATTAGAAGGCCTTTTTATTTCTGGAATGTCTCTGACAGCTTTCTTCTTGTTCAGTCTGATGATATGATCGAAGTTGAGATGTCCCAACCTCTTATGCCATAACCATGACTCCTCAAGTTTGCTAAGATGGCATGCTTCATCTTCCTCTTTCACTATGTAAACATTACTCTCTATTCGAACATCTTTGAGCAGAGTCTTACTTGTGGTGCTTGATCTGACTTCATAGTCTTGTGCTCTAAAAAGAACTTCACAGCCTTTATCACACATTTGACTGACACTCAACAAGTTTGCTTTCAGCCCATCTACAAATAGTACATCTTGGGCCTTTCCTCTGCCATTATCTAGGCTGACTGAGCCTTTTCCTTTGATTTTTCCTGATTTATCATTGCCAAAAGTAACATTGCCAGATTTATTTTCATCAAAAGTTATAAATTTTCTTCTGTCTCCAATCATATGTTTTGAGCAGCCACTGTCCAAATACCATTGGATTTTCAGGTCTTGAGCAATTAGAGCCAAGTCACATTTGTTCACCTTCTTTTTCCACTGGAAGCATCCTTTTGTTTGGAAATTTTTGTGGGATGATGAACCACATCCTCTGAGAGGACATTTGGAAGGCATATGTCCAATTTTATTGCATACACAACATTTGATCATAATTTTTACAGAATTGTGAGTATGAGCAAAATTTCTTTGATTCATAAACCTCTTTGAGGTGTTGAACATCAATCTTTGTCCATATTTTCTGCACTCAATTATTTTATGGCCAAATTCCTTACAATAAAATCAGTAACCATAGAAACTATTTGCATACCTTATGTGAGTTTGTCTTCTCCATTTGTTTTCTTGAGGCAGGTTCTTCACTGTTTGCATCTTTTTCTGGTTTGAATTACTTCTCCTTGTATGACAGTATGCAACAATGTGTCCCAGCTTGTGGCAGACATAATAGGTAGCATTTTTCATAGGAGGGAAGAATCTCCTTTGATGGCTTCCAAATTTGACATACTCAGGGGTATATGATCCTTTTTTTTGTTGTCTTAGTATTTATTGCATTCTTTGTTATTAGAGGTTTCTTCTGATCTCTGTCTCCCTCATTACATGTTTCTTCTTTTGTGGGAATCATTTGAGCTGCTTCATCATCCTTATTTGCTTTTACAAAAATAATATTTTTGTTTTATTTTTCTTTGCCTTTACTTGATTCTCCTTCATAGCCTAATCCTGTTTTTATCAAAGGAGATCTTTGAGCATCCAGAATTTCATTCAACTTACCAGAGCTTGTTTTTTGAGAAGAATTTATAGACACTTTCCTTTCAGAATTTTCTAATTTCTGTTGAGAATGCAGCAAGATGATGGAGCTTAGTGAAATGAAGTCGCCTTCACTAAGTGGGCCCGCAGGCAAATTCTGGCGCAAAGTCTATTTTTAGACTATGTCTATTTTTAGACATACGGAGCATAATTTGGGAATTCCAGTTGGAGATTCTTGAAGTATGCGACATGTTGCTAAAAATAGATGAGACCCTTATTTTCAGGACCCGGGCTATTTTTAGACTGTGTCTCCTAAAAATATGGAAGTCAAATATTATTTACCCTTAATAATATTTTGACTATAAGCAATGATTTACTCTCTTGGAGCACTTCAGTTTGAGTCCTTAGGTGGCTCATGCAGCGACACAAGGAGTCATGGTTCCTAGGGTTTGATGGCATCTTGCATGGTTGGCTTCGGTTAGACTTCAGTGGCGAAGTATTGGAGGAGTTGGGTAGATAGTGGAGTTGTGTTGTTTGTTTTAGTTGAACTAGTTGGGATTAGTTAACTAGCTAATCAACTAGATATGAGTGGAGTAAATTAAATAATATTTAATTGACTAAATATTAACTCATTAGTCAACTCAAGAACACTTGAGTTCACTACAGTGCATGATCAGTTCAGTGGAGACCCGATTGGAGAGGTAGATGAAGAGGTGAGTAAAGCTATCGAGTTGGAGGATCAGTTTTACATGGGATTTGCATTTGTGGAGAAATTGTCCATGACAATTCGCAATCAAGGCACAAAGTTGAACCTTGGATCTCTTATTAGACCAGCCTTGATTGCGCAATAGAGGCAGGCAATTAGTGGATGAGTTTTGAACCTGTGACTTGTTCAAAACCAAGCTAGTTTGTGTGTAACTTTATGAGATAGTACTGAGTACTTGTGAGGAGTATTATATTGTGTAAAAATACATGATTCTCATCCATTATATGATACATATAGCTGGGGGTTTTCAGCTATAAGCTTTCCCCATACATGCTGCGTTCTATGTGTGTGATTTGATGTTCTGTCGCTTTGTTTTTTATTCCGCATGTGACGATTAATGGTAGAAGCGATTATGTGTTATGCATGCAATTCGAATTGATGTATGATCGGGTTAATATTCATTGAATAAGTGATTTATTCAGCAAATTTCTACATGGTATCGGAGCTAAATTAATCGTCGAGATCTATTACGGTGATTGTTTATTATTTCCTCGGACAGAGCCTGCATGCAGGCCAGGTAGCCTCTGGAATATTCATCCTTCTTTGTAAGGTGAAAGATCTGGTGAATGCCCATGCAGTCAATCTTTGGTTTGGAAGGAATTTGTTTTCAAGTGTAGATCGGAAACGGGCAGGCTTGGAGTTTGGAATTCGAATTTTACTTGAAAGATTGTTTTCTTGGTGCCGGTGTTGAAGATGTCTTTCAATGGTTTGCGACTCGAATATGCTCTTGAAGGCAGTTCGAATTATGTTGCATGGAAAGATCACATGGAGGCAGTATTAGAAGATAATGGTCTGAAGGAGTTCATGGATGCGGATGTCCCAAAGCCCACTGATGCAGCTTTGGTCGATGCATGGCAAAAGAAGATCGCGAAATGTCGAAGGGTCCTGTTGGAGGGCGTCAAGGATCATATTGTATCCAGCCTGCATGGAAAGGCTACTCCATATTTAATGTGGAAAGCTTTGACGGATCTATTCCAGAGTAAGAGTGTGACCAAAGGAAGCTGGCGCTCAAAGATAAGCTCGGGAACATCAAGATGGAGAAAGGCGACAGTATCGCCAAATACCTCACGAAGTTCACTCAGTGCAGAGATGAGCTGGGAAGTGTGGGGGTGACTGTCGAAGACGAGGACATGGTCGACCTGGCTCTCCTTGTTCTTTCGAAGGCTTGGCACTCATATCAAGATAGTGTCAATGGTCGGGAGAAGCTGCCGGGATGGGAGCGCCTTTGGGCGGATCTCATGCAGGAGGAGATAAGGAGGACTACTCGAGATGGATCTTCATCAAGGGGAGCTGATGAAGAAAATTGCGCTTTGGTTGCCAAAGCAAAGAAGGGGAAGGGTAAGAAAACCTCTCATTCTGGTGCAAAGGGCAAGAAGCAGGATATGGCGAAAGTGAAGTGTTTTCATTGCCATGATCACGGACATTATGCTACCAATTTTCCAAAGAAGAAGAAGAACAAGCAAGCGGGAAGATCTGCAGATGGAGAAGCTTTGGCTTCACAGTTCGAGCTTGACTTTTCACTGATTGCATGCTTGGTTTCAAGTGTGATGGGATCGGTGTGGTTCTTGGACAGCGGTGTGTCATTTCATATGACGGGAGATCGGGAGTTGTTCTCAGATCTGGAGGACAAAGATTTGGGTATGCACATCGAGATGGGCGATGACGGTAGATACAGTGCGACTGGTATCGGTACCGTATCCTTTCAGAGGGAGTCTGGTAAACCCTTTGTCTTAAAGGATGTCATGCATGTACCTGGATTGAAGAAGAACCTGATTTCGGTAGCGATGTTGGAGGATAAGGGTTATGATGTGGTCTTCAGCGAAGGGAAAGCTTTCCTGCGCAGTAAGACTACTGGAGAGACCCGGAAGATAGGGGTTCGAACTCATAACCTTTATCAGTTGCAGGTAGATGACTGCGCAGCTATGGCATGCAAGGCGGGAGAAGTGGTGAGCCGGGATGATGAGGGCGAACTATGGCACAGGAGATTGGGCCATCTTCACCATGGAGCTTTGAAGATTCTGCAACAGATTTCTACTGGACTTCCTAAAGGCACCCTTGCGCAGTCAGATCAGTGCAAGGGGTGTACTTTAGGGAAGTATGTGAAAGCCACCTTTCACGAGAAGGATAGTCACGCCACGACGATCCTTGAGAGAGTTCACACAGACGTGTGTGGTCCTTTCTCAGTTGCTTCGACATCAAAGCACAAGTATTATGTGATATTTGTTGATGATTTCTCTTGAAAGTGCTGGATCTTCTTCATGCAGAAGAAGAGCGATACATTCGCGAAGTTCTGTGAGTTTAAAGCACTGGTCGAGAAGGAGTCGGGGAAGAAGGTGATTGCTCAAAGGAGTGATAACGGTGGTGAATTCATCTCGGCTGAATTCAAGGAGTTCTGCAGCGCAGAAGGGATTCGGAGAGAGCTCATCGCACCCCATAACCCACAGCAGAACGGGGTGGCTGAGCGGAAGAACAGAACGATCGTGGGTGCTGCACGGGCGATGTTGCATGATCGGGGCCTACCCCTTCACTTGTGGGCTGAGGCATGCAATACAGCAGTGTATGCTCTTGAAGCCGGGTGTCCTCTGAGTTCTTGTGGTACCGAGAGGGAGGCTTGTGCAGCGAGAGGCACAGTATTTCCCATTTAAAAGTTTGTCGGATCCTCACTGTCTACAGACATGTAGCGAAGGATGCGAAGGTAAAAAGGAAGCTTGATCTGTGCGACGTTATGGATACAGCGATACACCTCACAACTATCGGGTGTATGTGCCAGACAGTCGCAAGACTGTTGTGCGACGGGATATAAAATTTCAGGAGGAGAAAGCCATGCGGTGTTCGCTTGAGAGGGAGCCACACTTGCATGCAGATGAGGAGCTGTTAGTTCCTAAGGAGGAGCTTCCGGATGTGGATCAGCCACAAGAGGAGGTTCACGAGGTGGAAGAAACCACCCAGGCAGCGCCAACCATCAGAGGGCGCATGCGCACTACAGAAGCTGAGCGACTGGCTCGGGATGCAGAGAAGGTTGTAGGACCACCTACAGCACAGCGCAGACAGAGACAGTCACCGGATCGGTACACTGGATACATGGCTCTTGTGAGTCAATGTGCTGTGACGGAGCCATCCTCTTTTGAGGAAGCTGTGGAGGAACCCGCATGGGTTGATGCCATGATCGAAGAATATGATTCGATCATCAGGAACAGTGCATGGGAGATTGTCCCAAGACCGGTTGGGAAATCAGTTGCAGGTTCGCGATGGATCTACAAGGTGAAGCAGGCGGCTGACGGGAGTGTGGAGAAGTACAAGGCGAGATTTGTCGCCCGTGGCTTCTCACAGATCGAGGGGATTGACTATGAGGAGACTTTTGCACCTGTCGCAAGGTACTCTTCCATACGGACGATCCTTGCTCTCTCAGCGCAGATGGGGTGGCACATTCATCGGATGGATGTGAAGACTGCGTTCCTCAATGGAGTTATTGAGGAAGAGGTGTACATAGAGCAGCCTGAAGGTTTTGAGATCTTCAGCAGTGAGTCGCATGTGTGCGGACTCAAGAGAGCACTGTACGGGCTGAAGCAAGCACCTCGTGCTTGGTACACTCGGATAGACAGCTACTTCACCGGGCTTGGATTCTCCAAGAGTGAGGCGGATCCAAACTTGTACCAGATTGTGGTGGAGGGGAAGCTGTTGATCATCGTACTGTATGTAGATGATCTGATTTTGACTGGCGATGAGCAGTTGATACTTTCATGCAAGGAGGATCTTGCACGAGAGTTTGAGATGAAGGACTTGAGCATCCTTCATTATTTTCTGGGATTGGAGATTTGGCAGCGCAGCGGAGGACTGTTTGTTTCTCAGGGCAAGTATGCCCGGGAGATTCTGGAGAGGTTCAACATGCAAGGCTGCAAGCCTATTGATACCCCTCTTCCTGGTGGATGGAGGAAGGGAGATGCTACTTCGGAGGAGGTAGTGGATGCCACTGTCTATCGACAGTTGGTGGGGTCGTTGATGGGTCGTTGATGTATCTGGTCAATACTCGACCCGATATATGCTATGCAGTTAACCAGCTTTCGCAAGCTATGGTTAAGCCTACCAAGCTCTTTTGGAAGGCGGGCAAGCATGTATTGCGCTATATCAGAGGCACATCCGGATATGGTCTATGGTACAGACAGGAGGATGGAGGAAGCTCGGCTTCACCGAAGTGCGATGGGTGGAGCCCACCCGACCTAAGAGCACTTCGGAGGAGTTTTCAAAGATTGGTCGACAAAGAATTTCCCCGGGCACAAGTAGCGCAGATCCGTGGCACCCGCCCGCAGACGCCGAGTACATGGCAGCTAGCTTGGCTGCATGTGAGGCTATTTGATGAGGAAGATCCTCGCAGGTTTGTTCAGGTTGCATTTGGAGCCTACAGTGATCTACTGTGATAACCAGAGCTGCATCAAGCTCTCGGCTAATCCAGTTTTTCATGATAGGTCCAAACATATCGACATCAGGTACCATCACATTAGAGATTGTGTTCAGCGGAGGATCATGATGCTTTCATATGTTCCCACGGAGGATCAGGATGCCGACATCCTGACGAAGGCGCTCACCAAGAGCAAGTTCGAATTCCACAGAGGCAGGATAGGGATTGCAGATAATCCATATCTTACTGAGAGGGAGTGTTGAAAATGCAGCAAGATGATGGAGCTTAGTGAAATGAAGTCGCCTTCACTAAGTGGGCCCGCAGGCAAATTCTGGCGCAAAGTCTATTTTTTAGACTATGTCTATTTTTAGACATACGGAGCATAATTTGGGAATTCTACTTGGAGATTCTTGATGGATGCGACATGTCGGTAAAAATAGATGAGACCCTAATTTTTAGGACCCAGGCTATTTTTAGACTGATCTCCTAAAACTATGGAAGTCAAATATTATTTACCCTTAATAATATTTTGACTATAAACAGCAGTTTACTCTCTTGGCGCACTTCAGTTTGAGTCATGGAGGTGACTCATGCAACTGACACAAGGAATCACGTTGTTCCTAGGGTTTGATGGCATCTTGCATGGTTGGCTTCAGTTAGACTTCAGTGGCAGAAGTTTTGGAGGAGTTAACGGGACAGATAGTGGAGTTGTGTTCTGTTTGTTTTAGTTGAACTAGTTGGGATTAGTTAACTAACTAATCAACTAGATATGAGTGGAGGAATTAAATAATATTTAATTCACTAAATATTAACTCATTAGTCAACTCAAGAACACTTCAGTTCACTACAGTGCATGATCAGTTCAGTGGAGACCAGTGGAAGAGGTAGATGAAAGGGTGAGTAAAGCTATCAGTTGGAGGATTAGTTTTGCATGGGATTTGCATTACACTTGGAGGAATTGTCCATGACAATTGCGTAGTCAAGCCAAGGGGATTCGAACCTTGGATCTCTTCATATACAGGCCATGATTGTGCAATAGAGGCAAGGCAGTCAGCAGTGAGTTTTGAACCAGTGACTTGTTCAAACTAAGTCAGATTGTGTGTGACTTTATGAGAAAGTACTGAGTACTTGTGAGGAGTATTGTACTTGGTTGGTTACATGATTTCTCCATTATAATATACACAATAGCTGCGGGGTTTTCAGCTATAGGCTTTCCCCATACATACTGAGTTAATGTGTGATCGATTTGATGTGAGATTGCTTCTATTATTTCCGCATGTGACAATTAATTGTAGAAGAAGGTTATGTGTTATGCATGCAATTCGAAATTGATGTATGATCGGGTTAATCTTCATTGAATAAGTGATTTATTCAGCTAATTTCTACAATTTCTTCCTCAGACATACTACTTCTTCTTCCAACTTCTCTTGTTCCTGAGTTTTATCCTTGATTTGCTTAAGTAACATGTCTTCTATCTTCTTGGCTTCTTCAAGCTCTATCTTTAGCTGCATGAGGCATTTTGAATTATGTTCTTCTCGTACATACTTGAGGAGAATGTCCTTTTGTTTTCTTCACTTCAGTTTGAGTCTGTCAATCTTCTGCAAGGCACTTCTTAGCTCCCCCTCAAGGTCAACTTCACCTTCTTCTTCATCTTCTAGTAGGAGTCCTTCAAGTTCTTCTATGGACATCAGTAAAAATTCAGAGGTTCCTTCTTCACTTGAGGGTTCATCTGAGTCTTTAGATGCACTACTGTCTTATTGAGAATAGAAGGATTTTCTACTGAAATTATTTCCTTTTTGCCAGTTCTTTGATGTATTTTTCCATGATTCTTGAGCCTGATTCCTTACTTTCTTGTGAGGACACTTAGCAGCATAGTGTCCAACTCCTCCACAATTAAAGAATTTGAAAGGAAGTTTACCTTTGTATCTACCAGAGCCTCTATCCAGTTTCTTGACAAATTTAGCCTCTTCTTCATCAAAGGAAGAACATATATCTTCCTTTTCTTCTTTCTTATTTTTTGTTTTAAAAGCTGCCTCGCTCGTACTTGGCTTCTTCTGTGGGAGTCTCATCTCATAGGCTGTTAGATTTCCAAGTAACTGGTTCATAGTCAAGGTTTCCCAATCGGCTATTTCTTCTATTACAGACACCTTGGGATTAAAAATGGGTGGAAGAGATCTTAAAATATTTTGCATAATTATAATTTCTGGTATGGTTTCTCCAAGATTTTTCATATTGTTAACAATTTCTGCAACTCTTAAGAAGAAGCTACCAACATCTTCATCATCATTCATTTTTAAATTTTCAAACTGAGCTCTATATACTTGAAGTTTGGTAGTCTTTACCTTTTTATTTCCCTCATGGATATTCTCTTGAGTATCCCACATATATTTGGCTGTCTTATTGTGAATTATTTTGATAAATTTAGCCTCACAAAGTCCACTTAAGATTGCATTCATGGCCTTTGCATTTGCTACAAATTCTTGTTTAGCTTCTTTCTCAGGGTCAGTTGCCTTTGGTGTATATCCAAATTCTACAGCAGCCCAAACCTCTATTCCTAGAGACATTATGTATGCTCTCATTCTAATTTTCTAGAAGGCATAATTAGCACCAGTGAAGAAAGGGGATTTATTGGTTGAGTTTCCTTCTTGACTAGCCATCCTAGGGGCCTAGGATCTCCTTTTAGTGGTTAAACTGGTACAAAAGGAACTTGGCTCTGATACCAATTTTTGAATTCTTAGTTAAACTGAGAGGGGGGGGGGGTGAATCAGTTTAACACATACATAAGCTTTTAAAAATTTTCATCAACTTATTTACAACTTAATTTTATAACCAACCTTAATATGTGAACAATCTTAAAATTTTGCAGCAAGTATTAAATTAATGTGACATCAAACTCATTATGAGAGCAGCAAACATTAAGCAGATTTGGTAAATCATATTAGCACATAGGCAACACACATAGAGATAGCAGATATAAGTGGAAACCCATAAAGGGAGAAAACCACATCTTATTATTGTTGTGATGCAAAGGCAAGCTCCAACTCCCTCTCACCAGTGTTTTTCTACAGGCACCAACCTACAGGAGGCTCCAACCTCAGTCAGCTACAACTGACAACTATCAAGCTTCAACTTGATAGGGAAGCTCCAACTTCCTCAATTTATCAAAAGAAATGTTTGCTGATTTACCTCAGATATCAGCTCTGTTCTGTAGCATCTCTTTCTGCTCCTTTCTTTCTTATCTTCTCTACCTAAGTTTTCCATACTCTGCATTCTCTATTTTCACTCTCTCTAACCTCTCTATGCATATCAAGGTGATATTACTTATAGAGATTTCCTGATGACTGTTTGTTTTCCTCTAGGAATTCGAAATGGATAGTCATACATTTTAGTCTTCTGCCTTCTCATTTCTTTTCCAGCTCACTCAGAAAAATATAGCTGTATGTACTAATTTTAATATTACAATGGGAATTTTTTTTTCTTTAGGAGACTTTCCAATGCATCACAAACAATATAAATCAAGTAAACCATTTACATTTAATCACAGTGAGAAATATAGCTCACTCATTCCGCCTCTTGGTTCACTGCGCTTGTCTTTTCTGTGACTGTGTTTGTCCCTTTTTCTCCTCTGTATGCCTTTCTGTTTATAGCTGTTACGTAACTCTTGTATGTATGTAATTGCACTTTTTATATCATGCGAAACAATTCTCAGCATAATAATAATAAGGCGTTTTTCAATATATGCACTGCCATGTTATATAACTTATGTAACTTCTGGAGATATAATGCTAAGAGATCACTTTAATACACAAAATTCCCTTATGGGCCCACTCGCCGAACTTTTCGATGCGATGTATCACTCCTCGACTACTTCCGATTGCGATTGATCGCAATCACAATTTCCATTTAAATGTACGGATGCTCTGCTCCTTCTCTGATGCGATCAATTACTGTTCATTTTGAAATTCCAATGCGATGTATCACCTTTCAAATATTTCCGATTGTGATTAATCGCAATCGCGACTTCCATTGAGTTGTTCCGATGCTCTACTCCTTCTCCGATGCGATCAACCACTGTTCACATTGAAATTCCGATGCGATGAATCGCTCCGATGTGATATAACACTGTTTACTTAGAAACCGGAACTCAAACATATATGAATCTTCGTTTAAACCATGTCAGGTCCGGAACTCAATCGTAATCGCAACTTTCTGTTAATGTGTTCCGCTGCCAAGTTTTCTCCGATGCGATTGGTGAGGGTCCCACATTATCAGACATTGTTTGTATTAGGCCCGAGCTATAGAGTACTTCATATATATATATATATATATATATATATATATATATATATATATATATATATATATATATATACTTTGCCGCTTCTGTCTTTAATGTATCCTCCAGCTGGGTTATTGATTCTCGGAATTTTATGTAGGGGGGTCCCACACTATATGTATAATATTATCTGCCAACATAGTATTAAGTCTTTCGCTCAGACTTAAACCCAACACTAATGTATATATATATTTATATAACCTCTCGGGCTCCGTAGTTCGTTTAATGTTTTCGCTCCCAACATAGACTTAGCCATGTTCTTCATTCGAACCTTAGTCTTAATGCTACAAATGGTTCCGGTTCTTTTAATTACATACACTGAGCTTATAGCATTCACTCAAAGTTTATATATATTAATGCAACACATATATTATATTATGGCTCGCGGGTCCCACGCTCTACTATTCACCCTAATCAGTTAAGTATATCCACGACTTCATTATCATATATATATCAATGTCTAAATTAACCCTCGATCTTAGCTTAGACCCCGACGCATCCACATTCTATATATATTACTCCTTGAATTTGGTATTAAACCTTAGGCATTTCAAAATGTATTAATTATGCATCCAACAAAAGTCCACACACACATTTTCCCGTGGTCCCACAACATACGAATTAACATTTGAGTTATGTTTCAATTAACCATACAACTGTTGATTCAAGCCCACTAATTAACTCACCACACACATCTGACGGTTGAAAGGATGCTGCTTTGTCTTGGACGATCCAACGATCATCGCCTATTATCGCGTAATTTAGATGTACTAACTTTAATTCTCAGAAATTGCACGATGAAAATGGTTTTAGAAAACCATCTTAGGACACGTGGCATTCAAAGACACATATCGTGTTCATTTTGGCAATACAGCTTACCACTTTTGACACCGCGCGATACTGCCAGTTTGCTTACTTCTGGTTTGACTGTTCATACTTAGGGTTCTACTTCTATTCATGGTTCCGCTTCAATAAAGAATTTCATGCCTTCATCATTTTCATATACATATAAGTTCTATTCATACAATAATATATATAAACCCTTCTTGTTTTCGTTATATACCTTTCTTTAGCACTTTGATATAAATTAACCCTATTTCGATGTTATGTTAATACAATGCTACCAACACTACCATAAGGTTTATTTCCCTTATACACAGAGCCTCGGTTCCTTACTTTCGGCATGATTCTGCATCTCCTGCAATCATTTCACTGTTTGTTAACAACTCTACCTCTGCCTCCGCTGCTCGACTGTTTCTCTACCTCTGTATTCTCTGCCTCTACTACTCTACCTCTGCTGCTCTACCTCTTCTAGTTCTTCCTCCTTTCTCTATCTCCGCCTCTCTTTTTGCTACCCTGTTTCTGTAAATAAACTCTCCCTCTGTTCTTCTCATGCTCCCTGTAAATGTTACCTGTTGTCTTCTCCTTTGCTTCTGTTGCTGATTCATAATTTTTGTGTTTGGTTGATTGTTGAGATCAATATTACATAGATTTTGAGTTGTGAAGAAATTGTTTTTGGAGCTTTGTGACTATTTTGGAATGAATATCAATGGAGAAAGAATATTCATAGGATTCATAAACTTGTCTAAATGGTGATGTTTTCCTGATCTTGTATTTGTTTCCTTATTTTTTCCATATTGTTCATCTTTTCTCTTGCAATAGAACATAAAAGTTAGGTTAAGATATGTTGTTAGAGACACCTTAAGTCTGTCTTCTCTCTGTTTCTCAAATGTTTTCTTCTGCTGGGTCTGATTAGAGAATTCTTAACTGCTTTCTGATTCCACCTAGCTTCTTGTCTTGAAAATGATTTAATAAGAGTCAAACCGAAGAATTTTATTGTATGCCCTGTCCTTTGGTGTAGCTTGAAACATTGTTTCTAAGGCCTTTTCTTTGAATTTTACTGATTACGGTTTGGCTAAAGAAGTTTATGGTTTTCCCTGTCCTTTGGTCCATCTTGAATAGGCACTTTGAAGGTCTTTTAAAGTCTGATTGAAGAATTTAGGAGTTCCCTTCTCTTTAAATCATCAATTATTTTTTATCTTAAATTTTTTCTTTGTCTGAAGGTAGATATCTAGAGAATTTAGGAGTTCCCTACTCTCTAGGGTTTGCTGGATTGTTGTCTCAAAGTTTACTTAATAAAGCTAGGCCAAAGAAGTTTATGGTGTGCCCTATCCTTTGGTTCTTTCTTAAGCATAGTGATCTTAAAGACTCTTCTTGTTATAGTATATGTTAAAGGATTCTTAATTTCCCTTTAAACCTACTAAATTCACAACTTAATGTTCATTTCATACCCAGATAAGCTATCAAGATCCATTTGGCTTTGTTAACTTGCCCTATGAAACAACCTTGATTTATTGTTGTACTTTTCAAGCCTTTCACAGACCCCGTAGCCCAATGGTTTTAATTTCTCTTACTCTATCTATTCTACTTAACAAGCAACCCAACCAAACAAAACAAAACAAACAACTCTATCACTTTAACTAGCCTAAAATCATCATCCCAAATCAAACAAGTTATATATTTTATACAAATATAGAGAGAGCCCTCTCTGAGTCCATGAAGGCTAGGTCCTAGGACTCCAAGTTGGTTTGATGTTACTCTTGTCTATTTGGTCTTGCCAATCTGATAAATTACAGGGACCTAACATTGTTCACCTTCCTCCATTTAACCCTGTACTTCCTTTTGTAAACCCTCCACTTGTTAACCCTCCATTGTTTCCACAACCACAGATCATGGCAACATGGTATGCTCCCCTAGTTCTACCACAACCTTTATTTTTTCTACCATAGGACTACCAGTCCAAGATCCCTTTATATGATGCTAGTAGATCTGCTACTGCTCAACAACATGTGGACAGAATGAATGACTACTTTGATAGACAAGAAATAGATGATGAAACAATTAAACCTAGAATGTTTGCTCAAAGCTTAGGGGGAGAGATAAGAAAATGGTTTAAAGGCTTAACCCCTAATAGTATTAATGACCTCCCTAATTTTCATCAACTATTATTAAACAAATAGGAAGTCAAGATAACCCTCTCCAAATCTTATCAGAGTATGAAAACATTAAGATAAATGTTGGAGAGGGTGTCCAAGAGTATTGCACTAGATTCAATAATGTATACAATGCCCTCCATATCCATTTGAAACCTCCACAAGGTCTAGCTCTAATGAAATTCCCTGATGGTTTTGACCCAGATATGGCTTATCAATTAAGAGAAAGAGAACCCCTCACATTATAAGACATGCAAAGGGGAGCAGTAAGTGTAGAAGCCAATCTGATTGCTAAGAGAGCTAGAATGAAAAATGAAAAAAGAGTCACATATAGGGAAGAAGATGTACCCTCCAAATTTGATACAAAGATTGATAACTTAGTCAAAACCATGGAGAGGATGATGGAGAGGATGAATGTAAATGAGATAGCTTATCCTACATAAAACCAAATAGGTCCTCAAAACATAAATCAAAATAAAAACCAAAACCAAAACTTTAGGAGAAACCCCCCTCAAATAAGAAAAAGAGGTCCTAATCAAAAAATCAGACCTCCTTTCCAAGAAAATTATACTGATGAGGATGAGGAGGTGATTGTATAAATAGAGGAAAACCACATAAATTTAATGGGAGTAAATAATCAGGATACTGTTTTCCTCAGTGAGGAAGAACAAGGCATGTTTTCCCCAACTCAATATGAGGAAGAAAGCCTAGAATATGAAGACTATAAAAAAGGCTTTGAAAATGCCATCATGGAAGTACATAGACAATATGACCTCAGGAGAAAGAAAAGCCAAGACCCTCCCAAAAGAAAGACCTCTAAAATTTATGCTAAGAAGAACCCTGAAAAAATTTCTAAAAAGACAACAGAAAATCTAAATACAGTGGCTGAAAGTTCTGATAGAAATAGAGGCATAAACAACCAACCTAGTCCCAAACATAGTGGTGACCAAAGAAGCACTAACAACATAGCTAGTTCTCATAATAAAACTATTTTAGCTGATGTTCCTAATAAAAACCAACAAGATGAAATTGCTGTGAAAATAATGTCTAAAAACGCTGATATGAACATTTCAAAAACTCAAACACCTTTCAGTATATAGAATGAAATTGCCAAGATTAAAATCTCTATTCCTCTTACTGAATTAGTCACTCAAGATTTATATAGATCTCAAATTTTGAAAGATTTAAACATAGCAGAAAATGTTGATTCTATGAATTTAAATGATGACAAACCTGAACTTCTGTTTGGACCAGAAGTAGAAGGGAAATTTCAAGAGGGAGGCGTTCCTCCATTTTCTGTCAGTTTAAAAATCCATGACAAAATTCTACATAATGCCATGTTAGATTTAGGAGCTTCACACAACCTTATTCCAAAGGTATTAATTGAAATATTAGGCCTTGAGATAACTAGACCATACAAAGATTTATACTATTTTGATTCCAGTAGAGTTAAATGTTTAGGCCTAATCAAAGATCTATGTGTAAACTTAGCACAAATACCATCCAAGAGCCTAGTAATGGATATTCTAGTGGCTGATGTTCCTCCTAAATATGGCATGCTCCTTTCAAGATCATGGGGAGCTAAACTCCAAGGCACCCTTCAAATGGACATGACCTATGCTACCATCCCTGTCTTTAGCCAACCAAGAAGACTATATCGGAAAAAACACCTGAAATACATGGTTAGCAGTCAAGAAAAACCAAATAATTACCCTCTTTATTCTATTCACACTAATCTTGATTCATTTATCCTTTACAATGATGAAAATGTTAATGAACAAGTAGCAGAAAATGAGAAACCCATTGAAGAAGAAGAGGAAAAAGAGGAGGAACAACCAAAACAATCTGCCCAAATAGAAAACATTCAACATAGTGCTAACCATAAAAGACAAAACAATGAAAAAAATTGTGCATACCCTAAAGAAAAACATAATAAAAAACACAGTGGTTGCCACAATGATCAACATAATGATGAATATGAAATTGAACCTCTTTGGAGTATGATCTTTGATGGTTCTCGTAGCAAAACTAGTTCAAGAGTAGGAATATTCATGCATAACACATAGAAAAATCATGCAAAAGGTCACTCATACAAGATAAATTTTCAATACACCAATAACATAGCTGAATATGAGGCACTCCTCCTAGGACTACAATTACTGAAGAAATTAGGAGCCAAGAGGATAATTTTCCATGGAGATTTAGAGTTATTCATTAGGAAGATTAATGGAGAATACACAGCTAAGCATCCTAGATTAAAATCATATAGGAATGATTCCCTTGACCTCTTGAAAACATTCACAGAATATGACCTTACCTTTGTCCCTAGAAATCAAAACATCCTTGCCAATGGTCTAGCATTTGCAGCCAACACATGTCAAAAACCTTATCAAAACAAGAAATACACAGTCCAAGTTAAATATAGACCAGCAGTTCCTGATAACATAAAATATTGGCAAGTTTTTGAAGGAGATAAACAGATAGAAGATTTACTGCAATCCAGAAATGAGTTTTAAGTGCCAAGTTTAGAATCAGAGTATGAAGAAGACTGCTCTGCTGAGGAACAATATTACAAAGAAGAACCTCCTGATAATGTTGATATAAATATGTTAACAAAAGAACACACACATAAAATAGAGCTATGCACTAATTTAGAGAAATAAGGTTTTGAAGTGCTACAGTCTAATAATGATAACTTTCCAAAGGGGCTGGTTCCTCTAGAGGAACTGTTTGACTTTAATGATGTTGCTAGGAAGCCAAATATGGAACCCATTGAAGCTGAAATAGAAGAGTGCAATATAGGCAGTGAAAAAAAACCCAAAATGATAAAGCTGTCTAAAACACTGCCAGCTCATATAAAACATAAATATGTTGAGCTCTTTAAATAATTCACTAATTTTTTTTCTTGGAGTTATGAAGATTTAAAGTCATATGAAATATAGATAATTCAACATAAGATACCTCTCAAAGAAATCCAAAATCCCTTTAAACAGAAATTGTGTAGAATAAACCCTATGCAAATACCCCTCGTTGAGAAATAAATTAAGAAAATGTATGATGCTAGAACAATAGACCCTCTAAGATACTCAGAATGGGTTTCAAATCTTGTATCAGTGAGGAAGAAAACAAGAGAAATTAGGCTATGCATAGAATTCAAAAATTTAAACAAAGCATCTTTAAAGGACAACTACCCTTTACAAAAAATGGATCACATATTACAAAGGGTAGTAGGGTCTAAAATAATTTCTTTGCTAGATGGCTTCTCAGGATACAATCAGGTGTTGGTACACCCAAATGATCAACACAAGACAAATTTCACTACACCCTGGGGCACCTTCATGTATGTTAAAATTCCTTTTGGGTTAATGAATGCTGGGGAAACCTTTCAAAGAGCCATGGATATTGATTTATACGAAGAGATAGGTTACTTCATTGTGATATAACTTGATGACATCACATTCTACTAAAAAACTGATGAAGAACACCTAGCTCACTTAAGAAAAGTCTTTGAAAAGTGTAGAAAATATGGTTTGTCTTTGAATCCCAAGAAAACTCTGTTTAGCCTTCAAGAAGGAAAATTTTTAGGCCACATCATATCTGAATAAGGGATCAATATTGACCCAAAAAGGATTGAAGGAATACTGCAAATCAACCACCCAAGAAACATCAAAGAGCTGCAATCTTTCATTGGGAAGATAAATTTCGTAAGAATGTTCATACCAAACCTTGCAGAACTCCTAAGAAACATTACAAACATGATGAAAAGAGAAATAGGAGTCAAATGGACCATAGAAGCAAAGAAATCCTTTGAACTGGTAAAACAAGCACTTACCCAAACACTAGTTCTAATCATCCCTGATTTTACCAAATATTTCTTCATCTTCTCCTTTGCATCTAAACATATATTTTTTGCTATCCTACTACAGAAAAACATAAAAGGGCAGGAACAACCTACTTCATTTTTTAGCAATGCATTAAGAGATGCACCTCTGAAATACAACATAATGGAGAAACAACCTTTTGCCTTAATCAAGGCATTGAAAGATTTCAGAGTTTATATTCTGCACTCACACATCATTGCATTTGTGCCTCACACAGTGGTAAAATACATATTAACACAATATCTTGATGGAAAAAGGGGTAAGTGGATTGTTGTTATATTATAATATGATCTAGAAATGAAGCCCGCTAAACTAATCAAATGACAAGGATTGGCTAAACTCATGGCTGAAACAAACTTTCAAGCACTGGACATGAATATGATTGATGCATTAGATAAACGAGAGGAGTTGGCAACTCCACTTATTGAAGAATCATTTCTGAATTCATCTTGGTATGCTGATATTTTATATGTGATTTTTAATCTTAATGTTCCTCCTAGTTTGTCCAAAACAAAGGCTAGATTCTTAAAGTTGAAGGTTGTAAACTACTGCATTGTAGATAAAATTTTATATTGGAAAAATGCTAGTGGTATATTGCTTCAATGTTTTCCTGAGAATGATGTAGATAAGATCAAGCATGAGTTTCATGAAGGACAATGTGGAGGCCACCTCTATTGAAAAACTATTGTCAAAAAAATCCTTAGAGCTGGTTAACATTGGCCCACCCTATTTCAAGACATCCATAAAATGGTAATTTCCTATCATAAGTGCCAAATATTTGAAGGCAAAAGAAAATTGTTGCCATTACCCTTGCATCCTATCTCTGTTGAAGCTCCTTTTCAACGATGGGGCCTAGATTTTATTGGAGAAATCCATCCTACCTCC
Organism: Pinus albicaulis; assembly: GCA_034641835.2. NCBI lineage: Eukaryota > Viridiplantae > Streptophyta > Pinopsida > Pinales > Pinaceae > Pinus > Pinus albicaulis. The sequence goes on from CM076582.1 coordinate 912,213,498, forward strand.
TCTACCTAACACAAATGGATCCTCACTGCAACTGACTACTTTACAAAATGGATATAGGCCATCCCTTCTAGAACTGCCACAGACTTAGTAATCATCAAATTCCTTGAAAACCACATTTTGTCTAGATTTGGCTGTCCTAGAAAGATTATCACTAACAATGCTGCTGCTTTTAGATCCAAGAAAATGGTGGACTTTTGCCACAAATATCAGATTGCATTGGTCCATTCTACAACTTATTACCCTCAAGGTAATGGGTTGGCTGAATCCTCAAACAAAATTTTGGTGAACATCATCAAAAAGTTGCTAGAAGAGAACAAGAAATCATGGCACAACAAACTAGTACATGCACTATGGGAAGACAGATTAACAAATAAAAAATCAATTGGAATGTCTCCCTATTAGGTAGTGTATGGAGAAAATATAATTTTTCCAACAATTTTAGGGGTGGCAGTGATGAAGCTCATCCAAGAAGCACAATTTGAAGAAAATGACATTCTAAGAAGAATAAACCAGACTGTCCAGCTGTAGAAAACTAGAGAAGAGGTATACAACAGAACACATCAAGTGCAGGAAAACATAAAGAAGATTTTTGACAAAAGAACTAAGGAAAATGATTTCAACGTTGGTGAAAAAGTGCTAAAGTGGGACTCAAGAAGAGAAGACAAGGGAAAGCATGGAAAATTTAAAAATCTATGGAAAGGTCCATACATCATCCACTCTGCAAGAGGTAACAATGCATTTTTCCTTCAAGAAATGGATGGGACAGAATTATTTGGAGGTCCTGTCAATGGCAGGATTCTCAAGCATTATTTCAGTTGAAAATCTCAGTTTCAAGCTTTATTCATTTTCTATAACACTGCTTGAATAAAATATCAGAAAAATAAACATAAAAAACAAAGAAAAAAAATAGGGCAAATAAAAAGAAAAAGGTAAAGCCCCATACCAAAAAAGAATATTTATGAAAGTGTGCAAGTCCAAATTCCACTACTCTTGAAGAGGAAGTCTTGTCCAGTCATACAACCTAATTATGATTGAATGAATTTTAAATTTATACTGATAAGTTAGTAAATGAAGATTTTCCAAACTATTTAAACTTGGCTTATCAGTAGATTAGATTAGGAAAATATATTGGTTCTAATATTCAAATCTGAACCAAGAAAGAAAGAGAGGGATGAATGACAAATTTCAGATTATAGCCCTTAGTTTTGTAGTTTTACTTTTTGCAAAATAAATTATGCGTGAAGCTTGTCTAAAATGCCACAACTCATGACAAATCAAACTGCTTAATCTTGATTTTTTCATGTTTTCAATTTTATGTTAATAGATTAGAGAATGGAAAATCCATCAAACTGTTTAATCTTGACAGATAAGTATATTAGGTAGAGAAAAAAAGAGCTCATCAGTATAATCTAAGCCTTTGGATGATATAAGTGTAGAAGTAGATAGTTTCCTATTTTCAAAAGAAAAATGATGTAAAGGGTTGGCCAATCTAAATGCACCCAAATGAAGAAACAAATGCTAGGAAAAGTATGATGGATAGGTAAGGTTGAGTTGAAGCAATCATGTTTTTTCAGGTTTCAAAGATCATAGCTTCAAAGAATAGAAGCAAATCAACAATTGAAGAAAAGAATTCTGCCAAAGTACATTCAAGGCATTGGTATACAAATTCCATAGATTTGATCTCTGAGGTTCTTGACACCTCCTAAAGGAGCTGCCCTACCTAGCTAGAGCCACTATTATCCTCTTGTATTCTATAGTTTCACTAGGTGACTATGGATTTTCCATAAGAAACTAAAGTTAGCATTCCTTTCCTATCAACTATCTTTAGAAATCTCACTACCTTCATTATCCTTATAAATCCTTTTTCACTATCTCTCAAATTTACCTTTTCAAAATCACCCTGCTGCTCTTAGAAGATCCATTTTGGGCTTACTTCCCTCATTCTCACCCTTCTTTCCATCTTGTTAGCCACCTATAAAATTTTTTATACCAAAAGGTGGCTAAATAATTTTTAGAGCCTTCAAGGAACAAATTTTATTGCAAAATGTGTTGGCTCTTGAAGACTCTTGAAAGGCCCCATGCCTCTGTCCAAATCTTCACTGTTGTGCCCATTTTACATTCAGAAATCCTGCTAGTTTAAAAGACATGATACTGCTGCAAACACCATTTTCCCCTTACTCCCACTTCCAAAACTAACCTCATTTTCTACCCCTTTCATTCTCATCAAAATCCTTCATTTTCATATTTTTCTCCTTCCCCTCCATACGCCCTGGTGTTGGAACCAGACGCTAAGCCATTTGGGCGCTTATCGCATTGGGGAAAACGCAGCGCGCAAGTCTTTTCCCTTTATTGAAATCTCCAATGCCGATTAGCCCTTTATACTATAATCCTCGATCATGTTGCATTCCATATAACCCATGGCCTCGCAGACAGGCGCCAGGCAATATTGTAAATAAATATTTCGCCCCCTAAAGTATAAACCTTTGTCTATACTAATTTGTCGGTTTTTATTATATCATAACATTTTCCGCCGGTGCAAAGTTCCATCCACTCTCCACCATCGATCTGATTTGCAGATTGACGATGTACAATCTATCACCCCAGTGGTCCCCGCCAGTCACTCACAGTTCAAAACCGAGCGGAATCCATCACACTGCTTTTTGAGGAGAGGCGGTTTTTTCCGTTTGGCGGTGATGCCATCCACCGGCCGATACGTGGCCTTGAGAAAATTTCAAATACCGTCCTCATCATGCATTAAAAGTCAGACATGGGCCCAACATGATATTAGCATCCACCATCCAATCTGAGGCCAGTTCATCGAACGATGATCACACTCTGGAGAAGCCCGTGTGTTAGTCCAAGGTACGACACGTTTCATTGAACTTCTCCGCCGTCGATCTGATTTGCTGATCGACGACCCAATCTCGATCGCTCTTTTTCCTCGCCCAGTCAGCAGTTATGGACCCAGGGGTTTTTTATTCATCCTAATTTTATTAGAGGCTTGAAATCCGGTCGTATTTTGTAAAAAAAATATGGTGCCTGTTCTCTGTCATTGATCTCGTAGGCCGATCTCATCCGACGACCCTCATTTGTCCCGATCCCCAAACTTGATTTTGTGACCAGTTTTATCTGAAACAAAGGTTTTAATCCATTTTCTCCATTTTTCCAAAAAATGACTTATTCTCTTTGACTTTTTCACCTCCGCTCCCGACCGTCGATCTCTGCACGATCGACGGCTCCGATTTAATTCCTCCTCTGTTTCCCTTTGACCCCTTCTAATAAATCTCAACCATTGGATGATGCCATCCAACGGCCATGCTCTCCCCACATGTCTTCTGTAGTAGTAAACCTATATATGCCAGATTTTATAACATTGTTCGTATTTTGTAGGGTTCCAGTGGTTTTGTCCGCCATGTCTGAAGAAAATTCAAAGGCAGAGGGTGACGATCCTCCTACCTTCGATTCATCAAAGGGAATCATTCGCAGGGTTCAACTCAACGTTTCATCAATAATTCATGAGGCATTGATGCCACACAACCCTTGCGCAACCCTGCATACCAACAAACATAGTGAATCAGGCACAAATCAAAGAGTATCAATGTCGAAAGACAAAAATATACCAGAACAGAAGATTGAAGACATATATGTGGGGATTATGTCTAAGATGGTTTATCAAAAGCCTAATCCCCAATCAAAATATAGTTAAAAGAAAAATCATAAAGGTTCATCAGACAGAAAGCCTCCACCACCACAACTGAGGCAAATTGATTCCTCCCAGCTACCACAGTGCCACCTGTGCCTCAAAGCATTCAAATTAGAGGTTGAAGTTATTGATCAGGATCAGATATTTGTCTCAAGCGCAGCCAGAGAATAAATTTTGCAAACAAACTTAATGAAAAAATATCAGCAGAGTTAATTTGACACCACACAGAGCCTCAAAAGTCATTAAGAGCTCCCACTAAGCTTAAATCTTAATGTAAATTGTTTAATACATAGGACACCTATGTAAGTTTCTTCATCAAGCCCCCCAAAGGCCGAGAAGCCATTAAGTTTGTATTAATTATCTTTAGAGATCTTTTATCAGTTCTCACCTCCTCATTCTTCTATAAATACTACTGCAGAAGATGAGAGAGGGGTTGGTTGAGTTGACTACTGTACATTGGAATGCAATTGCGCTTGAGACTTCTACCTGTAAATAGTGTTCACTAGCCCTTGGAGCTCTGCTTGTGATAGATAAGTTAGGCTGAGATGTGTAGATGATTGCTAAACAAAAGCATTGGACTTAAAGCTGTAACTGGTTTGGAGCATCAATACAAGCTGATTTATGGGATCCTGGTCTATGTTGACGGTGATGTTTTTCTCATTGTGACTTGTTATTTTGTTTCTGTCTTCACTATGTTCATCTTCTCTTATAAAAAACAGCATGCATAGAGTTAGGACCTACTGTATATTAGTACCGTTCTCTGACTGAAAATCTTTATTTGAATGTTTTCTTCCAATCTGTGTTATTTAAGAATGATTTAATTCACTTTAAGCATAGGAATGCTAGCGTTCCCTCGTCTTATTTTTTTAGCTGAATATTGTTCTTGGATGTTACTTTCATTTCATGTTAAGTAGAGATGAACTAAGGAAGATATGGTGTGCCCTGGTCCTAGTTTTATCCCCAAAGACTGTCTGAATGTTTCCCTTGGAATGTGTTAAAAGCTGGCTAGTTTAGAAGTACTTACCAGATCTTAGACCATCCTTTGTTATCATTTATGTTTCCCTCTGTTTTTATTTGTTTTATATTGAAAGTGTATCAAAGGCTGGCTAGTTTCAAAGTACTTACCAGATCCTAGTTTACTTTCATGTCTTTCCTAAGTGTATGTCAAAAGCTGGCTAGTTTAGAAGTACTTACCAGATCTTAGGCTGCTCTTTGTTCTTCATATGTTTAAATTCCCCTTCTTATTGTATCATTTAATTCCATAAATCAAAATTTAAAGAGATCCTTAGACATAGATGACTTGCCCCATGGACCACTCTTGCCCCTTGCTGTTTCAATTAAACCCTATTATGACCCCATAGCCCAATGGACTAAAACCTGCAATTATCTATATTCCTGGCCAAAGATTGTTCTATTTGCTTGCAACTTCTCACCTTTGAAACTTTTTGCACTTAGAACTTTCCACCTCAAACAGTAAACATGCTCAACCATCCAAAAACAAAAACAAACCCTTGGCCTTCATAGCTAGCCTAATATCGTTACCCAAAACTTCAAAGACAAATCCATATTTGCACTTATTGGAGAGATCCATCTCCAGATTCAGGAGGGCTAGATCCTAGAATCCCAAAGTGGTTGAAATGATGTTGTTTCTGTGATCGGACTTTGCCAATCTTGCTGATTACAAATTACTAACACATCCTAAAACTCTCATTTTAGATTATTCCCCTCCCCCCCCCCCAACTTAAACCCACTTTCATTCTTAAAAAACCCTCACTTTCATCACTTTCTTCCTTTAGCACTAAAAACAATGAAAAAATGTCTTTTTACATTGTTTTTAAAATGAAAAATTAACCTATCGGGACCTTTTGTTTTATATTTAAAAACCATGTTTTAAATATAAACCTGACCCTTTAATGTTTTAAACCCTCCCACCTATGCTAAAATCCCTCACGCGACCCCATCCATTTCCCTTAAACAAGAAAATCACTTTCGCTTATGTTATTACCCACTGGGCCCACTCTCCACCAAACTCCGCGCTCCAATAATGCCCTGCCACCTGTTCACTCAGGCCCGCCCTTTTGACCTGCTTGCCTCTCCTAAAGCCCTCGACCACTATTGATCTCATCCCCCAAGATCTAATGGTCAACGACGCTCATCGCAAATATAATGGCGTAGAGGTTAAACAAACCGCAACCTTGCGATATAAGCGGTTTTACCGTGGGTCCTATCTGCCACGCGTCTCCCTCTGTATGGTATTGCATGCCACTACCCAAAACCATTACCGCCCCTCAACCAATGCGAAAACCACCTTCCCCTTACGTGAAAATAGCCTAACCACTTCCCGCCAAAATCTAATACCGCCCTTCAATTTAAACGCTCCAGATCCCTGTGGCTTTACGACGAAGCATAAACCACCATTTACACCTCCGCATCGCTCCAAAAGCCCACAAAACCCCAAATAAATGCAGAAAAGCCTCCCATGCAGGTTTTGAACTTACAGCTTGTTTTTATGTGCAGGTTTACTGGTAAGAATGCGAAAAATGTATTCCGAAGGTCCAAAAATGTTTTGATGAATGTTTTGGGTGACGATCTAGAGGTTTTTTTCATTTTAAAGGAACCAGAGGTGTAAAAACAAGAATAAATTCCAATGAATCTAGATCATTGGTGATTACTCAAGCCCTTCGACAGTGGAAGGTTCCCTCCGTACCCAAAAACTGCAAACAGAGACAGGCACAGTGAAGAGAGAAAGATAGTCAAAGGACTGTGACAGCAGTGAAGATTAAAAGGCTAATCATAGATCAAAGGAAAAATTAAAAGGATTAGTCACAAAACAGAGATGAAGGCAGAATCAAGAAAAAGACAGTAAGGCAGGAAGTTAAAGGAAAAATCCAAAGTTTAAAGGCCTAAACAGAGTTTAAAGGATAAACAGAGGTAGATAAACACAAAAGGTAGATTCGAATGATCATATCAAAGCATTTACTTCTTCAAAGGATATATTTTTCCACCTACAACATGTTTTCTTTCAATAAACCATCAACAGTTACTACAAACAGTCAGAGATATTTCTCATCTACCCAACAATCATTATAAAAGTTATTGAGAAAGCCGTAAAGTTAAATATTTCCCAAAGTTAGCTCAAAATTTAAGGTAGAAGTTATTATTTCAGAGAAACACTCCCAGATATTTTTCCTTGGGCCTTGCATGGTCTCAAAGGTCAAAAATGCATTAAATCTATTAGAGTTGGTATCGTCATCCCTCCGTCAGAGATCAAATTTCTCTTGTTGCATTTCATTTTAGGTGTCTCACTCAGTTCAGTTAGCTGCATTCCATTAGGAGCATGGATCATCTGACGGAAGGGTCTTGTCACTCATATCCCTCATGTCATGTACCTGCTGGCCTAGGTCAGTTCATCAAAATCATTTATAGTCATGTTTGGTCTCAATATTGGCAAAGAGTCATTTTAGGGTTTTTAGTCTCATTAGGTCTAGGGCTTGGTCTTTAGAATGTCTAATAATGCCAGCAGGCACATGAGGAAGCCTCAAATAAGGTCTCAGTGCAAAAAATTTCATCATCATAATGCTTGATAATGATTTTTCTTCAAAACTCTGTTTTGAAGAAAAATCGTCTATTTCATCTTTTGTAATAAATGCAATGTAATTTTCAAAGTTTTTTCAGTTGTAAAGTACTTCAGGCGCAACCCTGGTCACCTTTTCCAAATCTCCATACCAACCACTCCCTGCAAAAGAGACAGAAGCTCATCATCAGTCCAAAAAATCAAAAGGAATCAAAACAGAGTTTATTTAAAAAGTGTCAAAGTTTAAACATTACAAAAGTGGGTTTTCAAGAAGCAAAAGTTAAAATCTTTGCCATAAAAGATATTTTCATTGTTTCAACAATCCATTTTCATGCCAAGAGATACCAAGGAGCTAAGGAAAATAGTGGAGGAGCAAATAAATCGTGGAGGAGCGAAGACTGTGTGTCATTTGCAGAGTGTGGCGCACTGGGCAAGTGTCGCGGCGCATTGGCTGAGCGCGACGCATAGGGTCGCCCTGCACTGTGTATTTTTGAACTGTCACGGCGCATAAGAAGGGCGCGGCACACTGGGCCGAAACACAAAAAATTTCACCATCTCTCTCAATCATCAAAACGATTCGGTCTCCTTGCTCCAAGTAAGTTCAAGTGATCTTGTAATTTCCATTAAACAATGTTTGGTGTTGTTTTAGTTTGAATATGAGAGTTTGAATGCCAAAACTTAAACCCTATCATCTTATTGAGAATTACTTCCTTAGGGTTTTGAATTTGGTGTTATAAAAAATAATTTTGTGCCAAATTACTCAATTTCCCACCTTGTTTTGCTCATCTCCCATCACTGTTGTCTCATCACTACACCATCCTCTTACATCTCTAAAAGTCATTCACTCCTAAGCCCCATTTCCCTATCCCAAGTCATTTCATCTCACTCTCATTCTCCCTTTCCCATCTCACTTGTAAAAAATTCCCAAACCCCAAGTTTCCCAAACAGTCAATTAGTTGTCCCTACACTTCAGTTATCACTTGATTAAACCCCATTATCCCCACTGCCCTATTTCCCCACAGTCCCTCCCATACTACCATACATTTGGCACTAAAAAAAAAGCACCAAATTCTCATTTTCATCTCATACAAGCCAACATACACCTTGCATGGACATCATGGAGACAGATACTGATACATCATATGACCGAGATAGTGATTCCACCACTGAGCTACATGCACCTAGAAGACCTCGTAAAGGTGGCAGACATGTGAGAGAGGAGCCCACCTCATTGAATGAATTGCAGGCTTGTCCACTTGCCATGGCATGTTTTTTAGAACAGTCATGCTATCATTTTTGTGAAATTATTGCTAGGATCCATCATCATCAGGAGTTGGATCATTTGTTTGTATTGCATTTACATGATGGTCAAGTAACTCTTGTTGGTGTAAATTTCACTTTGACACCGGAAACTATTTCTCAAGAAACCGGAATACCGAATGTGGGTGAACAGTGGAACAAAAGATAGTAGGTGGACAGAGTGCATTATGAACCATACATCAGGCCTAGCTTTGTGAGGCAACTCAGCAGGGTGTTCCCATTCCAGTTCCTAAAGGAATCCTATGCGCCTATGATGAAACTCATTATCAGATATTTCAGTTGTGAGGGCCGTTTTTCACGCCTCTATGCCTACCACATCAGGTTATTGATGCATTTCACCAGAGTGAGGATGATGAAAATTCCTTATTTCATGTGCTGGAATATCGAGAGAATGACCACTCTTGTGCAGAAGAAAACTCCCGAGGAGTAGTACAATAGTATTTATCACTATGCACTCATCAAGATCATGGTTGTACATCAGCTTGGATTGCAGGGTATTTCATGGGAGGATTTCATTTCCCATGATTTATTCACAGCTCCTCAGGTTCCTCTAGAGTTTTTCCATGATGCAGGTGAACCTTCACATCAGTATGGAGGTCAAAAGGCAGAGACTACTAGTATGCCGACATATGTCACTTATCAGAGAGGCACTAGAGGATTATTTGCAGCAGCCCAGTGAGTAATATCTCCACCTGGGGTGGAAGGGGTCTCGTTGTCGTCATCAGTAGCATAGGTACAGGTACAGGATAGAGGTAAGAGGCCTATGCAAGATGAGGGCCCTTCAAGAGGCCATGACACAGGTTTCATACTGATTGATGAGGATCTGAGCTCTCCAAGCTCAAAGTTGAGAGAGACTATTCAGGAGAAGAAGGTGGAGATTGACACATTGACCGTAAAATTGAAGAGAGGCCAATGGATCATAAATTACCTGGAGCAGCGAAACAAACAGTTGGAAGATTAGCAAACAATCATGGAGTTTCGAAACATCCGTGAGAACCGACAAGCTGCCCAAAGAAGCCAAATAGAGATGACACCCATTGAGCGGGAGATTGAGGCTGATAGAGAGACTTGGCTTGAGAGGGTCAATATTCATCTTGAGAAGCTTTTGGAGAAGGAAAACAAGGAAAATAACATGCTAAGGCACATTAATAACCATTATTGGGCGCGAAATCACGTTTGCAAAGCGAGGATCAAGATCCTGAAAGCAAGACTAAAAAGGGCACTAGAGCGTCGTAAAAGGCATGATAGACTCCAAATTTTGGCCGAAGATTCTTTGGACCAGTATAGCACTTAATGGTGGACATTCAGCCCAAATTTCAAGAAATTTGGGAGACTTTTTGTCAATTTTGAAATTTTTGGTCTTAAAACAGATTTTCCTGCCCGACGCGTAGCGCCACTTGGCACGCGCTTATAATTGGCAACTCCTTTTGAGGAAAAATTTGTATTTATGGATTTTTCATAAAAATTTATGCATTCCTACCCTTACCTAAGGATTTTGACAAGTTTTGGGTTGCTTGAAGGGTCAAAAACACCTTAAAAATGGCCTTTCTGCCACTTTTTGGACACATAGGAAGCAGTGTTGGGAGATTTTATTTTTGGAGGGGAAATGGAAACAAAATTCAGAAATTCCACTTGGGTTGGAAAGTAGACAGGCAGAGATTTCTAGCAAGCTATCCTGTGCTCAATTTTGACTTCGGGAAGGCCCTCAAAATCAGCCTCAAAGTGGTGCTATGCATTGGGAAATTTGGCCTATTTTTCACTCAGCAGCTCAGATTTTCGCCTAGTTTTGGCTAGTTTGACTTTTTCATGTAACTATTGATGTAACTTGATGTAATATCATGAATTTGATGTAATTTTGGCACATTTTTACTCATCCTAGTAGATTCATTCACCAAAAAGTGAAATGTAAGTGAATGAATCAGTTTCCTATCTTATAGAGGCAAGTTGTTTCATTGCCTATTTTCCAGTTCTTAGTTTAGATATGGTTGAAACAGCTCTTAGAATGGTGATATAGACCCATAGAGGCATGGGGATGAGTTAGGCTTGTCTATATCATGTAATTCATCAGTCATTTTCAAGGTTGGACACTTGGGATTGCTTGGCACTTCATTGTACATTTCATCTCTGCAATTTTGGCAAAGGAATAGACCAGGGTTTGCAGCACTCTTTGGGATCCATGTGGCTCTATGTTTTGATGGTGTGTTTCTCTCTATGATTGTAAGTTCACTGATGTTTTATGTTTATCATTTCCTTTCTCCTTTCTTCTTAAATTAAACAAATGAGTTATAAAGGTGGAATTCATTAGATTGCTTTGCTCTGCCTTGAGTTTTGTTTAATTTTCCATGTTTTCATCTATTTGAAGAGGATTCTTGAAAGCCTCTTGCCCTATTCAACTCCTCACCAGTCTGAGCTATTCATTCATTAGATCCAAAGCATCAAAACAATTTCCTTCCTTTCCCCATTCATAACTCTGCAAAAAACCAGGCCTCATCCTCGGACCCAAAACTGCCTTTCCCTTTGATTCCAACAAAAACCCCCAAAATCAAAATCAAACTCCTTTACTTATATACCTAGCCTAAAATAAACTTTTATTTCAAGTCATTTCAAGCCCTATTGATTATTTTTGTTGATATTGACCCGGAGAGAGCCCTCTCCTGATCTGGTAGGGCTAGCTACCAGACTGAGCATGGTTTGATGTTATCCTGAACTCTGCCTTCCTTTAGCCTGAGGTAGATTTAGGCAATAAAAAACTCTATAATAAATAACATTTGAAACCCTAGCATAGGATCACCTCCTCATTTTCCAGATAAATATTGCATGTATTAGTCATTTTTAGTGTTGGTTGGTTGGTTAGTTGACTGATTTTCTGTTGCTGAGCTAGTTGAGGACTGCTAGGCTGGATTTGAGAAAGCTCTGAGTTGCAGAGATCTATTATACTAGAGTAATGTAACTGTTTTGAACATCAGTAATACAAGCACGTTCACATGATTCTTGAGCTATGTTAGTGGTGATTTTTTCCTTCTTTTTCAATGTTTTCCTTCTGTTTTCCATTCTGTCCATTATTTCTCTGATAAAAGAACATAAATTTTAGAGTAGGATATGCTGTCTTGGCACCCTATTTCTGTCTGCATTCTTTATCTTAATGTTTTCCTCTGCAAGGTCTGATTGGAGAATTCTTATTTTCTCTCTAGTTCCACGTAGCTTGTTGTCTTGGAAATGATTTAATAGAGTCAATCCAAAGAAGTATATGGTAAGCCCTGTCCTTTGGTGTAGCTTGAAATATTGTTTTTAAGGCCTTTCTTTGAAGTATACTTAGTAGAATATAAACCAGGGAATTCTATGGCATGCCCTATCCTCTGGTCTGCCTCAAATTGTTTCTTTGAAGGTCTTTAGAGTGTTTAGTTAAAGAATATAGGTTTAGCTTTCTCTTTAGTTGCACTCACTATTATCATAAATGTTTTCTTTGTCTGAAAGTAATTCTAGGATTGCTGGATTGTTGTATTAAAGGTTTGCTTATTAAATTCTGGCCAAAGAAGTATATGGTATGCCATGTCCTTTGGTTTTCCTCAAACAATTACCTCAAAGGCTTTTCTTGTTGAAGTAGAATTAAAATATTCTTAACTAACTTTTAGTTTTGCTTTCTTCACAACTGTTGGCTCCCTGGGATTTGCAAGATTGGCAAGAAAAAACACTGCAGGGGCCACATCAGAACCACTTTGGAATCCTAGGACCTATCCTTCCTGGATTCAAAGAGGGATCTCTCTATACAATTGTTTGTAGATGATATGTCTTTGTGCTTTTGTTTATGGTATAAGACTAGTTATGAAGTTCTAGGACTTGTTTGTTTTGGATGATTAATTGATAGGTTGATAGATCAGTGGTGTGATTAATTGAGGGAGTGTTTCAGCTGAATAGATAGACAATGAGAAAAAATTAATCCATTGGGCTATGTAGTAATAAAAGGATTTAATTTTTCATCAAATCTGCAAGGGTTTTCATAGGGCAAGCTAACTATATCAAGTGGATCTCTTAGATTAGTTGTGATATGAAATGACAATAAGTTGTGAAGGCAGTAAAACTATAGTCAGTTAAGAATCTTCTAGCTCTACTTCAACAAGAAAAGCCTTTTAGGTAATTGTTTGAGGCAAACCAAAGGACAAGGCATACCATAAACTTCTTTGGCCAGACTTTAATAAGCAAAGCTTTAAAACAAGAATCCAGAAATCCTAGAATTACTTTCAGACAAAGAAAACATTTTAAGATAATAGTGAGTGCAGCTAAAGAGAAAGCTAAACCTATATTCTTTAACCAAAAACTATAAAGACCTTCAAAGAAACAGTTTGAGGTAGACTAGAGGACAGAGCATACCATAGACTTCATTGGCTAGACTTTAATAGGCAAACCTTTAAGACAACAATCCAACAATCCTAGAATTAATTTCAGACAAAGAAAAAATTTAAGATAACAGTGAGAGCAGCTGAAGAGAAAGCTAAACCTATATTCTTTAACTAAACACTCTAAATACCTTCAAAGAAATAATTTGAGGCAGACCAGAGGACAGGGAATACCATAGACTTCCCTGGTTTAGACTCTACTAAGTATACTTCAAAGAAAGTCCTTAAAAAAAATATTTCAAGCTACACATGTATTACCATAGACTTCTTTGGCTTGACTCTATTAAATCATTTCCAAGACAACAAGAGAGAAATTAAGAATTATCCAATCAGACCTTGTAGAGGAAAACATTAAGATAAATAATGTAGACAGAGATGGGGTGCCAAGGCAGCATATCCTACTCCAAAATTTCTATTCTTTAATCAGAGAAATAGTGGATAGAATGGAAAATAGAAGGAAAATAATGAAAAAGAAGGAAAAATTCACCATTAACATAGCTCAAGAATCCTGTGAACGTGCTTGTATTACTAATGATCAAAACAGTTATATTACTCCATGAACAATAGACCTCTGCAACTCAGAGCTTTCTCAAATCTAGCATAGCAGTCCTCAACTAGCTTAGCAACAGAAATCAGTCAACTAACCACCAACTAACCAACACTAAAAATGAAGCTTACATGCAGTATTTATCTGAAAAAATTAGGAGGTGATGCTAAGATAGGGTTTCAAATGTCATTTATTACAGATTTTAATGCGTTTTTGACCTTTGAGACCATGCAAGGCCCAAGGAAAAAATATCTGAGGGTGTTCCTCTGAAATAATAACCCTTAACTTAACTTTTGAGCTAATTTCTAGAAATGTTTCACTTTAAGTATTTTTCAATAACTTTTTCAATAACTGCTGGGTAGATGAAAAATAACTTTAACTGTTTGTAATAACTGCTGATGTTTTATTAAAAGAAAACAACGTTGTAGGTGGAAAAATATCCTTCTGAAGAAGTAATTTCTATGGGTTTAGTCCTTCGAACTTGTTTCTGTGTAGATCTTCCTTTGTTTATTATTTAAACTGTGTTTAGGCCTTTAGAATTTGGATTTGTCCTTTAACTTTCTATCTGAATGTCTTTTCCTTTGATTCTGCTTTTAACTCTCTTTTGTGACTAATCTTTTAATTTCTCCTTTGATCTGTGATTAGCCCTTTGCTTTTGTCTTCATCACCTTTAACCTCTGCTTTATGGCTAATCTTTGTGATTTGTCTTTTGATCTGTGATTAGCCCTTTAACCTTTAACATCATGGTCTTCTGACTATTTCATTTTTTCAATGTGCCTGTGTATGTTTGTGTTTTCTGCGTAGGGTTGCATTCTTCTACTGCTGGAGGGTTTGATTAATCATCAATTATCATGATTAATTGATGGTTAAGCTTGATATTTTTCCTCTGGTCCCTTCAAATTAAAATAAATCCCTGGATCATCACCCAGACATTCATTTCAAACATTCTTGGACCATTGAATGCATTTATGTGTTTCCACCATGAAACCTACACATGAAACAAACTGTGAGTTTTTAAATCTTGCGTTGGGAGGGCTTTTTGCATTTACTGGGGATTTTCAGGCTTTGGAGCATTGTAGAGGTGTTATTGGAAGGTTGTGGCTTCATCGCAGAGTCGCAGGGCTCTGGATAATTTGAATAGGAAGGCGGTAGAGAGTTTTGGCGTGAAGGGAGGAAGCGGTTTTCGGGAGCGGAGAGGGCAATTTTCACACGAAAGGAGGGGAGGTAATGCTTTTGGAGGGAAGCGTGCGATTCCATACAAAAGGCGATGTGTGGCAAGGGAAAACTGGCCATTTCGTGCGTTTTGAAAACGCTTACTCCGGCGCAATTAAATTTGCGATGAGGGTTACTGGCTGTTAGATCTCGGGGATGGAGATCGACGGTGGTTGGGTTCTGCAAAGGAGCAGATAGGTCAAAGGTGGGGCCTGAGCTAATTTAATAAGCAAAGGAACTTATCTCTGGGACAGGGTCAGGTTATATGGGAGTCGGGTTAGGTTAATGCGAGTGAGGGCTTAAAAAAGGAGCCCGGGATAAAAACATAAGCAGAAGCACTTTTTAAAGGAAAAGGGAAGGGTGATGGGGTGTTTTTAATAAGAGTGGGGTCAAAAAATTTAAGAAGAGGGCTTAAATGTTTATATAGGGTCAGGTTAATAAAAAAAAGAGTCAGGTTTTAATATATTTAAACAAAGTTTAATATAAATTAAAAGGGTCTCGAGAAGGTCAATTTTACCTTATAAAACAATGTAAAAAGACATTTTTACATTTTTTTAGTGCAAAAAAGGAAGAAAATGATAAATATGGGATTTTGAAGGGTTTTTCAGGAATAAAAGTGGATGTTTAAGTGGGGAAAATGGAGAAATGAAACTGGTAGTAGGCCAGATGGGTGAAAAAGAGAGAAATGAGCCCATGATGTGTCTTTTAAGAACAACAAGGTGACTTTGGGAAGGAAGAGATGAAATATAGTGAAAAATACTTATTGAGGATAATGAAGGCATTGATATTTCTAAAGATAGCTGATAGGAAAAGAATGTTATCTTTAGATGCTTGTGGAAAACCAATAGTCACCTAGTGAACTCTGTAGAGTATAGGAGGATAACAATGGCTCCAGCTGGGGAGGGAAGCTCCTTTAGGAGGTGTCAAGAACCTCAGAGATCAAATATCTGGAATTTGTAGACCAGTGCCTTAATTTGTACTTTCGCAGAATCCTCTTCTTCAATTTTCTGATTTTCTACTGTTCTTTGAAGTTGTGGTCTCTGAAATCTGGGAAAAAAAAACCATGATTGCTTCAAATCAACTTCTACCTACCCACCATACTTTTCTTAGCATTTTTTCTCCATTTGGGTGCATTTACATTGGCCAACCCTTGACATCATTTTTCTTTTCAAAACATGAAACTATCTACTTCTACACTTATATCATCCAAAGCCTCAGATTAGACTAATGAGCTCTTTTATTCTCTACCTAATCTACTTATCTGTCAAGATTAAACAGTTTGACAAATTTTCATTCTCTATTCTATCAATATGAAATTGAAAACATGACCAAATCAAGATTAAGCAGTTTGATTTTCCATGGGTTGTGGCATTTGTGAAAAATATGCACACAGATTTATTTTTGCAAAAAGTAAAACTCAAAACTTTGAGGGCTGTAATTTGGAATTTGTTATGCATCCCTCTCTATTCTCTTTGGTTCAGATTTGAGCATTGGAACTAATATCTTTTCCTAATCTAATCTACTGATAATCGAAGTTTAAATAGTTTGGAAAATATTCATTCACTAAAATTATCAGAAGAAATTTAAAACTTTCTCAATCATGATTAGGCTGTATGAATGAACAAGAATTCCTCTTCAAAATTAGTGGCATTTGGACTTGCATACTTACAGAAATATTCTTTTTTAGTATGGGGCTTTACCTTTTTCTTTTTATCTGCCCGCTTTTCTTCTTTTCTTTGTTTTTGGTGTTTTATTTTTCTGATCTTTTATTCAAGCAGTGTTATATACAATGAATAAAGCTTTAAACTGAGTATTTTTAACTAAAATAATGCTTGAGCATCCTGCCATTGACAGGACCTCAAAACAATTATGTTCCCTCCATTTCTTGAAGGAAAAATGCATTGTTACCTCTTGCAGAATGGATGATGTATGGACATTTCCATAGATTTTCGAATTTTCCATGTTTTCCCTTGTCTTCTCTTCTTGAGTCCCACTTCAGCACTTTGTCACAAATGTTGAAATCATTTGCCTTGGTTCTTTTATCAAAAAGCTTCTAGATGTTTTCCTGCACTTGTTGTGTTCTGTTATATACTTCTTCTCTAGTTTTTTGCAGCTGGATAGTCTGGTTTATTTTTCTTAGCATGTCATTTTCTTCAGACTATACTTCTTGGATCAACTTCATAATTGGCACTCCTAAACTTGTTGGAAAAATTGCATCTGCTCAATATACTAGCTGATAGGGAGACATTCCATTTGATTTTTTATTTTTTAATCTGACTGCCCATAATGCATGTACTAGTTTGTTGTGCCATGATTTTTTGTTCTTTTCCAACAATTTTTTGATGATGTTTACCAAACTCTTGTTTGAGGATTTAGCCAACCCATTACCTTGAGGGTAATAAGTTGTTGAATGACCCAATGTAATATGATATTTGTGGCAAAATTCCACCATTTTCTTGGATCTAAAAGTAGCAAAATTGTCAGTGATAATCTTTCTAGGACAACCAAACCTAGACAAAATGTGGTTTTCAAGGAATTTGATGATTACTGAGTCTGTGACAGTTCTAGAAGGGATGGCCTCTATCCATTTTGTAAAGTAGTCAGTTGCAGTGAGGATCCATTTGTGTTGGGAAAAGGAGGCATGATGGGTTTCTCCAATAAAATCTAGGCCCCATTGTTGAAAAGGATCTTCAACAAAGATAGGATGCAGAGGTAATGGCATCAGTTTTCTTTTTCCTTCAAAGATTTGGCATTTATGGCAGGAAATTACCATCTTATGGATGTCTTAAAAGAGGGCGGGACAATATTAACCAGCTCTAAATATTTTGTTGACAATAGTTTTCCAATAGAGGTGGCCTCCACATTCTCCTTCATGAAAGTCATGCTTGATTTTATCTGCATCATTCTCAAGCAAACATTTAAGCAATATACCACTAGAATTTTTCCAATATAAAATTCTATCTACAATGCAGTAGTTTACAACCTTCAATTTTAAGAATCTAGCCTTTGTTTTAGACAAACCAGGAGGAATATTAAGATTAAAAAGCACATATAAAATATCAGCATACCAAGATTAATTTAGAAATGATTCTTCAATAAGTGGAGTTTCAAACTCTTCCTATTCATCTAATGCATCAATCATATTCATATCTAGTGCTTGAAAGTTTGTTTCAGCCATAAGCTTAGCCATTCCTTGTCATTTGGTTAGTTTAGTGGGCTTGATTTCTAGATCATATTCTAATATAACAACAATACACTTACCCCTTTTTCCATCAGGATCTTGTGTCAATATATCTTTTACCACTAAGTGAGGCACAAACCCAATGATGTGTGAGTGAAAAATGTAAACTTTGAAATATTTTAAGGCCTTGATTAAGGAAAAAGCTTGTTTTTCCATTATGTTGTATTTCAGAGGTGCATCTCTTAATGCCTTGCTGAAAAATGAAATTGGTTGTTCATATCCCTTTATGTTTTTCTATAGTAGGACAACATCAACTATATGTTTTGATGCAAAGGAGAAGATGAAGAAATATTTGGTAAAATCAGGGCTAATTCGAACTAGTGTTTGGGTCAGTTCTTGTTTTAACAGTTCAAAGGATTGCTTTGCTTATATGGTCCATTTGACTCCTACTTCTCTTTTCAGCATGTTTGTAATGTTTCTTAGGATTTCTATAAGGTTTGGTATGAACCTTCTTAAGAAATTTATCTTTCCAATGAAAGATTGCAACTCTTTGATATTTCTAGGATGATTGATTTTCAATATTCCTTCAATCCTTTTTGGGTCAACCTTGATTCCCTCTTCAGATATGATATGGCCTAAAAGTTTTCCTTCTTGAAGGACAAACAAAGTTTTCTTGGGATTAAAAGACAAACCATACTTTCTACATTTTTCAAAGACCTTTCTTAAGTGAGCTAGGTGTTCTTCATCTGTTTTTTAATAGATTGTGATGTCATCAAGGTATATCATAATGAAGTAACCTATTTCTTCTGAGAAAGCAATATCCATGGCTCTTTGAAAGGTGGCCCCAACATTCATTAACCCAAAAGGAATTTTCACATACATGAAAGTGCCCCAAGGTGTAGTGAAAGTTGTCTTGTGTTGATCATCTAGGTGTACCAGCACCTGATTGTATCCTGAAAAGCCATCTAGCAAAGAAATTATTTTAGACCCTACTACCCTTTGCAATATGTGATCCATTTTTGGTAAAGGGTAGTTGTCCTTTAAGGAGGCTTTGTTCAAATTTCTAAAGTCTATGCATAGCCTAATTTATCCTGTTTTCTTCCTCACTGATACAAGATTCGAAACCCATTCCGAGTATCTCAGAGGGACTATGATTCCAGCATCATACATTTTCTTAATTTATTTCTCAACCAGGGGTAGTTGCACAGGGTTTATTCGGCGCAATTTCTATTTAAAGGGCTTCTGGTTTTCTTTGAGAGGTATCTTATGCAGAATTATCTCTGTATCATATGACTTTAAATCCTCATAACTCCAAGGAAAAACATCAGTAAATTCTCTAAAAATCTCAAGATATTTTTGTTTTATATTAGCTAGCAGTGTTTTGGACAGTTTTATCATTTTGGGTTTTTGTCCACTGCCTATAATGCATTCTTCTATTTCAGCTTCAGTGGGCTCCATCTTTGGCTTCCAAGAAACATCATTAAAGTCATACAGTTCCTCTAGAGGAGTCAGTGTCTTTGGCAAGTTATCATTATTGGACTGTAGCACTTCAAAGTCTTCTTTCTCTAAATTAGTGCACAACTCTGTTTTATGTGTGTGTCCTTTTGTTAACAGATTTATATCAATGTTATCAGAAGGTTCTTCTTTGTAATATTGTTCCTCAGTAGGGCAGTCTTATTCATACTCTGAGTCTGAATTTGGCACTTCAAACTCATTTCTGGACTGCAGGAAATCCTCTATTTATTTATCTCCTTCAAAAACTTGTCAGTATTTTATGTTATTAGGAACTACTAGTATATATTTGACTTGGACTATGTATTGCTTGTTTTGATAAGGCTTTTGACATGTGCTGGTTGTAAATGCTAGACCATTGGCAAGGATGTTTTGATTTCTAGGGACAAAGGTGAGATCATATTTTGTGAATGTTTTCAAGAGGTCAATAACATCATCCCTATATGCTTTCAATCTTGTATTCTTTGCTATGTATTCTCCATTTATCTGCCTAATGACTAACTCTGAATCTCCATGGACAATTATTCTCTTAGCTCCTAATTTCTTCAGTAATTGTATTCCTAAGAGGAGTGCCTCATATTCAACTATGTTATTTGTGCATTGAAAGTTTAGCTTGTATGAGTGACCTTCTGCATGATTGTTCTCTGTGTTATGCACCCATATTCCCGCTCCTGAACCAGTTTTGCTACAAGAACCATCAAAGCTCATACTCCAAAGCGGTTCAATTTCAGATTTTTCATTAAGTTGATCATGGTCCCCATTATGTTGTTTATAGTGGTTGTCACCATGTTGTTTATCATGTTGTTCGTTATGGTCTGCATTATGTTTGTCATTGTTTTGTTTTTCATGATCAACATTATGTTGATGATTGCTTTGTTCCCTATGGTTTCCACTATGTTTGCTGTAATATTCTATTTGGGCAAACTGTTTTGACTGTTCCTCCTCCTTTTCCTCTTTTTCTACTACTTTTTGCTCATTTTCTGTCACTTGTTCATTAAGGTTTTCATGATTGTAAGGAATAAATGAATCAAATTATGTGTGAATAGAATAAAGAGGGGAGTTATCTGGCTTTTCTTGACTTCTAATCATGTATTTCATATGTGTTTCCCTATATAATCTTCTTGGTTGACTAAAGACAGGGATGGTAGCATAGGTCATGTCCATTTGGAGGGTACCTTGGATTTTGGAACCTAATGATCTTGAAAGGAGCATGCCATATTTAGGAGGAATATCAGCCACTACAATATCCATTACTAGGCTCTTGGCTGGTATTTGTGCTAATTTTGTACATAAATATTTGATTAGGCCTAGACATTTAACTCTACTGGAATCAAAAGAGTATAAATCTTTGTATGGTTTAGTTATTTCAAGGCCTAGTCTTTCCATCACTACTTTTGGCATAAGGTTGTGTGAAGCACCGGATTCTAACATGGAATTATGGAGAATATTGTCATGGATGTTTAAATTGACATAAAATGGAGGAACACCTCTCTCTTGAAACTTCCCTTCTACTTCTGGTCTAAACAGAAGTTAAGGTTTGTCATCATTTAAATTAACAGAATCAACATTTTCTCCTATGTTTAAAGCTTTCAAAATTTGGGACCTATATACATCCTAAGTGACTAATTTAGTAAGAGGAATAGAGATTTTAATCCTAACAACTTCATTCTCTATATTGAAAGGTGTCTGAGTTTTTGAAATGTTCAAATCAACCTTCTCAGACACTGTTTTCACAGCAATTTCAGCTTGCTGGTTTTTATTATGAAACTCAGTTGAAACAATTTTATTAGGAGCATTAGCTAAATTTCTAGTGCTGCTTTGGTCACCACTATGTTTGGGACTAGGTTGGTTGTTTTTACCTCTATTTTTATGAGAAATTTCAGCCACTATGTTTTCATTTTCTGTTGTCTTTTTAGAGATGTTTTCAGTTGTTTTTCTAGCAGAAATTTCAAAGGTGTTTCTTTTGGGAGTGTCTTGGTTTTTCTTGCTTCTGAGGTCATATTGTCTGTGTACTTCCATGATGGCATTTTCAAAGCCTTTTTTGTAGTCTTCATATTATAGGTTGTCTTCTTGGTATTTTGTTGGGGAGAACATGCCTTGTTCTTCCTCAGTGAGGAAAACAATATCCTCATTATTTACTCCCATTAAGTTTATGTGGTTTTCCTTTGTTTCTTAAATTACCCCCTCATCCTCATCAAAATAGTTTTCTTGAAAAGGAGTTATAATTTTCTGATCAAGACCTCTTTGTCTGATTTGAGGGGGGTTTCTCCTGAAGTTTTGGTTTTGGTTCTGATTTTGATTTATGTTTTGAGAAGCTGTTTGGTTTTCTCTAGGATAAGCTCTCTCATTTACATTCATCCTTTCCATCATCCTTTCCATGGTTTTGACTAAGTTATCAATATTTGTATCAGATTTGGAGGGTACAACTTCTTCCCTATATATGAATCTTTTCTCATTTTTCATTTTAGATCTCTTAGTAATCAGATTGGCTTCCACACTTACTTCTTCTCTTTGCATCTCTTCTAAGGTGAGGGGTTCCCTTTCTCTTAATTGATTAGCCATCTTTGGGTCAAAACCATTAGAAAATTTCATTAGAGGTAGACCTTGTGGAGGTTTCATATCTACAAAGAGGGAATTATATACACTGTTGAATCTAGTGCAGTATTCTTGGACACCCTCTCCAACATTTCTCTTAAGGCATTCATACTCTGATAATATCTAGATAGGGTTCTTCTTGACTTCCCATTTTTTTAATAATAGTTGATGAAAAGCAGGGAGGTCATTAACACTATTAGGGGTTAAGCCTTTAAACCATTTTCTTGCTTCTTCCCCTAAGCTTTGAACAAACATACTAAGTTTAACAGTTTCATCATCTATTTCTTGTCTGTCAAAGTAGTCATTCATTTTGTCCACATGTTGTTCAGCAGTAGTAGCACTACTAGCATCATATAAAGGTATCTTGGACTGGTAGTCCTGTGGTAGAAAAAATAAAGGTTGTGGTAGAACTAGGGGAGCATACCATGTTGCCATGATATGTCGTTGTGGAAACAAAGGAGAGTTAACAAGTGGACGATTGACAAAAGGAGGTATAGGATTAAATGGAGGAAGGTGAACAGTGGGGGATGAAGTTAGTACAACATAATTATGTTGTAGGGTGGATGGATCTAAAACTATCTGGGTTATCCAACTCTGAGATCTAGTCCTAGACAAGCTTTGTTTTAGGGGTGGGTTAGAGGGGATATTCTGCAAGTCATTGAGGTTTTCAGGTAGGAACTTGATTTAATGATTGGTCTGCTAACAGTTGGGTTTTTGGATCTAGGAGACTTCCTAAGGATGCTTTTAGGATTTTCAACTATAGCAGGAGGATTTGGGTCGGGATGGGATCTGGTACGAATTCTTCTAGAAGCCAGAAATTTGGACCCAACAAATCAGAAAGGTTGGAAAAGTATAACAATCTTAAAGGATAAACCAATTTGTGAAAGAAATACTTAATCCACAAAGTATTCTTGACTGGGTATTGTTGATGTTTTGATGATAAACTAAGTTTCCCAGTGGAGTCTATGGAAAACCAGTGGAATCAACAGTCCTACTAAAAACTAGTGGAGTCACCAGGTGGAGGATTTTTACTTGTTTTATGGCTAGCTGTTGTCCACCATCAGCAACCAAGTACCATTCTTGGCTAACACTTGATTCATCTAAGTTTAAAATGAGGTTTTCTGATTTTTTGAGGTTGTTTATTACTGAGTATTCCCAGTATGGTTGCCACTATGTTAGCTCCCTATGATTTGCAAGATTGGAAAGAAAAAACACTGCAGGGGCCACATAAGAACCACTTTGGAATCCTAGGAACTAGCCTTATTGGATTCAGAGAGGGATATCTCTATGTAATTGTTTGTAGATGATATGTCTTTGTGCTTTTGTTTATGATATTAGACTAGTTATGAAGTTCTAGGACTTGTTTTTTTTGGCTAATTAATTGATAGGTTGACAGATCAGTGGTGTGATTAATTGAGGGAGTATTTCAGCTGAATAGATATACCATGAGAAAAAATTAATCCATTCGGATTTGGAGTCATAAAAGGATTTAATTTTTCATCGACTCTGTAAGGGTTTTCATAGGGCAAGCTAACTATATCAAGTGGATCTATTAGATTAGTTGTGATATGAAATAAAAATAAGTTGTGAAGGCAGTAAAACTATAGTCAATTAAGAATATTCTAGCTCTACTTCAACAATAAAAGCCTTTTAGGTAACTGTTCGAGGCAAACCAAAGTACAAGGCATACCATAAACGTCTTTGGCCAGAATTTAATAAGAAAACCTTTAAAAAAATGATCCAGTAATCCTAGAATTACTTTCAGACAAAGAAAACATTTTAAGGTTGTTGGAAATACTGAGAGGGGGGGTGAATCAGTATTTATTTCAATTAGAGAATTAGTTAATATTCAATTATTATCAGTGTTTGTACAATGATAGAAGTACAAAAAATGAATACAAATGCACACAAGTTTTAAGGTGGAAATCCACTCCAGGACAAAAACCACCTAATGCTTTTCTAATAATTCTTTAATATTCAACTCCAATTGAAAATAAAGCTCCAACTTCCTAGAATCTAGAAAATCATTCTTCTCCAGCTCCCACTGGATGGAAACTCTAGCGCCCGAGATTCTTCAGTAGTCAACTGAACAGATGCCCCAACACCAAATGAGCTACAACTCACCCTAGCACCACCCTACGACCCTATAGAAGAATAAAAGAAGAATGGACTCCCGTACCAGGGAAAATGGTCCACTTTACAATTATATAGAATGATGTAGAAGAAGAAGACACACTAGACCATAAACCCAACTATGACACAACCACATAATGATGATCCTGGACCTCCCGACACTGCCTCTTCAACTCTTGGCAGATAGACACTAGTAAATTTTTTACAATAATGTATTTACAATGACTTAGTACAATGATACCTTTACAGTGACTGTACGCAGTGTTTCCCACTTGAAGACTTCATGTGATGAACTTCTTTCTATTGTTTTTCACCTTGGTTCCTTCTCTTGTCATGCTACCCTCTGTTGCGCCTTGCTTTGCTTTGCTGCCCTAGAAAGTCTGGTCCTTTTTAGCCCTTGACAACACATGATCTAGCTTTTTCTTGCCTTCTAGGAGCTCGATATTGAATCTGGTGTATCTATGTTATTTCAAATCCCAAATATATGATTTTCAGTCTTGTATTATTCCTCTGAGTTTTCTTTCCAATGCCATAGGTCTAACCCAATTTTGATTCTTCAAGAGAGAGTTATATCCAATCTCTCACAATGCCCTAATTATGGACTGTTTCAATAGAGAAAACTTGTATGGTGTGCCACGTGTCACTGTTTCTTCATTCAGCTATGAAATTGATACAAAGAAAACTAAAATCCATGCACTATCTGCCAATTTTTATAGAATTGAAATCTGATACTCATAGAGAGAGTTATGACTATTTTTCCAAGGTCACTTCTTTGAGATGAATTTCAAGAGCCTGCAAAAACATTGACTTCCACAGATCATATCTCCACAAATATTTCACACCTTGATCTAAAATTTTTACAGGAGCTTCCCCAGGATTTCGGCTTCACCTCATAAAACTTTCAGCTTCTTAGCCTTTGTATAAAAAAATTTAGAGCTAAAATTCCACGATGACCTGTTTCATATGGCGAAATCCCTTGCATAAGGAGGATATTAGGATCACAATTTATATAAATTCTTAGGTTGAGAGGGGCTTCAACAAGTGAACGTGGGAGGGATTTTAGGAGCTTAAAAAATACTAATTATGACTTTTCAATGACCCATGCCACAACCCCATGGGGTTTTAGCCCACTAATTGGGGGTACAAACTTCAAACATGAATATCTCTCAAACCGTGAATAATTACGTGGTGTGCCATATATCAACGGAAACATCTTGACCAGTAGAGACCATAAAAAGAATTCTTGATCCATAATATATTAAATTGGTAGGTAAAAATTCCAATGAAATATTGGGGTAGCCCCTAGTGCTGCTTGGGTTGACATCAATGACAACCACTGATCAACAATATCCCCCTTTGGCATTGATGGCAACACAAGTACTCCCCCTGTGATCATGACACCTCTTTCTAAAACATTCTCTCCCCCTTTGACATCAATGGAAAAGGGTAACTCCCCCTGAAACACAACCATCCTACGGACCTGTACACACTTCCACTCCCCATTTATATTATGAATAAGGAAAATATAATGAGAACATGGGAGAATCCCAAGCTTCTGGCAAAGATATTCCAATGCTTCATGAGTACTCTCACAATAATCAACACTTTCTGCCCAATCTGCATCTGTAAAGGCATGAATAATGAATTTGCTACCCTTGGGATACCACAAGCCATATTCTGTTGTTCCCTTTAGATATCAAAGAATTATTTTGATGGAAATAATATGTGATTCTTTTGGTGCTGCTTGGAATCTTGCTACTTGTCCAACTGCTTGCATAACATTTGGACTGGAGGTTGCTACATATAGAAGACTACCAATCATTTATTTGTACAACCTTTTATCCACATCCTTAGATGAGTCGTCTATGCTCAATTTGCAACCTGTTACCATCGGAGTAAGGATGGTTTTGCAATCTTCCATTTTGAATTTACTGAGCATTTCCTTGATGTACTTAGCTTTACATATAAATATTCCTTTCTCTTGCTGAGATATTTGAAGCCCTAAGAAGTATTTCAGCTCACCAATTAAATACATCTCGAAATCACTTTGCATCTTTGTAGAAAACTTCTTACTTAGTCGATCATCATTGCTACCAAATATTATATCATCCTATTTAGCTATTAGATGTGCTTTAGTTGCTTCATCCATAACATATATGTCATTTGGAGCTTGACTTGTTGTAGCCACAATTTCACCATACCTGCCTTTCTTGATTTCACATTTTGTGGAGTTGAATAGTATTGTGTGTCCTTGATCACACATTTGTCCAACACTGAGCAGATTGTGATTCATGTTTTCAACCAATAGAACATTCTTGGCTAGAGCATATTTTCTTCCGAGATTGACGGTACCTGGTCCTATAACATTTGAAGATCCATCATTTCCAAAGGACACAGTTCCATCCTTCTTCTCTTTCAGAGATAAAAATTTCTTTCTATCTCCAGTCATATGTGTTGAGCAACTGATATCAACATACCACACATATTTTTTGTTCTGAACCTTGAGAGCGAGAGCACAATTATCACTCTTCTTCTTCTTCCATGTTCGTTCGTTCTGTGGCTTCAAAGATTCTTCTGGAGGATTTTCAAGTCTACAGTCTCTAGCTATGTGTCCAAAGTTTCGACATTTGTAACATTCAATATTATTTCTTAAATGTTCAAATCTATTC
Organism: Pinus albicaulis; assembly: GCA_034641835.2. Lineage (NCBI taxonomy): Eukaryota > Viridiplantae > Streptophyta > Pinopsida > Pinales > Pinaceae > Pinus > Pinus albicaulis. The sequence goes on from CM076582.1 coordinate 912,240,338, forward strand.
ATGTTTCTTTGAGTCGTGGGAGGTTCATATTTGAAAAATCTCCTAGAATTGTATTCGTTCCTGGGGTATGCGAGACATTCTACAGCTTTATGACCAAATTTTCCACATGAATAATAGTAGCCATAAAAAATATGTTGGTACCTGGATGGAAAACTTCATCAAGGAATTGTCTTCCAAGGTTGTTCTTGCGAATCTTGTCCAATGAAGTCTACATGCATGTCAGATCTCATAGGTTCATTATATTTTGTTGTAGAAGGTCATGCTTCTAATTCTTTGTAACCGATACCAGTTCTATCATTGTAAGATCATTGATTGTTGATGAGTTCTTCCAATTCACTTGAGATGTTGGCATAGTTTTGGATAGTTTTTCCTTTCTTCACTTCCTTACGCAACGAGACTACTTCAGCTTCTAATTCTTCCCTTTCTTGGTTGCTTTCTTACAACTTTTTTGAAGTGAATCTTCAATGCATTTGTGCTCTTCAACTTCAATTTTGAGACCTTGAGCTTGTTCTTCAAGAGTATCGGAATGGATCTTCTCTTCCTTGAGCTCTTTTATAACCTGTATTGCTTCCTTAGAAAATTCTTCTATGGTCAATCCTTCTTCTTCATTGTTTGATACCTCTTGTTTATTGTGCTTGGCCAAAAAACAATAGTCTCTCATTAGCTTCTTCTTCACTGTCATTGTCTTCATCGGATGATGAACTATCTTCTTTAGAGAGAAAGTTCCTATTGGATCCTTGCTTGTTGAATTTATTAAAGCCTTTCTTTCCTTTTGAGTTTCCATCACTTCTGTTCAAACATTTTGCTGCAAAATTCCCAACCTCACCATAGCCAAAAAATATCAATGGAAGTTTACCTTTGAATTTTCCCTTACCAATTTTTATTTTTCTTGAAAAGTAAGCATATTCTTCATCTGAAATACCTTCTCCATCGTCTCCATTTTCTTCACACTTGCAGGTGCATGTCTTTTCAATTGAAGGTTGTTTGTCCTTATTGGTTTTCTTAGATGCAAGGAACACAGTTTCTATATGCGAAGCACCCTCTTCTTCATCAAGTCTCATTTCATATGCTATGAGAACTCCATGTAATTCCTCTTTGTTGAATTTGTCCAGATTTGGACTGTATTCTAAGACCGATACCTTTGGGTTGAATCTCCTTGGTAATGTTCTAAGAATATTTCGTATAATAGTCTTCTCGTCAACTGGCTCTCCCAATCCTTCTAGAGTATTGGTTATTTCATCAACATATTGGAAGTATGTAGCAATGTTGCAAGGCTTCTTTCATTCTGAGTTGCTCAAATTTTTCACTATAGATTTGAAGCTTTGCTTCTTTGACATTTGAGTCAGCTGCATGTATATTCTCAAGCTTGTCCCATACATTTTTGGCAATTTTACAACCCAACACCTTATGATAAGCAGATTAAATAAGTCCACTGATAATAATATTCTTTGCTTTTGCATCATTTACCAAATTCTTCTTACCTTGTTCATCCGCGGTTGATGTAAATCCATTTTGAATAGTGTCCCATACTTCGTAACCTTACGCCAAGAGATAGACCTCCATTCTTCCTTTCCAGAGTGCATAATTATTTTCATTGAATAAAGGTACACCATTCTTGGTATGCTCCATGACCTCCTTCCAACTGTTAAACTTCTATTGAAGGAACAAAGCTCTAAAACCAATTGTTGGAAATACCAGGGGGGGGGGGTGAATCAATATTCCTTTCAATTAGAGCATTAGTTAATCTTCAATTATTATCAGTGTTTGTAAAATGATAACAGTAAACAAAAGGAACACAAATGCACACATTTTTTAAGGTGGAAACCCAGTCCGGGAAAAAAAACACCTAATGTTTTTCTAATAATTCTTTAATATTCGACTCCAATTGAAAATAAAGATCCAAATTCCTAGAATCTAGAAAAAAATTCTTCTCCAGCTCCCACTAGATGGACGCTCCAATGCCCGATATTCTTCAGTAGTCAACTAAATGGATGCCCCAACACCCAATGAGCTACAAATCACCCTAGCACCACCCTACCACCCTATAGAATAATAAAAGAAGAATGGACTCTCATACCAGGGAAAATGGTCCATTTTACAATGATATAGAATGATGTAGAAGAAGAAGACACACTAGACCATAGCCCCAACTATGACACAACCATCTAATGATGATCCTAGACCTCCCAACACTGCCTCTTCAACTCTTGGCAGATAGAAACTAGTATAATTTTTACAATAATGTATTTACAATGACTTAGTACAATGATACCTTTACAGTAGTTGTATGCAGTGTTGCCCACTTGAAGACTTCATGTGATGAAATTATTGCTGCTATTCTGCACCTTGGTTGCTTCTCTTGTCATGATACCCTCTCCTGCACCTTGCTTTGCTTTTCTACCCTAGAAATTATGGTCCTTTGTAGCCCTTGACAACACATGATCTAGCTTTTTCTTACCTTCTAAGAGCTCAATATTGAATCTGGTGTATCTCTATTATTTCAGATCCACAATATGTGATTTTTGGTCTTTTAGTATTCCTCTGAGTCCACTTTCCAATGCCACAGGTCTAACCCAATTTGGATTCTTCAAGGGAGATTTATGCCCAATCCCTCACAATGCCCTAATTATGGAATGTTTCAGTAGAGCAAACTTGTACGTCGTGCCAAGTGTCACTGTTTCTTCATTCGGCTCTGAAATTGCTAGAGAGAAAACTATAGTTTGTGAAATATCTACCACTTTTATAGAATTCCAATTTGATACTCAAAGAGAGAGTTATGACGATTTTCCCAAGGTCACTTCTTTGAGATGAATATCAAGAGCCTGCAAAAACATTGACTTCCACAGATCATATCTCCGAAAATATTGTGCACCTTGATCTAAAATTTTTACAGGAGTTTCCTTAGGATTTTAGCTTCGCCTAATAAAAATTTTATCTTCTGAACCTTCGTAGAAAACAAGTTATAGCGAAAATTCTACGATGACCTGTTTCAGATGGTGAAATCCCTTGCATAAGGAGGATATGAGGGTCACAATTTATATAAATTCTTAGGTTGAGAGGGGCTTCAACAAGTGAACGTGGGAGGGCTTTTAGGAGCTTAGAAAATATTAATAATGGCTTTTCAATGACTCATGCCACAACCCCATGGGTTTTTAGCCCACTAACTGGGGGTACAAACTTCAAACATGAATATATCTCAAAACGTGAAGAATTACATGGCGTGCCATATATCAACGGAAACATCTCGATAAGTAGAAACCATAAAAAGCATTCTTGATCTAGAATATATTAGATTGGTAGGTCGAAATTCCCATGAAATATTGGGTTAGCCCCTAGTGCTGCTTGGGTTGACATCAATGACAACCACTGATCAACAAAGATATAGTGAGTGTAGCTAAAGAGAAAGCTAAACCTATATTCTTTAACCGAACACTCTAAATACCTACAAAGAAATAGTTTGAGGAAGAACAGAGGACAGGGCAAACCATAGAATTCTTTGGCCAGACTTTAATAGGCAAGCCTTTAAGACAACAATCCAACAATCCTAAAATTACTTTCAGACAAAGAGAAAATTTAAGATAATAGTGAGAGAAGATAAAGAGCAAGCTAAACCTATCTTCTTTAACTAAACACTCTAAAGACCTTCAAAGCAACAGTTTGAGGCAGACTAGAGGACAGGGCATACCATAGACTTCCCTGGTTTAGACTCTACTAAGTATACTTCAAAGAAAGGCCTTAAAACAATATTTCAAGCTACACCAAAGGACAGGGCTTACCATAGAATTATTTGGCTTAACTCTATTAAATCATTTCCAAGACAACAAGCTAGGTGGAACTAGAGAGAAATTAAGAATTATCCAATCAGACCTTGGAGAGGAAAACATTAAGATAAAGAATACAGATAGAGATAGGGTGCCAAGACAACATATCCTACTCTAAAATTTCTGTTCTTTTATCAGAGAAATAGTGGACAGAATGGAAAACAGAACGAAAACAATGGAAAAGAAGGAAAACTTCACCATTAACATAGCTCAAGGATCTTGTGAATGTGCTTGTATCACTGATGATAAAAACAGTTACATTAATCCATGAACAATAGAACTCTGTAATTCAGAGCTTTCTCAAATCCAGCCTAGCATTCCTCAACTAGCTTAGCAACAAAAATCAGTCAACTAACCACCAGCTAACCAACACTAAAAATGAAGCTTACATGCAGTATTTATCTACAAAAATGAGGAGGTGATGCTAAACTAGGGTTTCAGATGTCATTTATTACAGAGTTTAATGAGTTTTTTACCTTTGAGACCATGCAAGGCCCAAGGAAAAAATATCTGAGAGTGTTCCTCTAACCCTGAACTTAACTTTTGAGTTAATTTCTGGAAATGTTTGACTTTAAGGCTTTTTCAATAATTTTTTCAATAACTGCTGGGTAGATGAAAAATATCTCTAAATGTTTGTAATAACTACTGATATTTTATTAAAAGAAAACAATGTTGTAGGTGGCAAGATATCCTTCTGAAGAAGTAATTGCTATGGGTTTAGTCTTTCGAAGTTGTTTCTATGTAGATCTGCCTCTATTTATTATTTAAACTCTGTTTAGGCCTTTAAATTTTGGATTTGTCCTTTAACATTTTTTCTCACCATCTTTTCCTTTGATTCTGCTTTTAACTCTGTTTTGTGACTAATATTTTAATTTATCCTTTGATATGTGATTAGCCCTTTGCTTTTTTCTTCATCACCTTTAACCTATGATTTATGGCTAATCTTTGTGATTTGTCTTTTGATTTGTGATTAGACCTTTAACCTTTAACATCACGGTCTTCTGACTGTTTCATTTTTTCACTGTGCCTATGTCTGTCTATGTTTTCTGCGCAGGGATGCTTTCTTATGTTGCTGGAAGGTTTGATTAATCATCAATGATCATGATTAATTGATGGTTAAGCTTGATATTTTTCCCCTGGTCCCTTCAAATTAAAATAAATCCCTAGATCATCACCCATACATTCATTTCAAATGTTCTTGGACCATTGGAATGCATTTATGCATTTCCGACATGAAACCTACACATGAAACAAACTATGAGTTTTTAAATCCTGCGTTGGGAGGGCTTTATACGTTTCTTGGGGTTTTTCTGGATTTGGATCATTGCAAATGCATTAATGGAAGGTCGGGGTTTCATCGTAGAGTCGCACGACTCTGGATAATTTGAATCGGAAGGCGGTAGAGAGTTTTGGCGCGAAGGGAGGAAGCAGTTTTTAGGAGCGGAGAGGGCGGTTTTTGCATGAAAGGAGGGGCAGTAATGGTTTTAGAGGGGAGCGTACGATTCCATATAGAAGGCGATGTGTGCCAAGGAAAAATCGGACATTTCACACATTTTGAAAATGCTAACTCCGACGTAATTAAATTTACAATGAGGGCTGCTGGCCATTAGATCTCAGGGATGGAGATCAATGGTGGTCGAGTTTTGTGGAGGAGAGGATAGGTTAAAGGTGGGGCTCAGGCTAATTTAATAAGTGGAGGCACTTATCTCTAGGACGAGATGAGGTTATATGGGAGTGGGGTTAGGTTAATGTGAGTTAGGGCTTAAAAAAGGAGCCCAGGGTAAAAACATAAGCGGAAGCACTTTTTAAATGAAAAGGGAAGGGTGACAGGGTGTTTTTAATAAAGAGCGGGGTCAAAACATTTAAGAAGAGGGCTTAAGTGTTTATATAGGATTGGGTTAATTAAAAAAAGAGTTGGGTTTTAATATATTTAAACAGAGTTTAATATAAATTAAAAGGGTCTCGAGAAGGTCAATTTTAACTTATAAAACAATGTAAAAAGACATTTTTACATTATTTTAGTGCAAAAAAGGAAGAAAATGATAAATATGGGGTTTTGAAGGGTTTTTTAGGAATAAAAGTGGATGTTTAAGTGGGGAAAATGGAGAAATGAAACTGGTGGTAGGCCAGAAGAGTGAAAAAGAGAGAAATGAGCCCATGATGAGTCTTTTAAGAACATAAAGGTGACTTTGGGAAGGCAGAGATGAAATATAGTGAAAAAGAATTATTGAGGATAATGAAGGAAGTGGGATTTCTAAAGATAGCTTATAGGAAAAGAATGATATCTTTAACTGCATGTGGAAAATCAATAGTCACCTAGTGAACTCTGTAGAATACAGGAGGATAACAACAACTTATTGTTATTTCATATCACATCTAATCTAAGGATCCACTTGATATAGTTAGCGTTCCCTATGAAAACCCTTTCAGAATTAATGAAAAATTAAATAATTTTATGACTCCATAGCCCAATTGATTAATATTTCTCATGGTTTATCTATTCAGCTAAAACATTCCTTCAATTAATTACACCATTTGATCTGTCAATTCATCAATCAATCAATCAAAACAAAAATTCCTTAGAAATTCATAACTAGCCTAACATCATAGACAAAATCACAAAGACATATCATCTATAAACAATTACATAGAGAGATCCCTCTCTGATTCCAGGAAGGCTAGGTCCTAGGATTCCAAAGTGGTTTTGATGTGGTTCCCTGCAGATTTTGTTCTTGCCAATCTTGCAAATCATGGGGAGAAAAAAAAAACCTTATCACATCAATACCATATCTCATTTGTTATATATTAAGTAACAATATAGTGGCACAGTGCTAATGACTTGTCCTCATTGCTTGGAGGTCGCGAGTTCGACCCTTGCCCACTCTGCTCAGACCTTAACCCAATTTTGGTGGCCCTCAGGCTGCCACGTGCTGGCCCCTGGTTGGGCCACATGGTATCATGTGGTTGGCCACCCAAACAACCAATTATGACATGCCATTTTACCTAATAAAAATTTTCCACTTGGAAAAATATCATATGTCAGAGGAAATCCATTGACCCAGTCAACCTTCCACATGGGCATGCCCAGTCAGTAGTATGGACTGCTGAATGGGATGTCCCTGTACTTAAAAAATAATTGTTTGTTTGACAAAGCACACAGAACGTGTTTCTAGGAGCATACGGTGTCGGTTTTCCACAAAATGTGTTGCGAAAGATTCATAACGATGATATATACACGGTCGTTTAGGTTCCACACCAATACGACAACTTTAATTTTTTAGCATAATTTTGAGCACTTGATTAGAGAGCCTTGGTTAACTACTAAGTGGGGTTTTTTGGTTTTCAAGGCATAACCATTGTACATATATGGGAATCAATATTTTGTTGCAGCTATGATACCTTCATTTTGAGGGATGCCACTTTTTTATTCCCTTTAATTAGTTCCTTGGCCTAGATTTCCTTCTCATTTTTAACCTGAGCCAACTCTTTGGTTTATACAATTTCAACAACAAACATTTTAAGTTGTTTCCTCAACGACTGTATTTCTGACTATGAGCCTTTGATGATAACATCTATAGAAACCTTATCACTTGTATCCACCCCCATCTTGATAGTTAGCTCCTTTTAGCCTTCATTTTTGAGATGGAGGGCCCTTGAGTTGGCCTTCTCCTACTTTATTTTAGTAGCTACCTTCTCCAATAGCTTCTAGACCTTGTTGATGGTCGAGGCTCCTTTTATTAGCTCACTATATATCATCTCACATACCTTCCTGTATAAATTAATTTTATCCTGCAAGGGAGCACTGGTCATTTCTAGAGATAAGTCCACTATTCTGAGTTGTGGCCCAAAGGAGGGGAACCGAATTAAAGGGTGATACAAGGAAAATTTCATTTGATTCCTTTCTAGGTCCATATTTGCGAAGAGCCTAGCCTGATATGGCACTAAATAAGAATTCAACTATGACAAGATCTCATCCCTTAATTTCTTTTTCCTCTCCTTTGTTAATTTCCCTTCCTCCTGTTATCACCCAAAAAATGAAGCATGATTTGACAAAGTTAAATAGATTCATGTGTCAAAAGTAGGGTTGTAGGATTCATTTTTTGTATTCTTGATCAAGGGAAATTTTAAATATTTCTTATTTAAGTTTACCCTAAGGTCTAAACCCACTCATTTTCAAATCCCCTCTTGTCACATCATTCATTAGATTCTGACAGATTTCAATTCCCAAGGTTTTTATACCAAAAATGTCATTTTAGCCAAGAAACCACATTTTCGTAGCGAAATACACTGAGAAATGTCACTTTTCACTATGAAACTGTTAATAGTTTCGTAGGAGAACACACCCAGATTTACACTAGATACGCTACGAAAGCACGATTTCCTGTCTGTCTTGTTAGATTAGCTGTTAGTTGTCATAATATCATTGGGAAAGGGTAAGTTAGATATCATTTGATTCATGAAGGGATAAAACCAAGGTACATGGTCATGTCTGAAGTCATCATCACCAGTTTAGGTATGTATGAGTCATCATTGTTTCATGAGAAGACATCAAAACTTTAAAATCTTTCCTAGTTCAGTCATTTCTCATTTCTCATTCCTTCTTTGTGTGATATCGAGCTCTAGAGAGCTATTGCATTAAGCCAAAGTTGTGGCTGATTTTTTCAAAGGTTTACATTGAGCACTATCAAGCGAGGCTGCAAATTATTAAGTGAGGTTGTGAAGGCATTAAAGAAACCATGGCAAAGAAAAGAAGGACAAATAAGGGTGGCCAATGTCTGAGATATGAACTAGCAGATATGAAATTGATCAATGAAGACCCAACAGCTATGGAAGTCTTCAGAAGGACAGGTTGCTTACAGTTTTGTGAGAAATTACAAGGCTACCATGTACAGGTTTCCAAAGATTTTTCTTTAAATTTCAGTGGAACAACCACCAAATTGGGAATGCTTAATCTTTCCATCACACCAGAGGTTATTGCTGTAGCTATAGGGAATCCAAGAGGACAAGAGAAGTGGTTCAAAGGTTTGAAGTTTAATATGGAGCAGTGCAAAGAGTTTATGAAGCCTGAAAATAGTGAAATGGATCTCACCAATGCCATTGCAAGGAGCTACATGAAGGAAAACTACTCAAATTGTTGCTCATCATCCAAAAGTATTTTACTTGTGAAGGGATATACCATAAATTCTACTCATATCATTTCAAGCTACTTCTACACTTTACTGGTAAGATTTCCCTTGATCTGCCTTTCTATTTACATAAAAGTTTGTCAAAAATGGCAGATAAGGTCCAAGCAAAATATGAAGGGAGTGAGACTTCATTGTTTCATCATGGTTTAATGAAACTACTAGTTTTAGATGAAATCCAAAGGCTAGGCAGAGATTGGTCTTCATTTTTGTTTGTTATTGGTTTTGAGTTGGATGCTCTTAGTCCTTCAAGAACTCCTAAACCTAGGAGAATTCCATCACCCTTAGTAGCAGAACCAAGTGAACCTACAAGGGTAGAACCAAGTGAACCTGCAAGGGTAGAACCAAGTGAATCAATCATGATGGAAATAGAGCAATTTCAGAGTTTTGATATACCAAATTTACCACCTGCAAAACAAAATTCAAAAGTGGTCAAACCTGCAAAAAAAAACAAGCTGTGAGTAAACAAGGAACCAAAAGGATGACAAGGAGCCAAACATCGGCCGTAGAAGAGAAAACAATGGCTGTAGAAGATAGAGCAGTAGCTAAAGGAAATATAGAAGACATAATACATGCCATTGACATAGAAGAAAATCCTATAGTCCAGGCTGAGGACATAGAGGAAGGTGGACAGAAGATAAAAAGGGTCAAATCTGCAAAGAAAATAGAATTTGAAGGAGAAGATGCAGGTTTCATGTTTCAAGCAAGAAAGCCTATGAAAAGGCATGCTATAAAACTATTAGAGAGCAGTAAAGAGGTTCAACCACCTACTGACACAATCCAGCCACCACAAGAAATCATTGACCTTTCATCACCTGCAGAGAAAGATACAATTAGCAAATCAAAGAAAGGAAAATAGAAGGTGATGGAAAAAATAGAGTTTCAACTTCTTGAAGAACAATTGAAGTTGGCCAATCATGAAATTTCTTCTATGAAAAAAGAAGCAAGGAAACAAAATGTAGGGAAGATTCAGTTTGAAAAGATGAAGGCAATTTAGGAGGAGCAGGTTGACAATGTTTCCAAGACTTTGGATAATACACAACAGCTTATCAAATGGACCATTCCATTGAGGAAAGAGGCCAAACATGGCAGGAGTGTTGGGTCTCCGTATTTTTCAAGATTGGCAAGTACAAACGCTGCAGAGCCTACATCAAAACCACTTTGGAATCTAAGGACCTAGCCATCCTAGATTTAGAGAGGGATCTCTCTATGTATGTGTTTAAAGATATGATCTTTAAGGCTTGAAGTATAATTTTAGGCTATTTATGAAGAACAAGGTTGTTTGTTTTTGTTTGGTTGGGCAGGATAACATGAATATGAAGGAATTATATATGAAGGGTGAAGATGTATGTAAATGAAGGAATGTTTTAATTGATAAGACAAGCAAGGAACAACATCAATCCATTGGGCTATGGAGTCATAAGAGGGTTAATTGAACAACAAGGTTCAAGAGTGGTCCATGGGGAAAGTCATCTATGTCAAAGGATCTCTTTAAGTTGATTTTATGGAATGAAACACTAAGAAAAGGAGTGAGGGAAATCAAACAGACAAAAGAACAAAGGACAACCTAAGATCAGGTAAGTACTTTGAAACTAGCCTTCTTTTGTTTTACTTTCAAGAGGAAACATTAAAAGAACATAGAATAGCTTAAGATCAAGTAAATACTTTTAAATTAGCTTGCTTTTAGCATATTCAAAGGGAAAAAATTCATGTCAAACATAAAAAGTGGTCTAATATTAGGTAAGTACTTTTAAATTGGCCTTCTTTCAACATACTTTTAAGGGAACTTTTCAAAGCAATTGTTGGAGAAGAAACTAGAGGACAGGGCTAACCATAGACTTCTCTAGCTCAATATTTAATTAGAAAACTTATCAAGAACATTTAAAGACAATATCTCAAGTTGTACTGAGGAAATATGGGCTTACCAACACTTCACTTGTTATACTCTATTGAAATACCTTCAAATTAAAAATCAGCAGAAAACATAAAGGATAAAGATTTATCAGTGAGACTTAGGGTACTTCAGAAGTAAATCCTAATCTATATTTGTTGTTCTTTATCAGAGAATAGTGGACAGAATGAAAACATAAATAAAATAACAATTTACAGTGAGAAACACATCACCATTGACATAGACCAGGATCCCATAAATCAGCTGTTTGTATTTGATGTTCAAACCAGTTACAATATTCAAGTCCAGTGGGTCTCTACAGCTTCAAAATTCTCATGTCAGCTTATGTTTCTTCAATTACAAACAGAGCTACAACAGATTCAAAAGCTATTTAGATACAACAGATATCCAGAGACCAACCTCTATAATGTCTTCTACAGAAGTATTTATAGAAAAAAGAGGAGGTGGAGTGTAAGAAGGGTTCATCTATTCAATTAATGTAGAGTAAGAGCTTCTCGGCCTTTGAAGGACCAAATGGAGAAGGAATGACATGAATTAATTCTACTAATTCATTATTACATTTAAATTTCATCAACTTCAGTCACTTTTGTTGACTTTGGGGGTTTTTGGTAGGTTGGCAGTTAATGTTGAGCTGTCTTTTAGAAATATCTCTGACTGTGTAATTAATATGCACTCTTTTTTGGTGATTTCAGCTTGCAGGTGGCATTCTGAGGAGTAATAGCCTCAATGATGTGGCATTTTGGAGGATTTCTTGACTAATCTGTCTCTTTAACTCCTTAATCACTGATATTAATCTTTTAATTTGTGCTTTAAGTCTTTTTTCGATCATCTTCGAGCTTTTGTCCTGTCTGCTGACTGGATTAACCTTTAATCCCTTGTATTAACTGTGATTTTGACTATTAATCCTTTGTCTCTATGCATATCCCTTATTTTATATGAACAAGTATCTCGGCGCGTTGAGGGTTTCATTTGTTTTATCAGTTTTAATAGAGCACTGATAAATACCCATAAACCCTGTAAACCTCCTTTTACACTTTAAGCCCCAAGGATTGTCATCCCGGGGGGTTTCCGCTACTGAGCTAGATGTGGAGGAATTTTCAATGCTTAAGCTGACTTTAAAAACCTGCAACATAAACAAATAATTAAATAAAATCCTATGGCATTGATAAACTGCTTACAGAGGCTGGCGGAGGGCAGAAAGAGCAGTGAGGAGGGGAAAATGCAGGCAGAGGAGGTTCTGCAGGAAAAACCTGTGAAAACAGGTTTAATTTTGAATATTGGAGTGAAAATGCGAATTGGTGGTTTTTGAAATACCATGGGTGGTTTTTGCACGATGTTGGAGTGGTAAATGGTCTCAGCCGAATCGAACGCGATCCAGTTGTATTATGTCGCGTGGCTTTCTCGATACCGCTGGTATCGCGTGATTTTGGAGTGTTAAACTCTGGGAGCGAAAGTTGCGCGATATTGATCGTAGACCGTTGGATCTGGGGGGGGGAGATCCAATGGCTACAGGGAAGCGCAATGAAAAATTTGCTCGGGCAGAGACTGTAGTGGAAGACAAGTGTCGGGGCACAATAGGAAGGGTCCTTTGTACAGTGGATGATAGGCCCTAGCGGAATCGGGTGTAGGGATGAACGAGGGTCATTGGATCATGTAGATCGATGGCAAAGATCGTTATGGAGTGGGAGAAATATGAAGGAAAGGCAGGTTTTTTCACGGAAATGCCGATGCAATGGGGGTTTAACATAGGCGCTGGGGTATGGTCACGTGGAGGGGTATGTGACTAGGGGTCGATGGACGGAGGGCTTATCACATCAGCGGTGGGGAAAGGGAAGCGAGGTAAGGAACAACGACAATGTGATGTGATATAAAGTTGTGATGCGATGAGCACTTAAGTAAGGCCCGAGACACGGTCCCATGTTGCAATATGTGACGAAGGGCTGAGGAGGGGAGAACTTATCCCATCGGGGAAAAAATTGTAAAGAAACAACGGGTTTATAAAAAGGAAAGGGCGATGTGATGAAGGGGCTAAAGGTTTTAGGCACCCGGTTGTAGGGCCAGGTTATATAGTGGAAAGGGCCAGGGCTCAAACCCAAAGGGGCTTAAGGCCTGCGTGCTTTTAACAAAAGGCAAAATAAGTGAGTTTTTGTGTTTTTCAATGGATTTTCTTGGGGTTTTTCCAATTCCAATAGAGGGAAAGGAAGGGTTTTTAAACCACAAAAAAGTAGTTCTATGGTTTAACGGGATTTTTGAAGGTTTTTGAGGGGAAGGAAGGGAAAATGAAAGAGAGAAAAGGAGCCTTTTTTCAGGGAAAATGGAGGATGAAATAAGGGCCACAATGAGTGAATGAAATGATAAAAATGGGTTGTTTAGGAAATTGTTTTAAAGGGAACAACAGATTTCTTCTTGGATTTTGGAGGGAACAACACTATTTTTAAGGCACAGTAGTTAAGGAACAACAATGAGGGAACAAAAACCTTCAAGAAAGACTGATTTTTGTATGAAAATGATCTCTTGAAGGCTCAAGGACTATTTTAGCTATCATTTTCTTATGTCAAAATTTACTGATGGCTAACAGTGGCTCCACTTGGGGATGACAACTCCTTGGAGGTGTCAAGAATCTTTAGAATTTGATCTCTGGGATGTAGACTTGTGCCTTATCCATGACAACATCTTCTTCAATGATCATGCTTCTTTAGAAAAGATGATCAATATTTCATATCAGCAAACAAATTCTCCCAATCATTCTACCTGCACAACCTACTTCCTAACATTTTTTCTTCGGAAGGTGCATTTGGACTTGCAGACCTTAAACATCAACATTTTATTCTTTTTAAAGAAGGAAAAACTAATGTAAATCTACCCTTATTTCTTCCATGAGTTCAGATTAGACTATTGAACTCATAAATTCTCTACCTAAGCTACTATCTGCCAGGATTAGACTGTCTGCCAGATTTTATTCTCTATTTTCTAAAACAGAAATTTAAAACACAGTCAAATCAGGATTAGACAGTCTGATTTTCTATGGGACTATGGCATAAAAGACCAGCTGCTTATAGAATCTATTTGCAGAATTTCAAAACAAAACTATGAAGGCTTGAAATCTAAAAATTTAAACATCCTTCATTATTTTTGCAGCTCTGGTTTTAATCTTTTTGAGTTGTTCTTTTCTTTCTTTGGTTCAGATTTTCGAGCAGATTAGAACCAATTCTATACCAATCTTTCCAAGTTCAAAATTTGAGCTTGTTTGAACCACTGTTTTTTCTATCCTAATCTACTCTACTAATAAGCCAATATTGAACAGTTTGGAAAATCTTCTTCACTAATCTATCAGCAGAAAATTTAAATCTATTTTAGTCATGATTGAGTTGTATGACCAAATAGCAGTGTTTTTTTTGGGAGTGGCATTTAAGCTTACACACTTTTAGATTTTCTTTTCTTTTTGGTATGGGGCTGTACCTTTCTTGTTTTATTTTTGCCCTCTTTTTCTTTTTCTATTTTTTTGTAGTTTTCTTTCTTCAAATTTAAAAGCAGTGCTATATACAATGAATTTTTTTTTTGAAAGAAAAATATCAATTAACTGAAATAATGTTTGAGAACCCTACCATTGACAGGACCTCCAAAGTATTCAGATCCATCCAATTCTTGCAGAAAAAATGCATTGTTTCCAATAGCAGATTGGATGAGATAAGGGCCCTGCCATAAGTTATCAAATTTTCCATGTTTGCCCTTATCTTCTCTTCTTGAATCCCATTTCAAAACTTTATCACCAATCTTGAAATTACTTGCCTTGGTCCTTCTGTCAAACAACTTCTTGATTTTTTCTTGTAGTTGCTATGCTCTGATGTATACTTCTTCTTTGGTTTGTTGTAAATGTATAGTCTGGTTTATTCTTCTTGTTACATCATCATCTTCAGACTATACTTCCTGGATCAGCTTCATTACTGGCACTCCTAAACTGGTTGGAAATATTGCATCAGTTCCATAAACTAGCTGGTAGGGAGACATCCCAATGGATTTTTTAATGGTTAGTCTGTTTTCCCATAAAGCATGTAATAGCTTATTGTGCCACGATTTCTTGTTATCTTCCAGTAACTTCTTGATAATGTTTACCAAAATCTTATTTGAGGACTCTGCCATCCCATTACCTTGAGGGTAATAAGCTGTGGAATGACCCAATATGATCTGATACTTATGAAAGAAATCTACCATATTTTTAGACCCAAATGCAGCAGCGTTATCAGTTATGATCTTTCTAGGGCAGCCAAATCTAGACATTATATGGTTTTCAAGGAAGGAAATGATGACTGAGTTTGTGGCATTCCTAGAGGGGATGGCATCTATC
Source organism: Pinus albicaulis (assembly GCA_034641835.2). Lineage (NCBI taxonomy): Eukaryota > Viridiplantae > Streptophyta > Pinopsida > Pinales > Pinaceae > Pinus > Pinus albicaulis. The sequence continues at coordinate 912,255,599 of CM076582.1, forward strand.
CATTTGGTAAAATAATCTGTTGCTGTGAGGATCCATCTATGTTGTGCAGATGAGGGAGGATGGATTTCCCCAATGAAGTCTAGGCCCCACTGCTAAAAAGGAGCTTCAATAGTGATTGGTTGCAGAGTTAAGGGAAGCAATTTCCTTTTGCCTTCAAATATTTGGCATTTATGATAGGCAATAATCATCTTATGGACATCTTGAAAGAGAGTGGGCCAGTAATAACCAGCTCTAAGGATTTTATTAGCAGTTAATTTCCAGTAGAGGTGTCCTCCACATTCTCCTTCATGAAACTCATGATTGATCTTATCTGCATCATTCTCAGGCAAACATTTAAGCAACAATCCACTAGCATTTTTCCAATATAAACATTTATTCAAAATGGGGTAATTTACAGCTTTCATCTTTAAAAATCTTTCCTTTGTTTTAGACAAACCAGGAGGAACGTTAAGATTGAGAAAAACATACAAAATATTAGCATACCAAGATGAATTTAGAAAATGGTCTTCAATAATTGGAGTTGAAAACTCCTCCTATTCATCTAATGCATTAAACATGTTTATATCAAGAGATTTAAAGTTGGATTCAACCATAATTTTTGCTAGTACTTGACCTTTTATGAGCTTAGTGGGCTTGATTTCTAAGTCATACTCTAGAATTACAGCAATCCACTTTCCTCTTTTGCCATCTGGATCTTGGGTCAATATGTCTTTCACCACTGAATGAGGCACAAATGTTATGATGTGGGAATGTAAAATGTAAACTCTGAAGTCTTTTAAGGCTTTCACTAAGGCAAAGGCTTGTTTTTCCATTATGTTGTACTTCAGAGGTGCATCTCTCAATGCCTTGCTGAAAAATGCAATGGGTTGCTCTTGTCCATTCAATTAATTCTGTAATAGGACAACAGCTACTGTGTGTTCTGATGAAAATGAAAAAATGAAGAAATCTTTGGAAAAATCAGGGCTAATAAGAAATGGTGTTTTGGTAAGTGCTTGTTTTACCAATTTAAAAGATTTCTTTGCTTCCAAGGTCCATTTAACTCCTTCTTCCTTATTAAGCATGTTTGTTATGTTTCTAAGGAGTTCAGCTAAATTGGGTATGAACCTTCTCAAGAAATTAATCTTCCCAATGAAAGATTGAAGTTCCTTGATGTTTTGGGGATGGCTGATTTGAAATATACCATCAATTATTTTTGGGTCTATCTTTATTCCTTATTCTGATATGATATGCCCAAGAAGTTTACCTTCTTGGAGACCAAACAAAGTTTTCCTTGGATTCAAGGACAGTCCAAATTTTCTACATTTTCCAAAGACTTTTCTCAAGTGTATTAGGTGTTCTTCATCTGTTTTAGAATAAATAGTTATATTATCAAGGTAAATTACAATGAATTAACCTATTTCTTCTGAAAAAACAATATCCATGGCTCTCTGAAATGTGGCACCAACATTCATTAAACCGAAAGGCATTTTCAAATACATGAAAGTGCCCCAAGGTGTAGTAAAGGCTGTTTTAAGTTGATCATCAGGATGTACCAAAATTTGATTGTAACCTGAGAAGCCATCTAGCAAAGAAATTATTTTGGAACCAACTACCTTTTGTAAAATATGATCCATTTTGGGCAAAGGATAGTTGTCCTTTAGTGAGACTTTGTTTAAGTTTCTAAAATCAATGCAAAGCCTTATCTCTCATGTTTTCTTCCTAACTGATACAATATTAGACACCCACTCTGAGTATCTAACAGGGACAATAGTTCCAGCATCATACATTTTTTTAATTTCTTTCTCTACCAGAGGTAATTGAACAGGGTTGATTCTGCGCAATTTCTGTTTAAAAGGTTTCTGGTTTTCTCTGAGGGGTATCTTATGCTGAATTATTTCTGTATCATATGATTTCAGATCTTCATAACTCCATGCAAACACATCAGAAAATTCTTTAAACAGCTCAATATATTTCAATTTGATATGAGTTGGCAGTGTTTTATACAGTTTGATTATTTTGGGCTTTCCCTTACTGCCTATGTTACATTTTTCCACTTCGATTTCTATGGGTTCCAGTTTTGGCTTCTTGGCCACATCATTCAAATCAAATAATTCTTCCAAGGGGACCAACCCTTTTGGAAAGCTTTGGTCTTTGTATTGTAGCACTTCTAATTCTTCACTTTCCAAATCTGTACTATTTTCTGTCATAGGTTGGAATTCATTTGTTAACAGATTTATTTCTGCAATTTCTGGAGACTTTTCTTCTTTAGTAAGTGGGTTTTCTTCATCAGGACAGCCTTCATTATAATCTAAATCTGAGTGTGGTGCTTCAAATTCATTTCTGGACTGTAGGAAGTCTTCTGTTTGTTTATCTCCATCAAAAAATTGCCATTATTTTTCATTGTCTGGGACAACTGGTCTAAATTTAACTTGGGTAGTGCATTTCTTGGTTTCATAAGGTGTAAGACAAGTTCTAGCAGCAAAGGCTAAACCATTGGCAATGACATTTTGGTTTCTTGGGACAAAGATAAGTTGAAATTCATCAAATTTTTTTAGCAAGTCCATGGCATCATCTCTATAGGCTCTAAGTCTGGGATGTTTAGCATTATATTCCCCATTTACTTGCCTAATAATTAACTCTGAATCCCCATTAAATTTTATCCTTTTGGCCCCTATTTTCTTCAATAAATGCAGGCCTAAAAGGAGAGCTTCATACTCAGCTATATTATTGGTACAGTGAAAGTTTAATTTATACGAATGCCCCTCAGCATGATTGTTTTGAGTATTGTGTAACCATATGCCTTCTCCTGCATCATTTTTAGTGCAAGACCCATCAAAATTCATGCTCCAAAGAGGAATGTTTTCAGATTTGTGATTTGTTTTATTGATGTCCTCTCTGTCTTCTTCATCTTTCTGTTATATACAAGGGTCTGCACTACATTTTTCTGTGTTGTGTTCCTCACGGTTTTCAATGTTTTGAGGCTTTACTTCTTGAATTTTTATGATCTGCGTTATTTTTATGACTGTTTTGGACCTCAAGACCTCTAATCTGTTTTCTATAAATGTCTAAATCAGAAAACAATTTTTTAATCTCCTCTTTTTTTTCCTCTTTATCAATGGCTGTAACTATGTTTGCATGTGAAGTGATTACAACATTTGATGGTTTTTCATAGACCAAATCTTGCTCTTTGGGAATATCATCATTGAAAAGAATGAAAGAGTCAAGGTCAGTGTGTATGGAATAGAGAGGAGAATTCTCTGGTCTTTCTTGGCTGCTCACCATGTATTTCATGTGTGTTTCCCTGTAGAGTCTTCTAGGTTGACTGAAGACAAGGATGGTGGCATAAGTCATATCCATTTGCATTGTGCCTTGTAACTTAGCACCCCATGACCTTGAAAGGAGCATGAAATATTTGGGGGGTATATCAACCACTAAAATGTCCATCACTAAACTCTTGGATGGTATTTGGGCTAAGCTAACACACAGATCCTTTATTAGGCCTAGGCATCTCACCCTACTTGAATCAAAGGAGTATAAATCTTTGTAGGGTCTAGTCACCTCTAAGCCTAATCTTTCCATTATTACCTTGGGCATGAGGTTGTGTGATGCTCCTAAATCAAGCATGGCATTGTGCAAGATATTTTCATGAATGTTTAAGCTGATGTAAAATGGAGGGGTAGTTGCTTCTTGAAATTTTCCTTTAATTTTTGGTCCAAATATGAGCTCTGGGGTATCATCATTTAAGTTAACTGTGTCATGAACATCTTCTATGTTCAAAGCTTTCAAAATTTGACCTCTATATACATTTTGAGTAACTAATTCAGTGAGTGGGACAGAGATTTTGATTTTGGATATTTCATTTTCTAGGCTAAAAGGAATTTGGTTTTTTAACATGTTTAGTTCAGCCTTCTTAGTCACTATTTCATCAGCAAAATCAGCTTGCTGATTTTTATTATTTACAGCAGTTAGAATGTTTTTTTCAGGAGCACTGGCTGAGATTCCAGTGCTGCTGGGGTTTATACTATGTTTTTCATTGGATTGAGTATTTTTCCCTTTGTTTGAGTCAGAATTTATAGCCATTTTTTTGTGAGTTTCAACTGTCTTTTTGGGTGTATTTTCAGGGTTGTTTTTGGCATATTTATCAGAGGTTTTGTTCTTGGGAATTTCTTGATTCCTTTTGATTCTGAGGTCATATTGTCTAGGTTATCCTATGATCGCATTTTCAGAGTATTTTTCATAATAATCAGTTTGTGGTCTTCTGTCATCATACGGTGTATATAGGCCTTGTTTTCTTTCATGGAGGAAATCAGAATCCTCATTGCTTACTCCCAACATGTTCATGTTGTCATCCTCTATTTGTTCATTTGTTTCTTCATCCTCATTTACATAATTTTCTTGGAAAGGACGTCTGATATGTTGATCATCTTCTCTTTATCTGTTTTGAGGTTGGTTTCTCCTAAAGTTCTGATTCTAATTTTGAGATTGATTTATGTTTTGGGGGGCTGTTTGATTTTCTCTGGATTGTGCCCTCTTAAGTATGCTCATCTTCTTCATCATTTCCTCCATCATTCTTTCCATTTTTGAGCTAGATGTGGAGGGTGCATTTTCCTCCCTAAATGATACTTTCTTTTCATACCTCATCCTAGCTCTTTTTTCAATCAGATTTACTTCCACAGCTAGAGCTCCTTTCTGCATGTCTTCTAAAGTCAAGGGGTCTCTTTCTCTTAGCTGATAGGCCATTTCAGGATCAAATCCTTTAGGAAATTTGGCCAAGGCTGAGCCTTGAGGAGGTTTCAAGTCTGGGGGCAGTGCATTATAAACACTATTGAACCTAGTGAAATAATTTTGAACACTTTCCCTAATGTTTCTTTTGAGATTGTTGTAATCTAAAAGTATTTGGAGAGGGTTTTTTCTAACTTCCCATTTGTTTAGGAATGATTGATGGAGAGCTTGGAGGTCATTAATACTATGAGGGGTTAAGCCTTTGAACCACTTTCTTGCTTCTCCCCCTAAGCTTTGAGCAAACAATCTGAGTTTGACAGTTTCATCATCAATCTCATTTCTATCGAAATAGTCATTCATCTTGTCTGCATGTTATGAAGCAGTAGTAGCACCACTGGAATCATATAATGGTATCTTGGACTGATATTCCTATGGCAGATTGGCTAAAGGTAAAGGAAGGACTAGAGGGGCATACCATGTTGCCATGATAGGAGGTTGTGGGAAAAATGGGGGGTTTACAGGTGGAGGATGTACGATGGGAGGGGGTTGATGGAATGGGGTGGTTGGAACAGTGGGTGTATGGATAACAGAAGTGGATGGACTAGCAAGAGATGAAGTGTATGGACCAGTAAGAGACTGTTGAGTAGATCTTGGATGAGGGAAACCAAAATTATGAAGGAAATGAAAATCAGGACGGGTATCTTCTCTGCTAACAGTGTTTTCACCACTATGTTGGGGTGAGTGTGAAGGTTCAAAGTCTATCTGATCTATATCATCAAGTGACCTAGTTTTGAATGGGTTTCTTAAGTCAACTTGTGAATTTTGTAGAGCTACGAGGTTTTCGGGAACAAAATTAGCTCTATGGACTGGTCCGACAACAGTTGAAGTTTTAGGCTTAGGAGACTTCCTAAGGATACTTTCTGGATTATCAACTATCTCAGGAGGATTTGGGTCAAGATAGGCTCTAGTGTGGACTCTTCTAGAAGCCACTATGCTATGTTTTCAGACCTAATGATAAGAAAAGTTTAACCAAGTATGACAATATTTTAATGGGCAAACTAATCTTTTAACAAGAAAAATTAATTTTCAAAGTTTCCTTAACTGAGTTTGTATGATTTTATGATAGTAATTGGTTTCCTAGTGGAGTCTTTAGGTATATTCAGGATTGTGGAGTCGCCAGGTGGAAATTTTTAGCTTTGGAATGGTAAAAGGTTTTATGGTCCATCACCACTAATTTGTTTGAATACCAATCTGAAATGTTTTCAGGTTTTCTAAGTTTTTATGGTCCTAAGGGTTATGAGAGTGTCCTATATCTGTTTCAACACTTAGCTACGGTGATGAGAAAAACAGAGTTTACTCTGTGGCTGACTAGTTGTTTTCTTCAAGGTTTGATAAGGGTCTATTAGAATCCTAAGAAGAACTTAGATTGCCACTGATTCAGACAATTCCTATCATGATCACCAATTAGCTTGGTAGTGCTTGAAGAAAGTTATTCTTTCTTGACTGAATACTGAGTGTTTAGTTTTAAGGATTTTACTCAGAAGCATCCCTAGTATGGTCGCCAGTATGTTGGGACTCTGTAGTTTGCAAGATTGGCAAGTACAAACGCTGCAGAGCCTACATCAAAACCACTTTGGAATCTAAGGACCTAGCCATCCTAGATTCAGAGAGGGATCTCTCTATGTATGTGTTTAAAGATATGATCATTAAGGCTTGAAGTATAATTTTAGGCTAGTTATGAAGAAAAAGGTTGTTTGTTTTTGTTTGGTTGGGCAGGATAACATGAAGATGAAGGAAGTCTATATGAAGGGTGAAGGTGTAATTAAATGAAGGAATGTTTCAGTTGATAAGACAAGTAAGGAACAACATCAATCCATTGGGCTATGGAGTCATAAGAGGGTTTAATTGAATAGCAAGGTTCAAGAGTGGTCCATGGGGAAAGTCATCTATGTCAAAGGATCTCTTTAAGTTGATTTTATGGAATGAAACACTAAGAAAAGGAGTGAGGGAAATCAAACAGATGAAATAACAAACGACAGCCTAAGATCAGGTAAGTACTTTGAAACTAGCCTGCTTTTGTTGTACTTTCAAGAGAAAACATTAAAAGAACATAACATAACTTAAGATCAAGTAAAGAATTTTAACTTAGCCTGCTTTCAACATATTCAAAGGGAAAAAATTCATGTCAAACATAAAAAGTGGTCTAAGATCAGGTAAGTACTTTTAAACTAGCCTACCTTCAACATACTTTTAAGGGAACTTTTCAAAGCAACTGTTGGAGAAGAAACTAGAGGACAGGGCTAACCATAGACTTCTCTAGCTCAATATTTAATTAGAAAACTTTTCAAGAACATTCAAAGACAATATATCAAGTTGTACTCAGGAAATGTGGGCTTACCAACACTTCACTGGTTATACTCTATTGAATTACCTTCAAATTAACAATCAACAGAAAACATAAAGGATAAAGATTTATCAGTGAGACTTAGGGTACTTCAGAAGTAAATCCTAATCTATATTTTTTGTTCTTTATCAGATAATAGTGGACAGAATGAAAACATAAAGAAAATAACAATTTACAGTGAGAAACACATCACCATTGACATAGACCAGGATCCCATAAATCAACTATTTGTATTTGATGTTCAAACCAGTTACAATCTTCAAGTCCAGTGGGTCTCTACAACTTCAAAATTCTCATGTCAGCTTATGTGTCTTCAATTACAAACAGAGCTACATCAGCTTCAAAAGCTATTTACATACAACAGATATCCAGAGACCAACCTTTATAATGTCTTCTAAAGAAGTATTTATAGAAAAAAGAGGAGGTGGAGTGTAAGAAGGGTTCATCTATTCAATTAATGCAGAGTAAGAGCTTATCAGCCTTTGAAGGACCAGATGGAGAAGGAATGACATGAATTGATTCTACTAATTCATTATTACATTTAAATTTCATCAACTTCAGTCACTTTTGTTGACTTTGGGGGTTTTTGGTAGGTTGGCAGTTAATGTTGAGCTGTCTTTTAGAAATATCTCTGACTGTGTAATTAATATGCACTCTTTTTTGGTGATTTCAGCTTGTAGGTGGCATTCTGAGGAGTAATAGCCTCGATGATGTGGCATTTTGGAGGCTTTCTTGACTGATATGTCTCTTTAACTCTTTAATCACTGATATTAATCTTTTAATTTGTGCTTTAAGTCTTTTTCCGATCATCTTCGGGCTTTTGTCCTTTCTGCTGACTGGATTAACCTTTAATCCCTTGTTTTAACTGTGCTTTTGACTATTAATCCTTTATCTCTATGCATATCCCTTCTTTTCTATGAACAGGTATTTGGGCGTGTTGAGGGTTTCATTTTTTTTATCAGTTTTAATAGAGCACTGATAAACACCCATAAACCCCGTAAATCTCCCTTTACACTTTAAGCCCCAAGGATTGTCATCCCGAGGGGTTTCCGCTACTAAGCTAGCTGTGGAGGACTTTTCAATGCTTAAGCCGCCTTTAAAAACCTGAAACATAAAAAAATAATTAAATAAAATATTGTGGCATTGGATAAACTGCTTACAAAGGCTAGCGGAGGGTGGAAAGAGCAGTGAGGAGGGGAAAATGCAGGCGGAGGAGATTCTGCGGGAAAAACCTGCGAAAACAGGTTTAATTTTTAATATTGGAGCGAAAATGTGAATTGGTGGTTTTTGAAATACCATGGGTGGTTTTCGTGCGATGTTGGAGTGGTAAATGGTTTCGGCCGAATCGAACACGATCAGTTGTATTGTGTAGCGTGGCTTTCTCGATACCGCTGGTATTACGTGATTTTGGAGTGTGAAACTGTGGGAGCGAAAGTTGTGCAATATTGATCGTAGATCGTTGGATCTGGGGGGGAATATCCAAAAGCTACAGGGAAGTGTGATGAGAAATTTTCTCAGGCAAAGACTGTAGTGGAAGACAGGTGTCGAGGTGCGATAGGAAGGGTCCTTTGTACAGTGGATGGTAGGCCCCGGCGGAATTGGGTGTAGGGATGAACGAGGGTCGTTGGATCATGTAGATCGACGACGGAGATTGTTACGGAGTGGGTGAAATATGAAGGAAAGGCAGGTTTTTTCACGGAAATGCCGATGTGATGGGGGTTTAACATAGGCACTGGGGTATGGTCACGTGGAGGGGTATGTGACTAGGGGTCGATGGAAGGAGGGCTTATTGCATCGGCGGTGGGGAAAGGGAAGCGAGGTAAGGAACAATGAAAATGTGATGCAATATAAATTTGCGATGCGATGAGCGCTTAGGTGAGGCCCAGGACACGGTCCCATGTTGCAATATGTGACCAAGGGCTAAGGAGGGGGGAACTTATCACATCGGGGGAAAAATTGTAAAGAAACAACGTGTTTATAAAAAGGAAATGCCGATGCGATGAAGGGGCTAAAGGTTTTAGGAACTTGGTTGCAGGGCCATGTTATATGGTGGAAAGGGCTGGGGCTCAAACCCGAAGGGGCTTAAGACCTGCGTGCTTTTAACAAAAGGCAAAATAATTGAGTTTTTGTGTTTTTCAATGGATTTTCCAATTCCAATAGAGGGAAAGGAAGGGTTTTTAAACCACAAACAAGTAGTTCTATGGTTTAAAGGGATTTTTGAAGGTTTCTGAGGGGAAGGAAGGGAAAATGAAAGAGAGAAAAGGAGACCTTTTTCAAGGAAAATGGAGGATGAAATAAGGGCCAAAATGAGTGAATGAAATGATAAAAAGGGGCTGTTTAGGAAACAGTTTTAAAGGGAACAACAAATTTCTTGTTGGATTTTGGAGGGAACAACATTGTTTTTAAGACACAGTAGTTATGGAACATCAACGAAGGAACAACAGCCTTCAAGAAAGACTAATTTTTGTATGAAAATGATCTCTTGAAGGCTCAAGGCCTATTTTAGCCATCATTTGCTTATGTCAAAATTTACTGATGGCTAACAAGGAGGATGAACATACATTTTAAAGCCACCAACATGAAGTTGAAATATCAGGTTAAGGACCTCCAGGAGCAGCTTGAACTATTTCATGAGGAGTTGGAGAAAAAAGGCCTAAAAATGACAGTGCTCGAAGAGCCAATAGCTCAACCCATCGTAAATGAGGAAGAAATGCCTCAAGAATCATAGTGTGAGCTGGCTTATGATATTGAAGGCTAATGGCATGTTAGAATCAAGGTTTTGGCACTTAGAAGGTATATTTTTCAAACTACACAAAATTCTAGAATTTTGACTTCTTTAAGTAGTTTCGTAGCGTGCCTGGGCTTGAAGAACAACAAAACACTACGAAACTACTATAGCTTTCTTTTTTATTTTTGAACCAGTTTTGGGAGCATTCAAGAGGTTAATTTGTATGGGAGATGTATTAAGGTGGAATAAACACCATGAAGAAATAAATAATAAAAAAGGATGATAGAAAAAGGCATTTTTGCAGCACTACGAAAGTACGCTACAAAATTGTCTTACTTTCGTAGCGTACTGTGTTGGAGTTTTTTAAGCAAGTTTTTGTGCATATTTGGATAGATGGATACTATCCAAGTGTTAAAGGACCATGAAAATAGTTATCCAACACTAAAATACCACAAAAATAAGACAAACTACCAACCAAAACATTCATTGAAGATGAAGACGAGTTTGCCTAAAAAACAGGGTTTTGTTTCTAGTTTTAGAGGAGGTTGTTACACCATTTTTTGGTCATCTAATCCATTGTTATTAGATGGAATCAAGTACACCAAGTAAGACCAATTTTACCCCAAGTAAAATCACATTCACTATGAAAAATAACTTAGTAAAATACCTCTATTAAGTTGTTTATGGTCCAAACAGGAAACCCAAGGGGAAAACATTTAACAAATCCATATTTGTTTGATTTTCCTCAAGGAATAATTAGTTAAACAACAGTTTAATTAATATTCCTGGTTATATTTAACCCAAAACAAGGAAATTAATTAGATAAATCATTATTTATCTTATTATTTTCTAAGAATAATTATTTAAACATTACTTAAATAATATTCTTTGTTAAATATAACTAGATATCCCTTAAATAATTAAATAAATCATTATTTATTTGATTATTACTCAACCATATCCTTAAAATGATAAATAAATCATTTATTTATTTATTATTACTTAATCACATATTTAAAATGATAAATAAATCATTTATTTATTTATTATTTACAAATAAGGGGATTTGACTCAAGTCAAAACCCTTTTCCTTCCAACAAAATATAATAAAATATTTCATAAAAGTTGGATCTTGGTTTGGTTAATAATATTTTAACTATGCACCAATATCTAGACTAACTCAATATTTTTTTATAAATAGAAGGGTTTTCCCAATCATTTGTCACCTTTTGTTGCCTAAAGATCACTCTGGATCTCAACTCTTGGTCTAGCTATTGATCCACCATCATAGCCATATTTTTCCATTTTTCTCTGGGTTTTCTACACCATCAAGAGAGAGGAATTCTAAATCTGAAGTGCTGAGGACTTACAAGAACCCATCCCATTGAGGAGAATAGGGAACACCCTCTTATGTTTTTCTCCCAGGTGCCATCAATACAAAATTTATTTGATATATTCTTGTCTTGTCTATTGGATGCATGGAGTAAATCTTATATTTTCTACTGTTTAATGTCTTCTAATGCATAGATCTAGATTTTTGCAGCATTTATCTTGATCACCTAACTGCAGATCTGAAGATATTGGCAGTCATTTCTATTTTTAGGGTTGTTTGTTATGCGCAACTAAAGTGGTGTTTTTTCGTACAATTGGAATTAAGATTCATACAAACAACTGGCGACTCCACAAAGGTTTACGATTACGACCGTTGTCATTTTTATTATCCTTGCATATCCAGCTGCTTCAAACCCTAGGATTTCTCTTCAGCCCCTTGTTTTTTCTCTTCTTGATGTTGTTTTTAACCTATAAAACCCTAAAATGATAAAAATTCTGACTTCCGTGTGTTTTCAGACCTATTGCGCAGGTGATAGACATCAGCCGCAGCTGAGACGTCAACTTTTTCTAAAGTCTGCCGCCGAGAGTGCTGGAAGTGCATGTCACACTTTTCAGCCCAAAAACTACGACCTGGACCTCCAAGGCACACTTTACAGCCCAAAAAGTGTGACCTCTGCTGAAAATAGGTCAGAAACTGCGACCTGGACTTTTTGTAGGGATTTTTCTGAAATTTTTCTGGGTTTGTCTGAGCCTCTGTTCAGGGTTGTCTGACCTCTGTATCCGTCCATTTTGGACCTGTACTTGTTCTGTTTTTCTCAAATAAGTGGGAACCTATCCCCCTAGGGCTTCAGTACCCTCCACTTTTTGTGGAAGAGTTTTTGCTGTTGCAGGTTGTCTGAAATTTCAGAGTGTTCAGCCTTTTTTTTCAGATCTGATACCTTACCTTCATATCCTCTTCATATCGGCTTGTTATCCATCCAAATCTCCTCATTTAGCTTTGTTTAGGTTTTCCTTTAGGGTTCACTCTATTTCCCTCTTAGAGATATCCTTTCGCCACCTCTTTTTACAACAATTTTTCCTCTGATCTGTTGTTGTTTCTGCACCACTTTCCAGCAGATTTTTTCCTTTAGATCCCTATCCCTTCTAACCTTAGATCTATTGGCTATTTTAGTGTGTTTTGATTAGTTTTTTCACTCACCTATAGACTATTTTTTGAGAGGTCCACCTCCTTGGGTTTAGATTATTGCACTATTAGTTGTTTATTTTCTGTTTTGTAGGCTTATATACTATCATTTGTAGGTTTATTTACAGCTATACAACAACACTTTTTATTTTTCTCTACAAACTTCTGGGTTTAAAAATTAAAATTTACGCACTTTTACACACACACCTTAAGAAAAAAAGGGCTTGGTTAACACCGCCAAGAAAAGACTATAAAACATTGAAATCAATTAATCCTGCACCTCTCCGCCCTTGTTTCGACATTGTAATTAGTTGATCCTGCACCTCCCTACCCTTGTCAGTCTCTTTTTCCTTTGTGTTGTGTTTGTGTCGACACCATTGCACCACCAAGGCATTTATCCTGGAGACTTCTTGGCCTTCATCCTTGGTTTCCGGTAGGACAACTCACTCCTCCGCATAGGGTTCGACTTAATCCTTCACCAAGTCCACACACCGACTCTTCTTCTGGTCCTTTGGGTTCTCCTTCTCATTCCGCCTTCAGTTCTCCCCATGAAACCTTCACTATTTCTAGTGTAGGACTTAATACTAGTGGTAACCCCATCCCTCCCACCAGAAATACCACTAGTAGGACCGCAATGGACACTACCCCAGTTGCACCCTTGCTCCCTTTCATGGCAGGCCTCAGCCTCCCCGAATTCGACTAGTTGATAAACAACCCTATACACCATGACGCTAGTTGGCCTGCTATGTCAACAAATCTCCCTTCAAACATCCCAAAGTTTGAAGGTCTTGCTGGACAAGATCCTTCAAAATCATGTTCGATCTTTCCACATGTGGTGTTCGTCTAATTCCATTATTGATGACTATGTCCGTCTTCGGTTGTTCCAACAAATGCTTACTGGTGAAGCTTCTAAGTGGTATGTTGATTAGGCCCCTTCCTCTCATACCACCTTTGCGACTCTTTCCCGGGCCTTTTTTTCTTATTTCTAGCTTCCCCTTCATTACGACACTGGTACCGAGCTCCTGACCTCTTTCTGCCAATCATCTGCGACCCGCCTATCTGACCATGTTCAGGAATGGCGGAGAAGAAGCAGCCTCTGTCGAGCCCTTACCTTCGAAGACCATGTCTACATGGACTGGTTCCTTAGGACCCTCTTGCCGCCTATCGGGAAAGACATCGCATCGTACTTTCCTTAAACCGAAGAAACCGCTCTCCAAATTGCGTTAAAATATGACCTGATCTACGCTTAGTCGGGTTACGTTTATACCGTTCTACCTGATCTTCTGAGACCCGGTGGTGCCAATGCACCAGGGGCATCTCACGCTACCAATGGTATCGTTGGAGCTCTCTTTAATCTGTATGCTCAACAATCCATGGGCTATGGGTTTCCTCAGGGAGGGGCCAGCACCTCTTGCAATTTTCCCCCTCCCGGTAGCATGTATCCAAGATATGGAATGCCTCGTCTTTTTTCCCAACCTCCTGTTTATCATACTGCTACTCAACCTCATTTTTATCCATATCCACAACCTGGTGCTCCAGCTCCTCTAGCATTAGCACCCCCTCCTCCCTTGCCTTCTCAACCCCCGCAATAGCAACCACCACCCCCTCAGGGACAGGTGTATGCACAGCAGGGCGTGACTAATCCTCCTCCATAAAAAAGGAAGAGGAAAGGCACTCAAAATCAAGCTGCCCCTGGTAATCCTAGACCTAATAAATGTAATGCTCCTAACACTACAAACAAGAAACAAGGCACTCAGCCCAAGCAGGACAAGCCTATTCATACGAACAAGCCCTATTCTTGTTGTGGTGTTTATGGCCATTATACGCATGATGTCCCCTTCTACCATAGATGCGACAGCTATGGGAGTCTCAAGCAACTTTGAGAGGACAACAAGCCATTTCTTCTGTTCCTCCCATTCTTGCACCTAGTCAACCGACTGTGCTTACTAATCCCTTCCCTCAACAAGGATTTGTGGCTACCCAACCACCTGAAGGTCAGGTGGCCACTCAGCTTCTCCCATCTGGTTCCCCTGATTACCAAATTTTCATGATGTCCTCTGATCAGCCGCTTGAACCTTCTTCTCCTGGCCCTTCACCTTCAGATGGTACTCATGACCCCCTTGATCCTCCAGCTGCTATCCCCAAACCTTATCTTGCTTTGACCCTGGTTCAATCGGTCTCTTTGATTCTTCCCGCTGCAAAAGTGCCTCAGTCACCTCAACCAGAACCTTTTTCCGTTGCGACCATTTCAGGTAAGCATGGCAAAGCTCGCAAGGGGGCACCAAAGGACAAGTACCCCCTTTCCTTGTTCACACATTATGCTTTGGATCTGCCTACTCCCATTGGCATCCCTTCTCTGGATGCCAACATGACGGAGCCTTCGGCCACCTTTTTCTACCTATCATCATCCATAGGACCCCTGGTGGAAGCCCCCATGAAGACTTCCCCTGAAGCGTATTTAGACGACCTTACTGCACATTCTAAACATCGGGCGCATCACCTTCACGATCCGTGGACCGTCTTTCTCCGATGTTGCAAGTATAATATCTGCCTTAACCCGCTGAAGTGTGTCTTTTGTGTGCACATTGGTCGTCTTTTAGGCTTCATTGTGTCTAAAGTTGGTATCACTCTCGACCCATTAAAATTTCAAGCCATACTTGAGCTTCCTATCCCCCATACTTTACGCTAGTTACAAAGCCTCCAAGGCAAAGCTAATTTCCTTCGCCGGTTCGTACCTGACTATGCCACCACCGCACATGGGTTCCTTAGACTCCTCCACTCCAATATACCTTTTGTATGGGATGCCTATGCTCAAAAATATTTTGATCCCATGAAGCATGCTCTCACATCTGCTCCCTTGATTCATCCCCCTGACTTTGATAGGGATTTATTCCTATATATCTATGCTTCTACCCACTCAGTCGCTGGAGTCCTTATTCAGGAAGATGACAACGAAATTGAGCATGTTATCTATTATGTTAGTAAGAACCTGGTAGGACCTCCTGTATCCTACTCCCACAAGGAGAAATTAGCACTGGCTGTCGTTTTCTCGGTCCAAAAACTTCTTCATTACATCCTCGTGCATTCCACCAAGGTCGTGACTAATTCCAACCCCATGGAATTTCTATTGAGTCGTCGAATCCTCAGTGGGAAGTATGGCCATTGGATCGTGATCCTCTAGGAATTCGATCTTGAATTTGTCACACAAAAAAGTAAGAAAGGTTTAGCCCTCGCTGAAATCATTTCTGAACTACCTACAGGTACGCAGGATCCTCCAATTAATGATAATTTCCCCGATGAACACTTATTTTCCATTACCACCGATGACCCCTGGTATGGGGACATCCTCACTTATTTGCGAACTCAAAATTTCACCCTCCATATCGACCATGATGCTCGACGACGTATTGGTGATGACCTTTATCGTCACGGTGTAGATTCTGTCCTTCGTCGTTGTCTCACACACGCTGAATCGGAACAAGTCCTCAATGCCTATCACAACATTTCTTGTGGTGGCCACCTCTCCGGTTTGGCCACTGCCCAGAAAATTATGCGCGCTGGGTACTTTTGGCCTTCTCTCTTTGGTGATTGCATTGAGGCAGTCAAACACTGTCCCAATTGCCAACATTTTCCCCCCAAGTCATGAGTCCCTCCAACTCCCCTCCATCCTGTCATCTCCGCTGGCCCCTTCTACAAGTGGGCCATAGAAATTATGGAGTGTCAGTCGTCATCAGCTAGTAACCATAAGTATATCATCGTGGCGGTTGACTATTTCACTAAATGGGTTGAGGCCATGCCAACGTTTAACAACACGGCAGCTACTGCAACCCTCTTTTTCTTTAACCATGTGATCGATTGATTCAGAGTTCTGAAATAATTGGTCTCTGATCATGGTCGACTTTTTGAAGATGAGATATGGTGTGAGATATCCTCATTCTTGGGCTTTGAGCACCAATATTCCTCCTCTTATTACCCCCAAGGTAATGGCCAAGTTGAAGCAGTCAATAAAATTCTTAAAACCATACTCCAATGGATGGTGGATAAGCACAAAACCAACTGGCACCTTATGCTCTTCCCTGTTTTGTGGGCCTATAGAACTTCTGTTAAAACCACCACCGGGTTCACTCCTTTCCACCTTGTTTTTGGAGAGGAAGCAGTCTTACTGATCGAGTGTGAAATCCCTTCCCTTCATCTAGCCGTCGAACTTCTCCCTGAAAACCAAACTTTAAAACAGAGACTTATCATGCTTGAACGCGCTTCCGAAAACCGCTGTGTTGCATTGAAAGCCATTGAGGTGGCTAAGAAATGCACCAAAGCTCAATATGACCGAAAAGTCCAACCTCGTACTTTTAACAAAGGTGATATTGTTCTAGTGTATGACCAGGCCCACGATGTCCTTGGTCATGGGAAGTTTGACTCATTATGGATATGACCCTACATTATCAGTAAGGATTTAGGTAAGGGAGCATATCTATTAGAGGACTTCGAAGGCCATCCCCTTCCCAATCCTTGCAATGCACTATATCTGAAGAAATATTACCCTTAACATTTCCTTCTAGCTACGCATGTTTTATTTTCTTTAGGTAGCTAGCCCATGCTTTTTAGTGATGTGATACTTCACCAGGACACATTTTGTCCAAGAAGCACCACTTCACCCTTCCTCAAAATTGAATTTCTTCACTGGAAACACTCGTATCGAGGGCAACCTGTTGCCTCCATACTTGTTCACGCTCGTGTCAAATTTCTTCGTGAGTTACCATTTTGTGCTCATGCTCTTATGGTCCCCATTGGACCCCTTTTTCTATGTGGCAGCACCATTGAGTCACCCTTGTTTAGAGCATCCCGCTATAGTCTTCCATCCTTCATTTCTTGGTCCCTCTCTCGTGTCGCCGACTATGGCCTTCAGTCCCACTGTCCCCTATCCCTCATGATATTGTGTCAGTCGCTGCTAGGTCATCCATACCATTTATGATCTAACAAGGGAAGTGGTCCGTTCACTACTCAGTCCCCCCCATTTCATCATCATCATTGGTGTCAGTCTGTCAGTCACTCTACTATTTTCTCTCGTACCTTAGTTGAAGACCCCTTATTGCCTCACCTATGGCAGACCTCCTTCTGTCGACATCAGCTCATTCATTCCATAAGACAGGTCTAGAGGGCGGTGTACCTTGGTTCCATATTCCACTCTTGTTCGGTGCCTCAGATCAGGAAAAGGGACTCCTCATTGCCCTTTGACTTGATTGTTTCTCAGCTCCAGCTCCTTTCAGCATGATCGAGATCCGTATACTCGATGGTCCAGTGACGCAGCAGCTGACATCGATGATCCTCGGGTGTGTGTGAGATGTCTCAGCCCTCATGAGGGGGTGGCCCTACAGGTATCCCCCCACACACTCGGATGACCTCTTCATTACAACCTTCGATGCAGCTCCATAAATTTGATGATGTTGGCCTCAACCGCTTGCAATGCCTTTTTGTTTGCATGTATCAGTTAGATTTTCAGATCCCTTTCCTGTTTTCAGGGGCATCTGGGTTGCATTTATATCTCATGTACTCAGATATCATTGTACAAGTCTTGGATGTTATCCCAGGCACAATATGTATGTGGGATTCATTATCGTGTTGTTTATATGGCTCATGTTTATTCCAGCATTATGTTGTCTCGTGGTTTTCCGAACACCTTATTGTTTGTACTATTGCCTCGGTGGGCATAGGTATGCCTCCCCCGCTGCCTATAGAAGGTACTTACTCATCACAGAGACTTGTCTCACCTGAAAGTCACCTCCTCAGGGTCTAATTCTTTCAGCACTTTGGTATACCTTACACTCCTCTCTCTTTGACTTCCCCTTTGATGTCTAGTGATTGAATTCTTAGAACGTACTTCAGTTATACGATTAGCTCCTAACACTCGCACGCTAGGGGGCAATCTGTTACACCATTTTTTGGTCATCTAATCTATTTTTATTAGATGGACCAAAGTACATCAAGTAAGACCAATTTTACCCCAAGTAAAATCGCATTCACTGTGAAAAATAACTTAGTAAACCACCTCTATTAAGTTGTTTATGGTCCAAACAGGAAACCCCAGGGAAAAAAAATTTAAAAATCCATATTTGTTTGATTTTCCTCAAGGAATAATTAGTTAAACAATAGTTTAATTAATATTATTGGTTATATTTAACCCAAAACAAGGAAATTAATTAGATAAATAATTATTTCTCTTATTATTTTCTAAGAATAATTATTTAAACATTACTTAAATAATATTCTTTGTTAAATATAACTAGATATCCCTTAAATAATTGAATAAATCATTATTTATTTGATTATTACTCAACCATATCCTTAAAATGATAAATAAATCATTTATTTATTTATTATTTACAAATAAGGGGCTTTGAATCAAGTCAAAACCCTTTTCCCTCCAACAAATATAATAAAATATTCCATAAAATTTGGATCTTGATTTGGTTAATAAAATTTTAATTATGCACCAATATCTAGACTAACTCAATATTTTGTTATAAATAGAAGTGTTTTCCCATTCATTTGTCACCTTTTTTTTCCTAAAGATCACTCTGGATCTAAACTCTTGGTCTGGCTATTGATCCACCATCATAGCCCTATTTTTCCATTTTTGTTTGGGTTTTCTACACCATCAAGAGCAAGGAATTCTAAATCTGAAGTGTTGAGGACTTACAAGAACCCATCCCATTGAGGAGAACAGGGAACACCCTGTTGTGTTTTCCTCCTAGGTGCCATCAATACAAAATTTATTTCATATATTCTTGTCTTGTATATTGGATGCATGGTGTAAATATTATCTTTTCTACTGTTTAATGTCTTCTAATGCATAGATCTAGATTTTTGCAGAATTTATCTTGATCACCTAACTGCAGATCTGAAGATATTGGCATTCATTTATGTTGTTAGGGCTGTTTGTTATGCGCAACTAAAGTGGTATTTTTTCGTACACTTGGAATTAAGATTCATACTTGGAATTAAGATTCATACTAATAGAGGTCAATTAAGAGGTTATGTAGTGATGAGTCCCATCACCCCTATTCGAACATGTGAAAGCATATTTATCAAAATATGTAATTTTTGTTAGAGATAATGTTGTTAAATGTAATAATGAACAGTTTGAGTCCTATTAGGAAATGGATTGTCAATTAGGATAGCTGTCAATTTCTCATTAAATAGATGTTTTATAGTTATGCAAGGTGTCATTAGGAAAAAAATTGATGAATCTAGCCAGGACGCAGATCATCTGATGATGTAACAAGTATATTAAAGGGTAGAGAGTCGAATTTTTCAAGGGTTGGAGATTTTTTGACAGAACTGCAGCTTTATGTAATTTTTTTTTTTTTTAGTAATACAGAGACTTGTTTCTTGACCAACCTGATATTCTGATTGAGTTTTTAGTGCCTATCTTATCTATGTTTTTATGTGTACCATTTGTAGTGGTTTTCATCTTTAATACTCAGAAATCATTCATGTAATGCTATGACTTCCTTTATAGATGAATTGACTGTTTGATTTCCTGTTTCATGTGTGTTTGTGTATTTCTACTAAAAACTATTACCTGCCTCAGCTTCCATGTCAAGTGAACTTACTACTGAATCACTGAAAGTGTTGACTCCATAAGCCCAATGTTTGCATATTGATACTATTTTCAACCTATATCCATCACAATCAAGTTGTTTTCCAAGTAGTGTTAGAAATCTAAATACATATTTATTCAATATCATAAACCCTTTGAGAGAGCCCTCTCAGATAGAAGAAACTAAGCTTTAGTCAAAAGATTGGTCTGAACAATTACATGAGATTTTCTGATTAGCAGTCTATCAGGTTCAATTTTGTGAGAACACTTCCCATTTAGGGCATGTTGTTGATGTGCTTCCAATTGAACCTAGGATTTTTTCCTAAGTTGAACAGGAGGTGGTAACTTGTTGGGGATCTTCTAATTGTACCTAGAAGCTTGGTTGGTCTAGGTTATTCTCAGTCAATTTTACCTAAACCTCCTCCTATGTATGCTTCTATATATTTTATTTATTGGTCAAGGATGTATCCTCCATCACAATATCTCCTGCCTTTTCAATACTCCTCTTTTGAGATTTCTCCTTTGTGCTTGGTGTCTTGACTTACATCTCTATATTGATGGATAATGAATCAATATTAGCCTTGCATTATAATTATGGCTTATATTCATTTTCATATGAAGAGGCATTAATCTATTTCCTTATACTAGAAAAAATACCATGAACATCATAACGCCACACCTCTCCTATTTCAAAGTTTAATTCCTTTAACATAATTTCAACCTATTGGAAAGCTTGTCCATAATTCACAACAAAGGGACCTACTATCATGGGAAGCTTGAAAATATACCCCTTTTTGGAAGGGAAAAAATGGATTTGGCATGTGTTTAGGCTTTGCCTGTTGAACTCGAAGGAAAATATTCTCATGGATATAAATACAAGCAATTGGTAAGGATGAAATTCAGACCCATATAATGTAGTAATCAAAAAACTACCAATCACCTACCCTAGCATCCTTTTTGAGTTGAATAATTCAGGCTTTGTTGAGATAATACTTTAGGAGGGGATACTTTTTTGATAATTATATAAGAAGTGGCCATGAAAGTGGAGATAAAGTGTGAAAATCCCTCATTGTTGGGCTTCTTATTCAAATAATTTTCCCAGTCAACCACAAATTTCCTTTTCTTATGGGATTCTACAATCCTGAGACCTAGGTAATCAAATTCCTCCAAATGAGTGTAAATGAACAACTAGATAAATATGGAATAATATATGAATTAAGAGGCCAAGTAGTATTGATTGCAATGGAATTTAATGGCTTCCACCAGGAAAGAGGGAATTTCAAGGACAACATCTTATTTCATCATCTTATGTAAGAGCCAGAGAGCTTCCTTGGAGGTATTGGCTATCTCATCCTCACAAAATAATAATAAGATAACAGAGAAAATGGGTTGCACAGTCTCTGCAAACAAGGAAATGGGAAAAGTTTCAAAATTGGCAGGAAATTCGGTATTTGGAGCCAAAATTAATTGGAGAAAGACTTGTTTCTCTTCAGTTGAGAGCCCATTGTAATCATAAAAGAGTGTGGTCTCTAAAATATTTTACAAATTTGGGGATTTAGGATAAACAAAGGCATTGTGTATAAATTTTTGGGTGACCTCCAGAATTTTATCCCCTCTGGACGAGATACAACAATTTTTCTCTTTGATGAAGGTGGCCATAAGACAATATATGAAATATGGTAATGGGTATATAGTCGGGGTAATTAAGTGGTACAATCATGACTCAAAAATATAAAAGGGGTCTTCCTTATTCAGGTATCGTAGATAGAAATAAAAATGAAGGTCTGATAGATTCAGAGGGAAAATGAAATTGTGAATTCCCCCCTCTGTGTCCATGAAGGGTTCCATGTGGCTCGGGGGTTTTGGAAATTGCGATTTTAGGGTTTTTGGTGAGTATTTCTTCAATTTAAGCATGGAGAAAATGATACAAGGACTATGATTTTTTGTATTACCTAGTATATGGAGGGAATTGAACGTTTAAGGCACACGAAGTTCCTATGCTAGTTAATAATTGGGAGGATGAAGTTGTGAACACGCGGAGTAGTGAGACGCAGAAAAATTTGAAATAAACAAGTTTTAATTGCAAAAATCAATTCGTGGTGGTTTATAGGTGGGAAAAGGAAGAGGTGGCATGGAGGGGACATGTGGTAGAGTTGGATTGGGTGGAGAGAAAGTGGGAAGGGTGGTGTATTGAATGGCTTCACACTTACCTGCCACACTGGCCTGGTCACGGTCCTGAATGCTGACATAGTCACCATGCTGGCCTAAAAAGTGGTGGGCCCATATGTCTTCCTCTTGCAGGGTGCTTGGGAAGTTTCAGATAGAAGGATTGAACCCCCCTGGATTCCATTGTAGTCATTGATATATGATGCATGACTCGTTGACTATGAATTTCCAGGGGAAAGCACTGGCTTAACCACCACGCTTGTTATCCTGTCGAACCTTCTCCGAGAGGAGGCTGCTCTGGAATGGATGAGGATCCAACTAACAAGTAATCACAACTTAATCATTTAAAATTTAAAACAGGGGGGTGGGACATGCCATCCACCTTATTTTTCTTTCTTTTTATTCCTCACTCATTCTTTATTTAGATCTCCAAATACCATTTTAAATTATGAGTCAAAATACTCTACAAGACAACAATTTTAAGAACAACAGAGGGGTATGACATCGACTCATACTAGGGAAAGTTCTTTGTTAGAAATACACTAAGAAACTACAAATCAGTGCCTTCAACATGGACATTAAGTCAAACAATATATGTACATATACTCAAAACTAAAAATAAAACAAAACACATTGTTATTTACAATAGCTAACTGGTATTAACAATGGAGGTGGGCAAGTGTCTTAATTGCTGAAAGTAGTGCTTGAGATACTACCCATTTACAGGCAACTCAAACACTTCACCACCCATATTTTCTAGCAAGAATGTGTTGTTTCCTTTGTCTTCGGCAATTTTAAAGGACACGAACCATAAAGGATTAAATTTTTCATGTTTTCAGTTGTCTTCCATCTTGACATCCCATCTAAGTACAAGGTCACCTAGTTGGAAAAAAAATTCCCTAACCTTTTTATCAAATAAAACATTCATATTGTCTTGGTACTTGAGTATATTTTGGTCTACCCATTCTTTTCTCTCCTGCAGTTCAACCAATTGGTGTATCCTCCTAGTCAACGGATTAGGTTCCTCTTCTGCATCTTGGATGAGTTTTTATATAGGCATAACCAATTGGGTAGAAAAAATTGCTAAATCTCCATACACCAATTCAAATGGTTAATTTTCAATCAACCACTTAGTGGATACTCTGTTAGCCCACAATGCAAATTTAAGTTGAGAATCCCAATTCCTTTGATTTTGTGTTATGGTTTTCTTAATAATTTTGACCAAAGTCTTGTTGGATGATTATGCTAGTCCATTAACCTATGGATAATAAGTGGTGGAATTTCGTAAGATTATGTTATATCCTTGAAAAAATATAATAAAATTGGCATACTTAAAGACTTGAGCATTATCAGTAATTATTTTCCTCGGGAAACCAAACCTGGCCAAAATGTTTTCCTCCATGAACTTGGTGACCACTGTATTAGTTTCATTCCTCGCATGGAAAACCTCTATCCACTTACTGAAGTAGTATGTTGTTGTGAGAATCCACGTATGATTCCCATTGGATGGTGTATGGATCTCCCAAATTAAATCTAACCCCCATTGTCTAAATGGATCCTCCACAAAAACATGAATTAAAGAAAGGGGTGCGAATTTCTAATTTTTAGTAAATATTTGGCACTCTATGCAAGCTTTCACTCAGTCATGCACATCAATAAACAACATAGGCCAATATAAACCAACCCTAAAAATCTTATGGGTTTTTGTTTTCTAGCTATAGTGCCCTCCACAAACATAGCCATGTAATTCCTCTATTACGTTGCACACTTCCTCTTCAACCAAACAAAGGAGTGGAACTCCAACATGGTATTTCCAATACAACTCGCCATTAGAAATGATTAAAAAAATTCTTACAACCTCAAATATATATTCTTATTCCAAACAACCTTGGGTGGGAATTCCAAAAACAACAAATAATGGAAAATGAACTTATACCAGTTAGAAATCAAATATTTCATTGCAATTTTATATACTTATTTCCTTGCATTTTCTCACTTATCCAACCTCTCTGGTTCTAAAGTTTTAGCTAGAAATTTTATACCTAAGGCTTGTAAATTTCCCTCTAAGAAAATCTTAGCCAATCCCTAACCCTTTACCAACTTTGTGGGCTTGATGTCCATGTCACATTCCTGAATTTTGGCTATCCACTTGCCTCTCTTTCCCTCAATGTCTCCTTGTGTGAGGATGTCCTTTACAAATGTTGTAGGAACATATGAAATTTTCCTAGACTGCAAAAAATAAGTATGGAAAGCCTTCAAGGCCTTGACTAGAGCATAGGTCTATTTTTACAATATTTCATATTTTAATTCTACATCCCTCAACACTTGACTGAAAAACACAACTAGTTGTTCTTTCTCTTCTTCATTTCTCTGCAATAAGACAATTGGAATAGTGTAATGGGATGTGAAAGAAAATATAAGAAATGGACTTTGATAATTGGGGCTAGCCAATACTGGAGCCTCTCCAAAGGCCTTCTTAATTCTAACAAATAATTATCTTGCCTCTATATACCATTTGACATCTTTATCCTTATTAAGCACGTCTGTAATCTCCTTTGCAATCTTCGCATAATTGGGCACAAACCTTCTCAAGAATTTTATCCTCTCTAAGAAGACTTGTATCTCCTTTTTCTTGGAAAATAAATGGTACTAATTACTTCTACCATTTTGGGGTCAATTTCCACTCACTCTCTTGAGACTATATGCCCCAACATTTTTCCTTCTCTGAGGGAAATTTGAGACTTGTTTGGATTCACGGAAAAACCATACTTCCTACATTTCTCAAATGTGTGTTGCAAATGTTGCAAATGTTATTCATCAAACTTTGAGAACATTTTTATGTCATCCAGGTAAATAAGCACAAATTTATCCTTCTCCCCAACAAAATCTATACCCATTTCCATTGGAAAGGTAGCACAAGTGTTCATGAGACCAAAAGGAATTTTGGCATACCTAAATGTCCCCCAAGGTATGGTGAAGCCTATATTTTTCTGTCCCTCAAGAATCATAGCAATACCGTTGTATCTAGCCATCAATCATGGAAAATATTGATGAATCCACCACCTTCTGCAAAATATATTCCATTTTTGGCCGAGGGTAATTGTCTTTTAGGGAAGCCCTGTTCAAATTTTTGAAGTCCACACACAACCTGATCTCTTCATTTTTCTTCCTAATAGAGACGATATTAGACACCTAATATAAATATCTCAAGGGTACACTAATTTTAAATTGGAGCATTTTTCTG
This sequence comes from Pinus albicaulis, assembly GCA_034641835.2. NCBI lineage: Eukaryota > Viridiplantae > Streptophyta > Pinopsida > Pinales > Pinaceae > Pinus > Pinus albicaulis. The sequence goes on from CM076582.1 coordinate 912,280,957, forward strand.
ATTTCTTTTTCTATCAAGGGGAGAATCAGGAGATTTATTTTCCTAAGCTTTTGTTTATGAGGTTTAATTCCATACTTCAAAGGAATCTTGTATTGAATGATACTAATATCATAAGTCTTCAAGTCATCATAATACCAATCAAATATATGCGCCTAATTTCTAAACAGGTCAAGATACTTTTGTTTGTATCCTTCTAGGACCCCTTGGCCAACTTAATTAGTTTGGGTTGTTGTTTTTTGCCAATATTATATTATTTTGTATCCTCCTCAAACTCCTCGGTCGGTTTTACTGCCACATCATTAACATCAAAAATAATTTCCAATGGAACCAACTCCTTTGGGATTATGTTTCCCTTCAACTACAAAACTTTCTGCCCGTCCATAGATTCCTCCCAAGGCACATGTTTCTCATCTCCTTCAGTTTCCCCAATATATTCACCGTCTTGGTCTATTATAGAGTTAGAAAATTCTCCAATCACCTACATAAAACTTTTAATATGATTTTGATCCTCAAACAATTGCCAATATTTCACATTGTCAAGCACTGAGGGTTTGTTCCTAACATCAACTTCATATATGAGCAGGGGATTTTTGAGGGTCTTGAAAGTGCTAGTTGTTGTTGCCAAGGAATAAGCCATTCTATTTTTCTCCCTAAGAATGAATTGAATATTCAATGCTAAAAATAAATTCTCAACTAGGTCGTACACCTCATTTCTATAATATTCCATCCTGGGATGCTTGGTCTGGCATTGATTCCTAATTTGTTTTTATAATCGGTTCAAAATATCCAAAGAATGATAAATATTCAATTTTCAAAATTTTGGCAGCTTGCAAGCCCAACACTAATGTTTCGTGCTTTGAAATATTGTTTGTAGTGTCAAATTTTAATTTATATGAGATGGGAATAAGGTTTCCTTTAGGGGATATCAACAATGCTCCTACTCCATTTCCTTCCTTGGAGTAAACCCCATCAAAGTATAACTTCCAAACACAACCAAATTTCCTTTCTTGTTGATTGGACTATGAGAGAATTTCCACCTGTGTGTCTTCAATAATTTGATCACCCATTTCCAACAAAAAACATGAAATATATTTTTCTTGGCCATATACTGGAGAGTTATTTGAATTTTCTACCCTAGTGATGATTTTTACAAATATAGATTCTCTATACAACCTGCACTCTTCTCCACCAAACACTGGAATAGTGGCATATGTTAGGTCTAGTTTAACAGATCATGCAAGCTTCATTCCCCTTGATATGGAGATAATCATACCAAATCTTGTAGAGATGTCTGCAACCATGATATCCATTACTACACTATTTACTGGGATTTGAGCCAGATTGACCACTAAATACTTGATCATCCCCAGGAATTTCACTCTTTGAATCACATCAATATAATTCCCTATAGGGTGTTGAAGTCCAACAATAAATTGCAGCACCTACACTAGTGTGGGACCAGGAGGTCCAAGCAGCACCTACACTAGTGTGGGACCACGAGTCTTAGCAGCACCTACACTGGTGTGGGATAAATTTGGTGCATGTCTATTTTAATTATCCCTTAATTAAGATGGAAAATAAAATGTATTATAATCTCAAAATCACTTGTAATAGTTAACTGAGTGTGATAAACTCAATTAACTCATGAATTTCGAGTTGAGGGTAGTTGGTGAGGCATGTAGAGTAATTATAGTTGTAACAGAGTTCGAAGTGCAGTGGTGCATTAGTTAATGCAGGTTGTAATAAGTTTAACTAAGTTAAGTGAGTTAAAGTCAGTTATGCTAGTTGTAACTGTTTGTTGCACTAGTGAGAGATCACGTGAATTAAATATTATTTAATTCACAGTCAGTGATCTAATATGCAACTAATGATTTAATATTATTAGGTGCATGCATGTAAGTTCCAGTGGAGACCCAATTGAGATCTAGGTGAAAGGGATGTTGACTATCAGTTGTAGGATTATTGGGTTGCACCCACGAAACCAAACACTCATTGGATTTCCCATGATCCTTGCACAGTCAAAGAAGGCCAAAATTTCTAAAGAATAGCAATTGCATTCCACATGAATTGTACAAGCAAGGAGGGTTGTTTAGAGGTTGATAATTGGCTAAGTGTTGGTTAGTTTTGTCCAGGACAGTGTGAGACAATTAACTACGTACAAGAGGCTCTTGTGAGAAGAATTGTATGTAATTGTTTCATGTATCCATGCTGAATATACAATAGAAGATCATGGGGTTTTGAGTATCAATATTTCCTTGGGAAATTATCTGTGTTTTGGTTTTATTGATTCTTCTTTGCTTCATGTGATTGGCGATTGTGTTTTAATTTCTGCAATTGCTTTGTATAAGCAATTCAATATCTAGATTTAGTACATTTTTAGATGAGATTGAATCCATGATATACATAGGTGTTGTATAATTTATACATAGGGATTTAATATTTGCAGCCCTAAATTCTCCATGACATACAAAGGCATAATATTATGAGAAATCCCTGAATCAAGCATAAAGTTATGCAAAAATAAATCATAATTCACTAATGTAACATAAAATGGAGGTGTGGAAGGGTATTGTTCCTCCACATGTGGACCAAACATGATCACAAGCATTTCTTCCTGCAAATTTAAATTGTCTTGTGGTGAGGCAACATGAGGCAAATCCATGAAATCAAATATTTTTTTTTATAAACAAGTTGTTTCAAAAATTCAGTCAAAGGAATAAATTTCTTCACCTTCACTAACTCTTTTTATAAATTGAAGATAGAGGCTTTCCTATCCACCTTAATTGGATCAATTGGCTCTTTGCTTTCTTGATGCATTTTATTTTTTTGCATTGGTATTTGCTATGTATTTGTAGATCTAGACTTAGAAAAAATTGGTATAGCTTCACCAACTTGTTTGAGAGGTTTCTAATAAACTTATTCATCTCATCAAGCTCCTGCTCATGAGCATCCCTTGCTTGACCAGAGGAGTTGGCTTCCTCTTTTCCATTTCTCCTGTCACTATGTTCTCCCTTTCCTTTCAACTTCCCCAGAAATGCAAAGTTTTCTTCTACTCACAGAGCATCAAATTGGATCTAGTCTAATGTGAGGGATTTCCTCACTCTGAGGATAAACCCAAAATATGATTCAAAGGCTCTATCCGAGCATGTGGAAAAATCGTGTCACCATGTTTACATTGAGGACTCCAAAGTTATTGCGAACTTTGGTCACTTCCACCATAGGAAGCTCATGGAAGCCACTGAGATTGAGAGGCATGCTAAGAATCTCAAAAAGGATGATGGGTGGAAATTGAGTAGGAGTTGGACTCTAGCCCTCTCTAAATGATTTTACCCTTTTGTGTTTGGGATTTGATCCTTGTCTTGATTTCTCCTTTTTCCTGCTCTTTTGTTTTTCTTTTATTTTATTTTTAGTTACAATTCATTTTATTTTATTTTATGGTTTTATATTATCGATATATAAATAAGGGTTTGTTATAATCTTCTATTAAAATAAAATTTTAAAATAAAAACCCTATTATAATAATAATTTATATATTATAATATTATATAACCCTCTTTTTATTTATTATTAAATTAGGCTTTTCCTTTATTTTCTTATGACTTTTTCTTGAATTATGATTTAGGGTTTTTAAAATAACTTTTATTAAAATAAAATTAATTACATAATAAACTAATAACCCTATTTTATTTAAAATATTATAATATTGATATTTTATAAATAATAACTTGCAATTAAATTTTCTAAACTATATTTTTAATTAAAGGCTAGTCTGTAACGACTATTTCCTAGAAATGATGCATCCTCACTATTTATTCTTTAAGATCAATCTTCTTTTTTCACCTTGTCCCAAGGATGAACCACAATAGATGGTTCAAAATGTTGACCAAATCCTAATGATGTGATTAATCCGAAAGAAATTTATCTAAATTATGGATCACAAAAGTCTTAGAACAAACACCACCTTATCTACTACATGTGGAGGTTTAATCTTAACAGGCAAGCTATTGTACAATTTATTAAATATTTTTATAAATTCTGTGACATCTTCATTGTGCCTTTTATTTAATGCATTAAATTCAGTCAGTAAATATCCATCGTCTTTCTTCTCCAAGCATTTATGCATAAATGTGTTCTCCAATTCCTCCCAAGTGTTGATTGAGTTGTTTGACAAGGTATTGAACCATTTCCTAGCCTGCTGATCTAAATACTAGAAAAATAGCCCGAGGAATACATCCAATTGCTCTACATTAAATTTTTCTACAATTGCACATAATATCTCAATATGTTTTTTGGCTGTGACATCATCTTCCCCAGTGAATCTAGGTAGGAGTTTGAGATATTCTTGGGGCATTGCTTTCATAGGTTGTTTTAGATTCAGAGGAGTGTGTCTATTGAGTAAAAAACCAGGGACACCCATATTTTTTAAAGGAGGTTGAAAAAGATTTTTTGTGGGGCCTGGATGAGGGGTTGGATGAACAACACTATATAAGTTTTGGTGTGATAAAACTGTGTGGTTTGAGGTGGCATGTTAATGTGAATATCTTTAACTTATTCAACTTATGGGAAAGTATGAAATGTAAAAGGATCAGAATTGATAGAAGCTTGTTCAGTTGTTGGTTCTAGAAAATAAATATAAGCTAGGGGAAAATGATATTTTAAGAAGTTCAACTCCATAAATGAGGTGTTAGGGGTATTTATCTCAACTTTATGACAGCTAGAAGTTGAGGTATTTTGGGAAAAGACAACAAGTTTTGGAGTTCTTTCTCTCCAAATTCTCTTGGAGATAACAATTTTTGGGTCAAAGACTAGAAGAGTTTTCTGTTGAGAAGTATTTGAACAAGTATGATGCCTTCTAAAATCCAGGGTTATAGTTTAAGGACTCTGCTAGGTGAGAAATATAAACCCACAGTTCCGTTTCTTACCATACAAAGGAATGTTTGAATTTACACCCGGGGAAATGTATTCTTATTCGTTCCCTGGAAAAGACACAAAAATATTTTGTAGCTTCTAGAGAAAACCTCTGGGTTGAGAAGAAGGTTAGTGTCTAGGACATCATAGTGTCTCTTGAAGATAAATCATTGTTGCTCAAGCGTTAACTGTAAAATTATTTAAATCTATTCAATTACCTTTCTCATAGGAAAATCACATTTTATACATGGACCATATTTCATTCCAAAGACTTAATGTTCAGTTATGGTATCCTACACACAAAGAGTGAATTTTCTTTAACTGTAGTAGTATAGTTGAAATAAGAAACGAAATAAATAAATATGGTGCAAGGGCTAGTGATAGAATCTTGTGTACTAAATTCTAGTAGAATTAAAAATGGACAAAGGGAGTGAGATCAGAAACCATGGATCATGTTTTAAGTATTTAAATCTCACATATTATAGGTACCATTTATCATAACATGACATAGATAATTTTGATATACAATATTGAGTTCCTGTAGCTACAACTATATAATTGTTTAGAGGAAAGAAACACATATTAAAATGATAAACAAAGGCAGAACTACATACACCACATATCTATGCTAGGAATCACCAAAACCTTCTTCATTAATCTTCAAGAACAACATACATTCAATAAAGCTTCATAACTTGCAAAAATTTTAGAAGATCACAACCTTAGCGATTGAAAATCAAACCCTTACTACTGAGTTTATTTTCCCTTTTATAGGGAGAGTCTAAACAAAAACAGTTAAAGAAAAATATCTCAAAGTGCTATATTTGTCTAAGATACTTAGTTGTGTGAGGTTGCCAATTACCTAGTTTTCCTAATGATTACATAAATTATTTTGATTACTTCTTGAAAATAAAATATTTAAAAAATTGCAAAATGACAGTGGTATATCATGATTCCCAAATGAAAAAAATATTTAGTGCTGACTTGCTTGATCTCTCGAAGTGAATTTAAGCTCCACTATCTAAACCCGTGGTGGGTTAACCAAATGATCACATATTTTCCATATAAATGGATCTGGTGTTGGAGTGTGAATAAGATCATTTTAGGCCATCCTTAAACTTGTAAGCTCAGTGTAATTTGGCCTAGAATGAACAAGGTCTTCACAAGGAGCAACGACTGGAAATCTCTCTGTCGGTATTTTAATATGGTTCTAATCTTAAGAGTTCTTGTATTTTCATGTGATGATCCTACCTTGATTTCTGCCTCAAATAGTAATTGATCATGCTACTCCCATGGTAGCATATGACCTTGGAAATCCCAACATCTAATAAATCCTACTCTGGTTCTCTAGTTAAAATTAGATTTAAATTTTGCAACCAATTTTTCCGGCTCATTCACACATTCTTTAGCCTTATCCCTTGCTCCATTCTTCTATATCACTTTTGAAATTTCCATGATCACACCTATCCTGTCAACGATGTCCATTTCCCTCAACTCATCAACTGACTTCTCATTGAGGTGCTTGATAAATTTCTCAACAATCATAGCATTCTTAGCATCCTCCTCCTTGGATGAAAAGATAGAAAATTCAGTGGTATTTACTGCAGTTTTCTTCTCCGCAACTAATTTCAGGTGTTCCCATATTTTATTTATTTCATAGATGATATCATCCCAGATTATATGCCTAACTTCAATAAGGGACATTTTTCCCTTCAACCTGTTCTTCAGTCCTTTCATCTCATATTGTGCCACCTGATACATGTTGTTAATGTATTCCACACTTTCCTGGGTGGACTTGAGTTATTTATCCTTATTCTCTAGCATGTACTTGGTGTTGTCAAAGGAAATATGGATCTTCTTAAGCTCACTCTCTTAGATTTGCAGATTTGTGAGAGCCTTGGTTAACTACTTAGTGGGGTTTTTTGGGTTGTCTGGCACAAACATTGCTTATATGTGGGAATCAATATTTTTTTTTTCCCACTTCGATACCTTCAGTTTGAGGGATACTACCTCATTATTCCTTTTGAATCAATTCCTTGGCCAATATTTCCTTCTCATTTTCAACTTAAGCCAACTCTTTGGTTTGTACATGTTCAGTAGCAAACATTTTAAGTTGCTACCTCATCGACTATATTTATGATTGTGAGATTTTGATGATAGAATATATGAAAGCCTTGTCACTTGGATCCACCCCCATATTGATAATTAGCTCCTAGTAGCCTTAATTTCGGAGACAGAGGGCCCTTGCGTTGGCCTTATCCTACTTTATTTAGTATCTTCCTTCTCCAACAACTTCTCGGCCTTGATGATGCCCAAGAATCGTTTGCATAACTCACTATATATCATATCCCTTGCATTACTATGTAAATTTATTTTATCCTACAAGGGGACACTCATCATGTCCTGAGAAAAATCCATTGTTATGATTTGTGGCCCATATGGAAGGATTGAACTGAAGGGTGATACAAGGACAATTTCATTTCATTCCTTTCTAGGTCCATAGCTACCAAGAGCTTTGTTTGATATGTCACTGAATGAGATGCCAATTGTGACAAACTCTCATCCCTAAATTTCTTGTTCCTTTCCTCTATTAGATAACCTTCCTCCCATTTAGGGCTTGTTTCTAATGTGCTTCCAATTGAACCTATTATTTCTACCTCGGTTGAACAAGAGGTGGACACTTGTTGCAGATCCTCTAATTGTACCTGGAAGACCAATTTATCTAGGTTATTCTTAGCCAATTTTACCTCAATATCCTCCAAATATTCTCATGGATCTTTTCTTTCTATTTCGAGTATGAGTACTCCATCACGATATATCCCGCCTCATCAATACTCCTCTTCTTAGAATTTTCCTTTTTGCTTGGTGTCTCAACTTCCATCTATGTATTAATGGGACATGAATCAAGATTATCCTTCCATTATAATTATGATTTATATTCATGTTCATAGGTAGAGGCATTAATCTATTTCCTTCTACTAGAAATAATACCATGAGGATCACAATGCCACACCTATCCTATTTCAAAGTTTAATTAACTTTAACATAATTTTAACCTGTTGGAAAGCTTGTTTGGAGATCATAACAAATGGACCTACATTCATGGTAAACTTGAACATATACCCATTTTTGGAAAGGAAAAAATGGATATATCCTATGTTTAGGCTCTACCTAATGAAATCCAATGCAAAAATTTTCATGGGAATAAATACAAGCAGCTGATAAGGAGGCAATTTGGATCCATATACTCTAATTTTGGTGTAGCCTTCAAACATATACTAGTCACCCACCCTAGCATCCTTCTTGTGTTGAAGAATTGTCCTCTATTGGGGTAAGACTCTAGGAGGGGAGACTTTGTTGATCATTTTATAAGAAGTGGCCATGAAAGTGGAGATTAAGTGTGAAAATACCTCATTGTTGGGATTTGCCTTCAAATAAATGTCCCATTCAACCACAAATTTTCCTTTCTTATGGGAGTTTACGATGTTGAGACCTAGGTAATAAACTTCTCCACATGAGTGTAAAGGAAAAAGTAAGCAAATATGGAGTAATATTTGAAGTAGGAGGTCATGTAGTATTGATTGCACTAGAATTTAATGGCTTCAACCAGGAAAGAGGGAATGTCAATGACAACATATGATTACATCATATTGTGTAATAGCCCTAGGGTTTCCTTGGATGAATTCACTATCTCATCCTCACCAAACAGTATTAAGATAACATAAAAAATGGGTTTCACAGTCCCTACAAACAAGGAAAGAGGAATTTGTTTTGAATTGGAAATAAATTGTGTATTTGGAGCCAAAATTAATTGGAGAAAAAATTGTTTCTCTCAAGCTGAGAGCCCATTGTAATCATAAAAGAGTGTCATATCTATAATTTTTTCCAATTTTTTGAATTTATAATAAACAAAGGTGTTTTGTATCAATTCTGGTGTGACCTCCTAAATTTTCTCCCTTGTGGATGAGATACAACAAATTTTCTCCTTGATGAAGGTCGCCATAAGCCAGGGTATGAACTTTGGCAATGCATATACAGTTGGGGTAAAGTAGAGTCCTAACTAAATGACTTGAAAGGGGTCTTCCCTGTCCAGGTAGTGGCGATAGAAATAAAAATTAAGGTATGATAGTTTCAGAGGGAAAAAGGTATCGTGAGTTTCCCCCTTTGTTTCCATGAAGGGTTCCACGTGGCTCAGGGATTTTGGTTGCTACAATTTCAGGGTTTTAGGCGAGTCTTTCTTCAATTTAAGCATGGAGAAAATGATAAAAGAAAAGATAATTTGTGGATTACTTGGTGATCAGAGGCAATTGGATGTTGAAGGCATACAAACGTCCTACATTGGTTGATAATCAGGAAAATGAAGTTGTGAATAGGCGGAGAAGTGAGACATAGGACAATTTGAAATAAGAAATTTTGAATTGAAACAATCGATTTGTGGGGGTTTATAGGTGGGAAAAGGAGGATATGATGTGGAGGGGACACATGGAAGAGTTGGATTGGGTGGAGAGCACATGGGAAGGGTGGTGTATTGAATGGCTTCACACTCGCTTTCCACACTCGCCTGGTAGTGGTCCTGACTATTAACATAGTCACCACGTTGGATTGGCAGGTGGCGGACCGATATGTCTTCCTTCGATAGGGTGCTTGGGTAGGCTCAAAGAGAAGGCTCAACCCCCCGAAGTCCATCATATTCATTGATATATGATGCATGCATTGTTGACTATGAATTTCCGGGGGCAAGCGTTGGCTTAACAACCACGATTGTTATCATGTCGGAGCTTCCTCGATACGAGGCCGCTTTGAGATGGATATGAATCCATGCAAAAAGTAATCATTGCTTAATCATTTCAAATTTAAAACTAGGGCGAGACCCACATGCAATTTCCTTGTATTTTTCCTTCTTTTTCTTCCTCTCTCATTCTTTATTTAGAGCTCCAAATACCCTTTGAAGACATGATTCAAAATACCTCGCAAGACAAAAATTTTAAGAACAACAAAGGGGTAAAACAAAAGTAATGAACTATGTATTTAGGACCTCTCTCCCTTTACCTAGAAATCATAATTTATAAATTGTAACTCATCCTACTCAAGAGGATTGAGTAGTTCCTTATAGTCAAGTTGTAGCTTTCCTTTGAGAAGTCATGTCACTTGTGAGTTTCATGTTTAGACCATTTGTTAGTTCACATCTACTTGGATAAGTTTAAACAACCTGTATAATAAATCAATAGAACTTGGTTGACTAGTGCAAGATTCCATGAGAAACATGGATTGTTTGGGTAATCTCCCCTCTTATTTTCTTACCAACCATTAACTGGGCGATTATGGATGCTTATTGCTGGTATCGATTACCAATCTAGAGATTGAGGGTCACATATTTAGACCTTGGGTTGTAATATTTTCCCTTATTTTGTGCAAAAATTCAAAATTTGAAGCATATACCACCATCTGTTAGACCAACAAAGTGTGGTGGATTTTGTACATTGTGCATGAAAGGGACCGACCCTGAAGGTCGATGTATAAACTCTAGTCCAATTGGATTGGGTATGTGACATGCTATATAAAGGTATTGGGAGAGGATGGCAACCATAGCGGCCTATCACACCCCCCAATGGATTGTTGGGCCATGAAAAGGAACTAACAATTGAACAAAGGAGTTTTGGTGGGTCTAGGTCAAAACGTTTCCCAATAAAATATTTCCCCAAGAATACCATACCACTAAAACCCAATAGAGATAAGATGAAACAATCATGTGGGGAAATACTAGTCTATTGATGGAACCTGAACTAGTGGAACCACACCGCTAAACACTTGGGCCACTGGACACCAAAGGATCATGGGTAGAGTAATAAAGCGAAGTAAGTTCGATGTGATGTGGCCTAGGGATGGACCCCAATGGGCTCTCAACTTTTATACATTGGATATGATCAATAATGAGATTAGAAAGGAGGCAGGTCCTGCCGATCCAAAGAGAAATGTGCCAGGGTGGTACCAATAGGCTCATGGGCTTGATTATATTGGGTTAACAATACATATATGTGGAGGGTGGAGTTGAGAGAGCCTTATTATGGTATGCCATGAAAATAGGGCTCTGCCTCATTTAGTGAAGTCACCCTTCAGTCATATTACATATAGGATTCATTTGTTGCACTAGTAAGCTTGAACTACCATATCCTAATGCTTATGGACCTAGTAAGGTTGTTTTTAATCACGATTTTCATTAGACAAAAACCTGCAAGTGTTAGTCAAAAATCACATATCCAGAGATAAGGATCCATAAGAGGTGGTTAGTCCATGTCAAAAAACACATGAGGAGGAATGGTTTATCTAATGTCCAAAATCCCCCCCTAGTGCGAGCCAAGTGTGTATCAAACTTGTGAGCTACACTCTGATACCACTTATCTAATAAAATATTTTCTCCACATTACTATCCTTCACCCAGATCTTGATTTCAACTCTCACAGGCCACGACTCCCACTTGGACAAGAAAATACTAGATATCTATAGTCTCATAACCAGGAAAAGAAACTCCTCCACCATGCTACGTCTACTCAAATATCATAAGGTTATGTGTTGATCTCTCCATACATGAGGGGAATTTTGATATCTCATTTTTTCAATTTCATTGGAGCACGAGCCTAAGGCACCCACTTTTAGTATCATCCTCACTATATGCTGATATGTTTACTCTTGTATTTTTCATCATATTTGTTCTCACCATCATTTCTAGACAACTAATTAATATCACTGTCCAAGCTCATTTTATATCTCAAACTTAACCCATGAAATTTTTTGTCAAGTGGAGTTACTCTCAGCCCTCAAACGTCTTAGATTGTCTATGTTAGATCCGTTTCCAAATATTTTTTCTTGCAATAGAAAAATAATGAATGGGATCATAGCCATAGAAATCCATTTTTGTCTCCTTTAATCATTGGGCTTTAGATATAGATCTGCATTAGTGCATCAGATCAAACTTCCTTCATGCTCCCATATCCACACATGGATATCACCAACCACCAGGCCATACAAACCCTTGGAGACATAGGAATCCCTCTAAAGCCAATAGCTATCTTTGATACCACATGAAGAAATTTACTGCAAAAATAATTAAAATTTTACTGAAATATATTTACTAAGAGGAAATATTAACATTAACAAACCAACAATAATAAAACATACAAAATGCACAAAATATTTTCCCTTGGAAAAACCTAACCCATTGAAATTTCATTAGCCTTGGCTAAAACCCTGGCTAACCTAACTAAGTGAGCCTTAACCACTCACCTCCCTGGTTTCCTTTATAATGAGATCCTCTTAGCCTTATAAAGGATACATTACATGAAATACTATGGGAAGAAAACCATGGGTAGGCATATACCACGTGCACAAAACCACCATTGTTTAACCTGATAATCTTTGAATCTATCCCCGAGCCAATTTTACCTAGCAAAGGTTAAAATAGCAATGTCACTTGGACCAGGCGAAGGAAACATGGATTCCACATGGAACCCTAGTGATAGTAGCAAAAAAATTATAACTAGCATAAATTTTGATTTGGGACTCGGATTGAGATGAAATTTATATCACCATAAATATCTCACTGAGTTGGGTGTGATGGAAATATCAGATTTTAATTCTACATTCTTTGAAAAAGGATAATTTTTTGTAGCCCTGTCTTTGTGAAATTAACATTTTCCATACCTTGAGACAGTAAAATGGGGTGGGAGTGAGCATAGAGTTTCCCACATGGCTAGCCCATTTTCCATGAGTAACAAGGGCTATTGTGGAATTCTCTCAAATCATGGAAATAAATTTTGATAGGTCAACTTCTAGGAGGCACGGCTTGCTCATACAAGCTCTGGTTGAGTTGATTCTTTTGTGATTAGAAATGTATCATTGTGAAAATTTAAAAACGCATAGTGAGGTTGGGACTACAAATATTGGTCATTTAAGGCCTCAAAATGGATCCTAAAGTTATTCACCTAAAAATTTCCAAACTGGGACCACCAATAAAAATGAACCTACTGGTTGATTTCTCCAAATTTTGCACTCTAAAAACATAGATATAGATGAAAAATAATATATTGATCCAAGGATCATATCTCCCCATTTTTTGAGGCTTTTGATCTACAAAATATTCTACTGAATGAAATGTGGAAAAATTTCCTCCAACTTCTCTTAGGGGTACCATTTATCCTTTCCTAGAAGTCGTCTTTTCAACCCAACATAGCCACCACAACCGAGAACTAATATATATATTTAAAAAAAACAAATTGGATCCCAATCTTGGAAGAGATTTCTAATTGCAACTAAAAAAAAAATTACGAGATCTAAGATCTCGAGAATCTCAATATGAAAGTTGTTGTAGTTTTTGTGGTTGGGAATTAAAAGTAATGGTTGTATTTTGTATGAGGGGAGGTCCCATATCACCTCACCTCACCTCCCTATTCCCTCCTTCTATGCTTTACCACTTCCATCTTGGTCCCTCTCTTCCATCTCGGGCCCTTCACTTCTCGTAACTTTTTATTAAAGCTTTCTATGATCCCTCACCTTCAAGACTCGAGATCCTCCTTCTGACTCCCCTCACATCCACCTTATAACTGCACAAGAAATTCACCTCTCCTACTTATACCCCCCATTACAAAATTCCTCTCCTCCTCATTTATTCTTTGTTCATGAATGAACCTAAAAGGAACTAATCCAATGGAACACATTTCCATGATATTGTTTTTAATAAATTAAATTAATATATTTTATTTAAATTAATTTATATTTTTAATTATTTTAAGTAATTAAATTAATATTTTGTAATTATACCCGAGATGCGAGTGACAGGATGCGCACGTATGAAACTGTTTCTTCCAACGCAGGGGCTGACAAAGACCTGCACTGCCAACTTTTACCTAGTGTGGAACCTCCCCTACGCAATCATTTACATGAGCTCCATGATGCATATGATCTACTACCATACCCTGAATCACATTCCACTCCATGAGAACTGTCGTAGCCTACACCTGTGACTGTGTCACAATAATGCACAGCATATGCACTTGTGCCATAGGTCTTCAAAAGGCGAGGTCCCTCCTCATTGTGTTATCCTCATGCTGTTCCTGTTGGTCTCGAGATCCCTCTCTACCCCCTTAGCTATTCTACTGCTGCCTCAGTCTCTTTGAGTGCTCCACCAGCTATGCGCCCTCCCTCATGCGCGCCTCCATACTAGCGCCAGGCCACCAAGCACCCACCCTACGACACACCTCCCAGGCTATTTTCCCTACCTTCACACATCCTACCAGCTCCACGCATTCAATGGCAGGCCCCTCGAAGTGCACCCCCCTGCTGCACAGTGCTCAATTGCACACATACCTACCCTAATTCTTTGTTCAGTGCTCTGCTAAAGAGCAAGTCTCAATTCGTGAACTTACCCCCCTCCTTTGTTGCTCCCCCCCCCCCCCCCCTCCCCCCCCCTCCATGGCTCTGCGTCTATGCAAAAGGACCATCAGGGAAGGCCAAAGAGGTGTGTTCCCGGGACATTATCAACCAAGTTAAGAAAATAATTTTGAATCCTTCGAGGGCTCCTCTTCTGGTAGCCATGATAGGGAGGCATCACAGTGCCCTGTGCACACCCAAGAGGAGGCTTCCCCAACTCAGGAGACTCATAGGGGCAGAAACGGACCTAGGAAATCCACCATCGCGCACTAGGAGCAACCCACTCCGCTCAAATCTGAGCCTCTTCTGGTACAAGAGGCTATGGGGGAAGATACTGATGTGTGGATTATGGACTCAGAGGGTGTTTGGATGCATGTACTGGATGTTGAGTACCTGTTCACTCCCATTCTCTATGCACCTGCTTCAAAGCCCCCGTGCTTGCCTACTTCTGAAGAGGAGGCCATAGCTCACGAGTACGGTTTCCAGATCGAGGAGGAGGACCCTATCACCGAGGATGATGGAGGAACTCCATGATTGCAAAGCCGCTCGACTCTTTTATGTTTTTTTATATTTCAATGCATGTTATAGAACTTTTTCTTTTTCATGTGTCACGACTCACCATGTAATATTTGACTGTCTGAAGCTACTACAGGTTTGGTTTCCTCCGAGGAGGCAACCCCATACTTGCGCTACTCTGAAAGAAATGAAGGTTGCGATTGGATAAGCGTAGCTTACCATCTCATCTCATCGCCTATGTAATGTTTCTCTTGTATTTAATATACTTTAACCTAACTTACGAAAAAGAAAAAAATATTTTGGAATTATAATTTAATTTTATAATTATAATTAATTTATATATAATCAATTTAATTTATTAATTTAATAATTTTGATTAATTAATATTTAATTAAGTTAATTTAAAATTAGATTTTTTGAATTAAAAATGCCCAATTTTGGCCCAAGCATGCATTTTTCCATAATTGTAGCAGTTTTGAAAATTCAACTTTGGAGGCTTATAAGTTGAGTTTTACTTGGCCAAATGAGGCACAAAATGGTTCGTTAGAAATATAAAATTATGGATAACATTCTTGAGGTTGTGTCATGACTATATTTGGTAATAAACTATGCCAAAAAATTAGCTGAAAATTAAGCTCTAAATTTGCAATCAAAACTAATTTTTTGAGCTTTGTTTTTTCATTTTCATTTGCCCAAATCTTTTGTTGTTGCAGATATATTCGATTTCGTCCTCTTTGAACAACAAAATATTTACAAGGATAAATGGGAAGCTCAATTTTATTTTTATTTTACTTATTTAATTGGATTTTGATTGGAGAGTTATTTCTTTTCCAATTTTTATTTTATTTTAATATGCAATTTAATTTATTTTCATTTTGGTTTTGATTTTTTTATGGCGGGAAATATGTTGAATGGGATTAAGCACAACATATTGGGAGAAATTATAAGGGACCAACAAGAGAGAATATGGAGGATTGTCAACAACAAATTCAACAATTATCCATTTTTAGTTTTCATTTTTGTAATTAAATGGCAGTCTTGAGAATGAGGAAGGGGTTCCTCTTCTCTGCAACTAGGAAATTTTTAAGTACTATTGTAAGGGGTTATTAGTTTTAGGGTGAGTGGAATAATTAACATTTGAGGTGTTTAGGGGAAATTCTATTATTTATCTTGTAGTGCATTTGCACATTTGTAGTGTATTGTAAGTTGAATCATGGAGAAATAAAGCATTTTGAACCTTGAAAGAGAAGATTGTTTTGCACTACTGTAAGAAATTTATTCAAGGATTTGAAGTTGCTCATGGACTACAAAAAATTTAATGAGTTTATGGAATTATTTTAATAAATTTTCATTCCAATGCACTCTTGTTTGGATTGTAAGTTAATTCGCTATTGTCAAAATTTCTCAAATTGATTTTAATTTCTATTCTAAATAATGTATTGTTCTTTGATATTAGGAACTTATGTTGTATCAATTGATATATGTTATTGAATCTATGTAAGATTTATCTCTAAGGAGTAGGAAAAATTCAAAATTAAGATGAATTCATTAGGATTCAAATGTACTGAGCAATAACTATTTATTGTTTAAATACATTCCAATTTTTTTTCTCTTTCATTAGTTTAAATGAACTTATTATTTTAAGTGATGAAAATTATATAATGAATTAAATCATTATAAATAATCATCTTCCCCTAGATAGTTTGTTCATCTTCTCTCAAATTTAGAAAAGGCTATCCTTTTCCAATTCGAGATAGGATTAACTTCTTTTTTTTCATCTTAGAATAGACATGCATTTTGATTAAAGCTTGCATTCTGAAAGTTCCCTAATGTAGGGGCAGACCTTAGTCGCAGCTTGGATGAGACATAGAGTCAGCTTAAGGATCTTTTTCCTTGCGTGTGCATAGAAAGAGGGAAAATATGGTTTCTCTCTTTTTATTGGTAATTATTAGATATATTATAAGCCAACAAAGAGAGAGAGGGGGTAACTGGACCCAATTGAACTAGTCGGAGCCACTACATCAAACATATAAGATCTTAGTTGGGGCTCTAACTGGGTGGTCTCTCTCACATGTTAATGAGTTTATTTTTGGCCATCAACATGTATATATACTAAATTTACATCCTATATCTTAATATGCCTTTGATTATAGCCCCTTAAAATTTGCACCAAAGTCTTATTTACTATTTTTGTCTTCCCACCTTTTTGTGGATGCAATATTGTAGAAATATTTAACTTCGTCCCCATATTCTCTAAAAATGTAGTCCAAAATGAACTTAGAAATCTTGTACCCTTGACTGAAGTGATGCTCCTCGTTATCCCACAGGGCACAAAAACCTTTCCAAAGAGTAGATTGACTACTTCTTTCCCACTTATGGTCTTTTCACAAGGCATCAAGACACACATCTTACTAAACCTACAAACTACCATGGATAGGTAGTCATATTCCTTCTTGGTGTTTGGTAAGCCTCCCACAAATTCCATGCAAATTATTTCCCAAGGATGAGTGTGTACATGTAAGAAGTGATAGAGACCCTATTTCCTATTACTAGGCTTGTTAGTACAACAAATCATCCACCCCCTTATGATCCTAACTAACTGTTTTTGCATTTTGGGGCAATACACATACCTTTGCAAGTTTTCCACTATCTTCCCTACACCAAAATGACCTAAAACCTTGGAGGTGTGAGCCTATTTAATAAAATGCAATCACTCACCTTTATGAACACATAAATTATTCAACCTGTAGAGTAACCCATCATGGAGATGGTAGTTAATGGTGTTTTCATTTTTGTGCACATGACTCTAGCTCTAAAACTGTTGAAACACTTCCTTGAAGTCCTCATACTCTGAATATACCTCCTTGTATGCATCATGGGTGAATGGTTCCATGTGCATAAAATTTCCCAAATATATGAGATTTGATGTGGGTGGCCTTGAAAGCATGTCGCCAACTTGTTTCTATTTCCCTTCTTTAACTTAATCACTAAATGAAACTGTTGTAGAAGCCCCATCTACTTGTAATTCTTGGTACATGGTAGCTTACTATGAGCCTGTAGGTAATGTAGTGGCTAGTGATATGTGTGGATTATTGTCTCTTTTCCCATCAAATATTGTTTCCACTTCTTCACAACTTGTGCTAGGGAATAGAGTTCATTATCGTAGGTAGGGTATTTGAGAACTTCCCTATGAAATACTTCAAAATGGTAGCATACAATCCTTCCTCCATACATCAATACCACTGCCATAACATACCCAATCACATCTATCTCCACTTTTAAGGGTTGTACAAGTTATGTAATGCTAGAATTGGTGCTTGACTTATCTTCTTTATCTCCTCTAAGTTCGTCTGTTGACCCTTTCACCACTAGAAAATCTTGTCAAATGCTGTTATGGCATGAAGTGGTGCTTCTATAGCTAAAAATTAGGCTATGAATTTCCTTTGGTACTATAATACCCTAACAAAAATCCTAACCTCAGAAACAATAGTAGGAACCAACCATTTCATGATGGTATCCATATTGGTAGGATATATTTTCAACTCTCCTTTACCTATCACATACCCCAGATATACCAAATATTATTGTGAAAACCCATTTCTTGAGATTTGCTAGAATTTGGTGCTTCTTTAATTTCTCCAACACCTACGTCAAATGTGATATGTGTTCCTCATAATTAGCACTATATATCAGTATATCATCCAAATATACAATAAAAAATGAATGTAAAAAAGGGTTCACTATATCATTCATTACCTCATAAATGTAACTATTGTATTGCATATGAAAAATGGCATGACTAACCACTATTACAAACCTTTCTTGGTTTTTAGGGTTGTAACATCCCCAGGTTAAAATTTCATGTAATAAAGTTAATAAAGTAAAAGTAATAACAAGGTCATGGGACACGTATTCCAAGATGAATGTTGGGAAAAATATCCTAGTGGGTGTTCACTTTAGCTTATTATGGCCAAGGAAATTGGAAAAGGAAATGGAAAAGGATTTTGAAAGGAATTGTGGCAATTATTGGAATTTATTTATGAAAATAAATGAAAATAGGAGAAAATGGACATGAAAGGTCACAATTTTTCATGAGAGGCAAATTAAAAAAAAATAGAGGAAATTGAATAAAAATAGAGGCCTCAATGATAAAAAGTCTTATGAGGATCAATTCACAACCTTTTGTTAGTTTATTTTTGAAATTGGTTTCAGAGAGGAGAAAATCACCAATAGGAGGAAGAAATTAGGCAATCAAAGGAAGGCAAGGACAAGCAAAGGAATGAAAAGAAACAAAAAGGAAAGTAGGGATCAAGTAAGGAAAAGTTATATCAAGTAGCTTCAATAGGAATACTTGCAGGTAATAGGTTTCCTGTGTTATTTCCTAGTTGGTTTGTGCATGCATGGTATATTCATGTGTGCATTAGGTTCTCTTGCTAACATTGGCATGATTTTTTCCAAGTGCGACAATGGTTTCAACCTTGTCTTGCCAATTATGGATAGCCATGGTGTGATGGGATTCATTCTTGGTTGAGGTTTGTTATATCGTTAGAACTTTTTGGATCTGGGTGAGTTGGTCTCAATAAAATCACAAGGGTTGGCAGTGGAGATGGTTTTATTTAGGCAACCCTCAATAGGCGGGTGGGGACAGGAAATTTCCTCAAGGAATGGTGAAGGAATTCTGAGGCATCCAATCTTGGTTTGGTTTTGTGATCTCGAGACAGGTTTAGGTGAGATCATGGTAATGTGAGGGGGACATGGTTTAACCTCTAGATTATCTTGGTTGTTTATGCATTGGTTTATCCCATGAAATCCCACATTCATGCTTGGAATATGGCATGGGGATGTTTGTCTAAAAGAAAAGATTCAGCTTAACCCAATTGTAATATCCCAAAAGGGAGAATGCAGTAATACTAAAACACAATATAAGAACTGTAGCAAAGTAAAAATTAAATCTAAATACACATAAGAATGCACAGAAATAGCCGAGCCATTTTATTATATAGGAGGTGAAAAATCAAGTACAATAGTGCTCAAAATATGACACACTCAAGCCAAAGGGATGGCCTAGAATGACCCTGCAATGATCCCATAAGAGGGACTGCGTAACTGCTGAAATGCTGGAAGGTAAAGTGCGTTGTCCCTACTGCAACTACTGGGACTGAAACTGCCAGAAAGATAGAAAGTCAGATCTAGGTAGAATGGGAGCTTTGATGATGCTGAAAACAAAGATTCGAGCTCTATGATGGATACCCAAGATAACCCAGAAATGGTTTCTCATATCTGTCAATCTAAGAAAACCACCCTCTTAAGACCTCACATATATACTGCTGGGTATGAAGATATGAATCTAGATCTGATGATATGATGGCTGCAATGATCCACAATCAAATCTATGCAAGAAGGGTTGATCCCTTCACTATATCCTTGGGCTAAAAGCTCAAGATCTAGCTCCTCCAATATCCTCCACTGAAAATAGCTACTGGATGAACAACAACTTGAGAAAACTACGTTGTAAGAGAGGGAGGCTCAATAGCCTGCTGCTAGATGTGTCAAATTAGCTCCTGAGTGATGGAAACAATAGATCCAATGTGAGGAGATGATCCCTCATAGGTTTTCTAGCTGAAATACTGGAAACTTCCTTCCTTCGATAGATCTACAAGACTGGACTGCGCAAACCTTGAAGGGACTGTTGCTGCATGGATGTAAAACCCAATGGCCCAATTGCCGGATATAGATCTGCTTCTCCTGGAAGACTGTATGTGAAGAAAAAAGTGGTAGGATGAATCCTCCACTAGTTTCCTAACTAAATGCTAGAAACAACCTCCTGAAGATGGCACCAATGCTTGATAAGGAATGTAGTACAACCCTCTTCCTTAGAGATCACTCAAGGGAAGAGCTGGGATTCCCACTCAAGAACACCATGTGCTAAAAAACACTGCAAACTTAGCTAAACAGCTCAAGAATGCATAGATATCTCCTAAGAAAAATCTATATCTAAACAGATCAAGAAATGAATAATCCAAATCATGTCTTCTATTGTGCCTTCAACTTCATTATATAGATATGAGCCTTCCATAGCCTAGGCCCACTCCAAAACTACGTTGTACATCTGGACATAAGTCTCCATGGTTGAATGCGTTGTTTCTCCATGTCCTCCATCATGTTCATATGGGGTGATCACCCTCTCCATCATGTGTGCATTAAATGCATCACTTCCTCCACTAACTTATCCTAAGTGCTCTATGATCTTCTTTGAATGCACTATGATCTCAGTTGACCTTATCAAAGATCCTAATGATTTTATATTTAAGATCCATGATCTTAATTGACTATTTCATCCTCCATAATCTATCTCATAAATGAGACATGATCTCCCTTAATGGAGCTCCTGCACTACTCCATGATTCTAGATCTAGATCTAGAATATCCACATACACACATTAAAAGTGGATTTTATTCATCTTTGACGTTTTTGGGTCCCTCCACCCTTTTATTTACTTAATTAATTAAGTTTATTAAGAACTCTAATATTCCAAATATCATGTGAAAATTTGGGAATATTACACCAATCTATGGTCGGGTGGTACATGGAAGTCCCTGAATTGGTTGGCTTTTGCATATGTTAATAAGAGACATTTTCCTCTTGTATTCTATGAGTAAATGGACTTGTTATGATGTGGATTTGATGGTTGTTATATCATTGTTATTTATCTGATTATATGTTGGTTATAAACATGGATTTATGAAATATTTCTGTTATGGTTCTTATCATGTTTTTATTGGTAAATGAATGGTTATGAATGCATGACCTAATAGATGTTATTTTTGCTATTATGAGAGGGAATTAGACCTTCTTGATGATTTTAAGATAAATATCATATCCCCATGTTCAGATATGAATTCATGACATGTAGATTACATGTGAACATGTGTTTGATGAAATAACTGTCATGGTTAGGCTTGTTTAGGCCAAGTCCTTGATCAATTTTATGTTAGAGGATTTGTATTTGTGCCATTTATTATTCTGGAATGTCTCATCAAGTTCTGGGTAGTGGTCTAGATACTAGGCTTGAAAAGGTGGTTCAGATTCTGCAGTTGTAGGCATATAACTAGGAGGAAAATACTACATTCTCTACCTTGCAGGATTATGCACACGACTGGAGGCCTACAGTCGAATTTATGCAGTGTTATGCCTATGTCTAGGAGTTCATGTCATTGAAAAAGAAGTTTAACTAAGGGTTTGGGTGACTCGAAAGGTGGTTTAGCTCTTGGGGGTCCTGTAGCTAGCGAGGAAGGTCATTAAAGTTTTGGTTTGTTGATTCCACTTACTTAACTATACTTAGGAGGTTGAGTCATGTCATATTATCCCTTAGCTCATGTTTACCTTGGCAGCCTAGTGAAAGTGGGTCGATATGGGAGGGGTGGTTACATAGTGGTATCAGAGTGGGTTTCCTTTCTCTTTGTGTAATATTTGATACCACAGGGTGGTATCAGAGCTTCCAGGTTCAAACACTTAGACTGGATGGGAAAAATGTGTTTTTCATGCATGCATTTTAGTTTTCTATGTGATTATTATGCATGCATTGTGATAGTCATTTTTACGGTTGTGGCATCACGATGTTGATATGTTGGTTGAGATAAAGCAGGAAGAAAAATTATTAGAGTGAGGTTACAACATTGGAACTCAAAGTAACAACAGATCGTCATACATGTTTGTATGTTGGGCATGCAAGTATGTTGGCTAATGGTTATTATAAGCATTAGGGTTATGCACATGCTTATCATTCTATTACTGTCGTGGTTACATGCATGATAGATGTTAGTTTTTTAGTGGGGTCATATGCACATGCATTAGATAATCATGAATGGTAGTAACTTGTTTTAATAGGCATTGTGGTCGTACACATTATGATTATGGTCATTAAAATTACGATCCTAATGTTATTATGTATCATGCTAATTGGCATTAGCCTTTGCAGATGGTCATGGTTATGGTTTTCAAGCACGAGTTAGTATATTTATGATATTGTGTCATAATAATATGGACTAACTTGTGTAGATGTGATAGACTCCCTTGAAATACATTGAGGTATGAGTTTGATTATGTCATTTATTTGGTTTATCTAACATGGTATAGTTACCAGTTGTTCGAATGTTTGATTAATTGTATGATATTAGTAATGTGTCTATAATATTGCATGTAGGAATGGTCTTGTTTTAAGACGGTTGTACTAAAACAATATGTGTTGAGACAGTTGATATGTACTTGAGTCCAAGTAGGTGCTAGTTGTAGTATTATGATCAATGAATGTGACTTTATTATGATATGGTTGTTAGTCTTGGTAAATTTTGATTTCAAATTAATGAATATGATGTCTTGATCTTTGGAACATGTGGCTCACATGTGTGAACAATTGCAGGGGAAACATGCTTGGAATTAGCATGACAAGGTAACAATTAATTTTTTATATAACTAACAACTAGATGATGTGATAACTCATAGTAAGACTCAATTGCAGCAAGGTAAAAGTTAAAAGAAATGAATTGGGTGGGAATTCCTTTAGCTAGGTTTGGAAACCGCAATTCCAAACGAATGGGTGCTTTGAATACAGGAAGTATTCTTAACCTTGATTTTTTTTGGCATTATGTGGATATGTGTTAGGTTCATGAAAATTTATTTGACAGGTATAACAATTGGTTTACAAATTCATCAAGGAATTGGAGTCCCTTGAGAGATGGCATGGATTTTTTCATTTACAAGGCAATGTGCTTGACACAACAATGAAAGATAACTAGTGTATTGTTATATTTATTTGTACACTTGTAATTATTTGTTTATGAAAGTATGATGTAGGGATTGCATGGAAAAATATACTGCCATGAAATCTTGAAGAAGGCTCGGATTGAGATTTCCCTTGGAGGCATTGGAAACCATAGGAATTGAGTGATGGTGTTTGTTGATAGTTTTTTACTTTTGGTATTTTGTGATTTTTTTGTGGTTTAATTGTAGTTTTGTTTATGTTTGGTGCATGGCCTTGCCAATTTGTTTGTGGTATCATATTTCCATTGATTTTTCATGGTTTCCCTCTTTTTTGTTTCTTTTTCATGCCTTTTATGTTTTGACGGTCTTGGGAATTGGTGGGGGAAAGAGTAAGTTTAATGGAGCTTGGGAGAGTTGTGTGGCACCCAACATGTAATGTAATACCGAGATGGAGCCTAGTGCATGTATAAGGGAATATGAAGGCAAGAATATGATATACAATTGGATTGGCTGGGTCCATTAGGGTAAATGGATAGGGACAAGACACTCATGATAAAGGTACCATGAAAGGTAAAGTGAATGGATCTAAGGCATCGAATTCTTTGGTCAAGTTGGGAACTATTGTTCTCAGTGTTGTGCACATTGTGCACAGATAAAAGGAGTTCTGTTAACATTGACCTTGTGATATCTAGTAATTATGTTGTGATCATGATTATGTTAATGTATATGTGTGTGTGTGTGTGTGTGTGTGTGTGTCGTTGTATGAAAAGGTCCTCAACACTCGTGATTGTTTTATTTTAATGTATTATATGTATATATGTATGTATGTATGTATGTATGTCATTATTTGACAGGGTCGCCAGGGATCATTCCTGTGGAGGAATGATTGCTTATGCAGTTGAATGGCATGAATATGTCTTGGTTTATGAGGAATAAAGTGGGAAGAGTAGCCATGACATGTCTATGAGGTTAGTATCATGTGGATATGAATTAATATTATGTGATTATACTATGTCTATGTTTATGTTATGGATAGGTAATGTTGAGGGATACTTCAACGGAAGGAAAGCATTGTGAGCTATGGCATGATCAAACAAACATGGATAGTGGAAAGACACTAGAAGCAAGGCTTCTTGGTAGAGTCAATGTGTGGTCTTTAGATGTGAATTAATATTGTTTTGTATATGTTGTACATGTTGTACCTATAGTGTCGTTTGCATGTTTCATATGAAATACTATGTACATATGGTGTTGTGAACATGTTGTATCAGTGGTACTGTGTACATATGGTGCTATGCACATGTTGTATATGCAGTGTTGTGTACATATGGTGTTGTATGCATGTTTTACATGTGGTTTCATGTGAATGTGGTGTTGTGTACATGTGATACATGTGGTGTTGTGCATATGTCATGTAGGTGGTGTTTTGTACATGTGGTGCTATGGACATGTTGCTCATGTAGCATTATGTACATGTGGTACTGTGTTATATGTATTATGTAGTCATTGTATCGTGACATGTGTATTCGTGATATTGTACAATTTGAACTTATATATTCCATGTTGTACACCGGGTGTAGGTATATGTATCCTATTTTACACCCGGTGTAGGTGTATGTGCCATGTTGTACAATGGGTATAGGTGTATGTGTGGTGTTGTACACTAGGTCTAGGTGTAAGTTTTATGTTGTACACCAGTTGTAGGTGTATGTGTATGTGTTGTACAATGTGATGGTACATGCAGGTATGGGACTATCTGGACCCTTTTTGTTGATATTGAGGGTTAAGGCGATTTAGTCTCTGGATTCCCTTGTTGTTGATATTGATGGTTGAGGTGGTTTATTCTCCATATTCACTTGTTTATTGAAGAGAAGAGAAGGCACTAGGTGCTTTTCGGGTTTAGCAACTGATTCTTTGCGCGTACAAAAAGGAAAAAGAATAAATGAAAAAGCAAAGAATCATGAAAAGATAAGTATTGGTATTTTACTTTAGTTTTTAATTATGCACGTGATCTATGCTTCTGATTTATGATGGTTACATGTGATCTATGATTTTGGTTTATGTTGGTTTCATTTTGATTTAACAGAATATGATATGTTTATACATGATGATTTGATCAAAGAGTTAGTTTGACTTTTTGTGGTAGGAAGTAAACATAATTTCAAGTGTACCTTATTGATGAGCCATCACTGAGGTATGATTTGAATTTATTCCAATTCATTTTGAATCTAATGAGAATTATGTGCTTGGTACAGAAAGGAATAGGTTTTGGTTTGGGTGATTGAAACTAACTACAGGAATTAGCAGCAATGAAAAAAGTATTAGAACATGTAATAGTATGTTGGTAAAGAACTTGAGGAGTAGGTTCATTGTGGGACACTAGTATCCAATAGTGTACATTGATTTCCATGAGAATTCTATAACAGATATGATGGTTTTGAGGTAGGGATATGCCTTGGTTTTTGGACCTTCTAATGTGAGGAAACCTTTCCAAGGGATGGATCACCCGAGAAAGGTTATGTCTAGGAACTTGGAAAGTGAGTGACTGCATAAAAGGGGGTGACTAGATTTCCTAAGGGATTGTGTAGCAGAGAAGGGAAGTCTAGGGGATGGATTTGTTTTGTTCATTACCATTTCCAGATGGAATCAGATGCACAACGGGAGTGTGCCTGGGGACAAAGAGCCGACAGTTAGTCGCTAAGGGAATAGGTAGTGCAAGGATCACAACGCTGGACATGGGATGTAGGTTTGAATTTTGCAGTGGATTTTGTACTTCCTAGTAAAGACGTGAATCCTGGTATTACATTGAGGGTGGAGGTGTGAGCCTTTTGACTCCCTTGTTGTGGATGCAGTAATTGTATCCTTTTATTTTCTGGTTAGAGAAAATGTGCATATGTGTATATTATTATGAATATTGTATTGAACTGGATTTATAAAGCTCCATAAAAGATATGATTATTTGTTGTTTGAAGAAAATGTGCATAATTATATGTGGTTGTTATTGTAAATACCATAATGAGTTGTGTTATAAATCTCTAATAAGCAGTATGTTTGTCATGTTTTCAATGGTGATCATTGTAAATAATTCAATGAGTTGTGTTATAAAGCTCCATTGGGCAGTATGTTTTCTTTTTGAACGGTTTGCTGGTAATAGGTGTCATATAACACCGAGGATGGTGTTCCCCTAAGGGGAAGGGGTCTGTAACAACCCCATGTTAAAAATTCTTGTAATAAAGTTAATAAAGAAAAAATAAGATCAAGGTCATGGGACACATATTCCAAGTTGAATGTTGGGAAAAACATCCTAGTGGGTGTTCTCTTTGGTTTATTATCGCTCAGGAAATTGGAAAAGGAAATGGAAAAGGATTTGGAAAGGAAAAGTGGCAATTATTGGCATTTATTTATGAAAATAAATGAAAATGGGAGAAAAGGGAGATGAAAGATCATAGGTTTGCATGAGAGGGAAATTGAAGGAAAAATAGAGGAAATTGAAGAAAAATAGAGGCCTTAATGATAAAAAGGATTTTGAGGATCAGTTCATAGCCTTTTTTAAGTTTAGTTTTGAAATTGGTTTCAAAGAGGAGGAAGCAAACAAGAAATCAAAGGAAACTAAGGACAAGCAAAGGAAGGATAAGAAAGGAAAAGGAAAGCAAATATCAAGCAAGGAAAAGTTGGATCAAGAAACTTCAATAGGAATACTTGTAGGTAATAGGTTGTATGTGTGATTTCATAGATGGTTTGTGAATGAATGGTATATGCATGTGTGTATTTAGTTTTCTTGTTGACATTGGCATTGGTTTTTCCAATTGTGACAGTGGTTTCGACCTTGTATTTCCATTTCCAGATAGCCATGTTGTGATGAGATTCATTCTTGGTTGAGCTTTGGATTTCCAGAAGTTTTTGGATCCAGGTGAGATGGTCTCACGAAAATTCCAAGGGTTGGGTGTGGACATGTTTTTCTCCAGGAATACCTCAATAGGTGGGTGGAGACAAGAAAATTCCTCAAGGGATGGTGAAGGAATTTTGAGGCATCCAAACTTGGTTTTGTTTTGTGATATCGTGACTGATTTAGGTTAGATCACGGTAATGTGATGGTGGAGGTGGGTTAACCTCTGGCTTCTCTTGGTTGTTTATGCATTTTTTTATCGCATGATATATCACATTCATTCTTGGAATATGGAACGGGGGTGATTGGATGAAAGAATGATTCGGTTTAGCCCAATCTATGGTCGGGTGGTACATGGAATCCCTGACTTGGTTGGATTTTTAATATGTTACTAAGGGCCATTTTCCTCTTGTATTCTATGAGTAAAAAGACTTGTTATGATGTGGCTTTGATGTCTATTATATCATTTTTATTTATCTAATTATATGTTGGTTATAAGCATGGTTTTATGACAAATTTCAGTTATGGATATTATCATATTTTGATTGTTAAATGAATGGTTATGAATGCATGACCTAATAGATGTTATTTCAGTTATTATGAGAGGGAATTTGACCTTCTTGATGATTTTCAGATAAGTATCAGATCCCCATGTTCAGATATGCATTCATCTGTAGATTTCATGTTCACCATGTGTTTTATGAAATGGCTGTCATGGTTAGGCTTGGTTAGGCTAAGTCCTTAATCAAGTTTTTTGTTAGAGGCTTTTTATTTGTCATTTATTATTCTGGAAAGTATCATCAAGTTCTAGGAAATGGTACGGAGACTAGCCCTGAAACGATAGCTCATATTTTGTGGTCTTAGGAACATAACTAGAAAAAATAATATAGTTGCTACCTTGCAGGATTATGCATGCAATTGGAGGCCTATAATCAATTTTATGCAGTGTTATTCTTGTGGCTAGGAGTTCAACTCAATGAAGTATAACTTTAACTCATGGTTTGGGAACTTGGAAGGGTGGTTTAGCTCTTGTGGGTCTCGTAGCTCCTCAGGAAGTTCATTTAAGTTTCAGTTTGTAGATTCCACTTCCTTAACTGTGCTTAGGAGTTTGAGTCATGTCATAGTATCCCTTAGCTCATGTTTACTCTAACATCCCACTGAAAGTGGGTAGATATTGGAGGGTTGGTTACAAGGGTGGTCTTTTAGGTATCTCCTTCTCTGGCCCAAACCTAGTGATATCCAAACTTTAAATCCAACTTGGTGAAGTATTTCATTTTATACAACTAATCCAACATATCATCTACTATATGCAAGGGGTACCTATTCTTAAGAATAATTTTTTTCAACACCCTATAATCTATAAAAATGTGCATTCATATCCCTCTTTCACATAATGATGATGGGTGACCTAGATGGTTATGTACTTGGTCAAATAATGTATTGTTCTTTAATATTAGGAACTTATGTTGTATCAATTGATATATGTTATTGAATCTATGTAATATTTATCCCTAAGGAGTAGAACAAAGTCAAAATTTAGATGAATTCATTAAGATTCAAATGTACTGAGAAATAAATATTTATTGTTTAAATACTATTATAGGTCAATTTGGGCACCATTCCCAATGAACTGATTAACTGGGCATCATCTCCAGGACCAATGATCAAGGTTCTATCATTCCCTATCATTTCAGTTGCTACATACCCTAAGACAATTAATAATACAAATCAGGAAAGACTTTCATCAAGAAAAGGTTTCCATGGTTTGAAGCTTATTATATAGCATATGAGAGCTCACCAACGCAGACTCTAAGGGGCCTAAGTGCATTGCATATGCAGGTAGCCCCATGCAAGGCTACTTTGCAAAGAACTTCCCAACATTCACAGGTGAGTTGGTCACATTGGGAGCGAAATTCTCATTGTTCCAGAATCTCCACTTGGCTAGTGCCTTCTAGAAGACGTCACATGTGTCAAGCTTCGGATCCAAGTGTCCATTTGACATCTACATGATTGGAAACATGTCTTGCCTATTTTTGGAAATTTATTGATTTCAAAACAACCTACAGTTCATCTATAAATCGAGCACAGATCTAAGTGTTTGAGAAGGAAGAATTTGAGTAGAGAAATGCCAGAGGATTTTCAATTGAGAGCTAGATTTGTGAAGCTGCTGTTGGAGATATTTATACTATGATGAGGCTTGGGAATGTTGCTGGAAGGTCACTTCAAATTAGTCACTAGGTTGTAACCTCTCCTTCTATCATCAATAAAGAGAACTTCTTGTTTTTCTCTATATGCATATGTATTGGCTTTGATTTTCCATATTGCAAGATCTTGGTTGATGTATATGGTTTATGCTTTACTGATTTAGCTAACTAGCTTGAATATATATCTATATTATTGCATCTTCTGTTGTTTTAGTGTTCTTTCTTGCAGGAAGAATTCAGCTCACAAACCGCTTGAATTTGAAGCTGCAACAAAAGTGACAGAAGGAGCCATTTGGAAGCGACTAAACAATTAAGCCTCCAATCCTCTCTGTGTATCTATTTTGAGTTAGGATAAATAGTTTTATAGTCTTTCACCTATTGTTCTAGACTAGCACCTGTCTAGGGAAGCACGATTTATCTGTAATTCACAATTCTGGCCCAACAAATTGGTGACTCCATTGGGGAGAATTTCTCTTAGTTCTAGGTGTTTTAGCCTCTGATTTTCTTTTTTTTTCCACTCAGTATTTGTTACACATAAAGATTAAAAATTTTTATAGCCTAATTTGCAAAGACAGTGAGTTAAACAGTAGCATTTTTCTTTGTTTACTACGCCCAATGCACCCTTAGACTGGACACAGTGCTTTGCAGAGCACTGTCTCCCTTCCTAGCCTACATTGCAGAGCACTGTCTCCCCTTGGAGACTGCGTTGACTCCTGAAAGTGACCAAATTCCCTTGAATTTGACTTTGCAACTTGCTTCAGTTTTGTTTGCTGCTGTGTTCTAAAAAGTTTGATACTCAATTGACCAGTGAATCTATATACTTCTTCCTCCTTTGACTGAAAATTTGTTCAATGTTTGTTTAGAAAAGTTTTTCTTAATCATTAACAAGTTGATTTCAAAGTATTTTTCATGGTCGCATTAAGAATCATTTTCTTTTGAGATAGGAAATTGTCATAAAATATTCATTTCCTTGATAGGAGAAATTGTTGTTGAAATCCTTGTTTTTCCTTCAAAAGAGAAATTGTTGTTTATATTCTTTGTTTCTCGAAAGTAAAAGGCATTTGGATTATTGATTTAGTGCACCTAGTCTCTTTTTTGCATTCATAACATTAAGGAAACTGAAAAGAAAAACTTGCATTTGCATGTAGGATTGTGTGTGTTTTGCAAAAGGAACATTAGGAAATCTACATTTAGCTTGTGATTCATTGATTTTGTTTTTGTTCATTGATTTGTTTTCTCATGAACTATTTGCTCTCTTGCCTTAGTAGCTATGTTCTTCATTGAAAAAGCTGAAAGTGAAAGTATTTTTAATCATTCGTAGCTTTCATTTTAGGAATTTCATATACATCATTGCGGTGAACCTGAAAGGAAAATTGTTAAGCAAGATCAACATAAAATAAATCTCAATTTACTTAACAACACATTGGAACCATAACGATAATATTTAGAAGGTCCAGGCTATAGACATGTTCTGGCGTCGTAAAACATAACAACTATCGTTAACTTGTCTACGATACATTCTGAGTGTGATACCTCACTCCACGTACGTAAGTATATCGTAGCTCGTCCATGTACTTTTGGGTATATCGAGCGGTGTTATAGTACGATAAGTATAAAGGGGTGCTCTCACTGTGAGGTTTCGCATTAGATAGCGCTAATGTGAACTTGGGCCTGCACATACCTTCGGGTATATTTGGGAGGAAAAATTTTAGGTGCTATCCATCCATAGTGAACCGAGTCAGACGCCTTGAAATTGTGATACACCGAACACAGCATTCGGGGAGATTACCTGCCCGTACTTCTTGATTCGCCAGGAGGTATTCTGCAGTTCACATTTTCTTGGTAAACCTTTTGCTTAGCATTACCCTCTTTTTGTTTATTTGTTTTTTGGTTAAAATAAATCAGTAATCGTGGAAGAAAAAAATCCTATCCCCCGTCATTCGCGTAGATTAGCATTAAAACCACCTTTACCACTGGAAGTTACTTCTGGTAGGTGAAGGCGATCACAATTTTCCGAATCAAGTACAATTCGTACCTCTAGTGAAACATCATCTTTTAAACTAGACTTAGCTCAAATTGTTTCCACACATCCCGGTTTGTTTACTATTGTCGAAACGGAGTCTTCACAGCTACCTGTGGTCATGATCAATTCAATCGCTGAGACCATACCTCCTGGACTCGACGTTTTTCAATCACAAATTGATCTAGATCCTGTCTCTTCTTTGCCAGAAAATCTGAATCCTGAAGTTGAACAACCGGAAGTTGTTCCTACCTTGGTCATCCCACAAATTTTTGTAGCCACTGAAACTCCTATATCACATAGTCAACCGTCTGAAATATATTTTGGGCCTGACGGTGAAGTTCTTCCTCCTGGTTTAACTGCGATTGAATATATCCCACAAGACAATACACCTTTAACTCCAACCCATTTTGGGGGGGGACCTTTACTTGTACCAGTGTTTTCCTCAATCGTTTCCATCTGCTTTTGTTGATCCTATTGCCATTCAATCTCCCATCGATTTTGGAGAGTATAAATTTGGTCATACAACCATGTCTAAACCAACATCTTCAGCTGGGTCTGTTGTTCCAATTACATTAGCTCCTACCCTCGCTACTCTATCGATGTTCACAACCTCACTAGATTCATATTTTTACAGTGGCCCTTCGGTCCCAACAGGCTACAAATCATTGTTTGGAACTTTCTCTGGTACATCTTCAAGACCATGGCCTTTACCAATGTCATCATCTAGTGTTTTAACTGGTAGTCCTATAGTTAGTACAAAATGACTTGATTCATTACATACATCATCAGGGCAATATCAAGTCGGTCCTTTTGGGTCAATTCCTTTAAGTACCATATCAACTGGGCTCCCAGCATTTGGAGAAAATTATTTTCCATCTTATTATCCTCCTTATGCTGGGGGGCGACCTTTGGTCACCCAATATGACAGTACTCAGTCACTTTTTGGTCAAACTAATGTTGACATGAATGTTTGTCAATGGCAGCCCACTTTTCCTATCCAACCACAAACGGTTGTACACTCGTATCAACCGGTTCAACTTGTTACACCCACTTCATTACCACTTTTTAATGCATCTATACCCCTGTTACAGAATAAAAATATTGTAAATCAACCTTATCAGGCAGGTTCTTCGACTCAATATCATCAAATGTTGGGTCCACAGACTCAAAATCCTTTGGTTAATTTACAACAACCTGTATCAGGGATCATTTATTCACAAACTGGTGTACCATTTTATGGGATGTCGCAAATGAATCCTGGTTATACATATCAACCCAATACAACTTATACTAATTTGGGTTATAACATTGGTGGACAGACCCCTTGGCAGCCACAAGCGCAAATGCCTCAAACTTCATTTCAACAAGTATCATATCCAGGTTTTGGTCAACATAATTCTCAAGAATTTGCTATGCAAAACAAACTCTATTTCGGTTACCAGCAGAAAATTCCATATGCTATTGCTCAAAGACCTCTTGCTCAAGAAATTCCATCTTACCATGGCTATGCTCAACCTGACCTTAATCAACAGTTGCCTTTTGTTGCAACCTTGGAATTACCAGATTTAAACCGGTTAACCAATGATCCTATCAATTATGCTCCTTGGTGGCCGGTGATACCTCATAAATTACCCTCCAACATTCCTAAATTCAATGGAAACCTTGGAGAAGATCCGTCGACTCATGTCATGACTTATCATTTATGGTGTTCATCAAATTTCCTAAATGATGTTTCTATTCGACTACTTCTTTTCCAGTGTACGCTCACAGATCTGACTGCTAAATGGTACATTGAGTTACCTAGAGCTTATTTTGACAATTTCACTACTTTAGCTACTGTATTTTTGACCCATTTCTAGTTACCGATCATATACGAAACTGGAACGAAACTCTTGAACAACGTCAAACATACTAATGCTACTCACATTTCCGATCATATTCATGAGTGGTGTCACCGTCGATGAATGGTTAAGACATTTGTTTCCAATCAGCTCCTTGCTGAATGGTTCATTAAGTCCCTGTTACCATCTATAACTAAATATGTGGCTAAAGGTGGCATCGTTACAGAAGAGCAAGTTATCGCTCATGCCCAATATTTAGACTTGATTTACACTCAGTCTGGCATGCTCTATGAAAAAATCCCTTATGCGCCATGATCTAATTTCAATGTTCCTCCTTAAATAAAGGAATCTCATGCCAGAGACAGCTTGATAGGAACTGCAAACACACACCACACTACTGCATCTTATCTTGCTCCTACTTCCGAAATTAATGACATTTCATTTGAAAAAGGCAAAAGTGACAAGAAACCAGGAAGTAAGAAAAAGGGGAAATCAAAGAAAAAGTAAACTTCTAACTCGCAGGAAAGATCATATGATCAACCGTCTAGACCACGAAAACCTCGTTATCCATGCATAATCTATAACGAGGAAAAGTTTGTTAGGGATTGTCCTCACCCTGCTAAAGTCTCAAAAATCATCAAGACTTCTCATGCATCAGCTGTGTTGAGAGACCCATTTCCAAATATGGACACAAATTTGGTTGCTACGGATCCAGCTCCTAGTTCCCAAGTGTTAATGTTATCCACCACAAAACCTTCAAAATATATTTTGGTGTCGATGCGGAATAAATACTATGGTAGTCTGGCCACTGATCAACCTACTACCTCGACAACGAATCCATCTAATGAATCAGTACCACCTACTGTTATTCCTGAATTGAAAATTAAACCACCAAAGGGAGTAATTCAGAAATCGACATATAATCCTCGAGCAAGAGCTGGACAAAATTATAATACAGTTGAAGATTTGGCTCAATCCCCTTCAGCTATGTCTGCTCTTGAGGTATTACAAAATTGTCCCTCCCAGAAGTAGGCTTTATTTTCAGCCATTGGTGGAATTGATCCGACTGATTCTAATCTTGTCGTCTTTAATCATATGGGCTATGTGCCTCAATTACCAGCAAAATTGGCATTCTCCATACAAGTAAATGTTCTCAATCACCTTGTTCATCGCACTATTATTGATGAGGGAGCATCTACGTGCATTATGTATCTAAACTGTTGGAAGTCACTTGGCTCACTGTGATTATCACAATCATCAATGACATTGAAGGATTTTGATGGAATAACATATAAACCTTGTGGTATTATGAATAACCTGCAAGTTGAATTAGGGGGCAAAATAGTAAGTATTGATGTTGAGGTTGTTGACGGGCCCCTTGACTATAATATTTTACTTGGAAGACCATGGGTATATGCAATGACTGCCATTGTTTCTACATACTTTAGAATGTTTTCCTTTCCACATAAAGGTACACTCACAGTCATTAATCAATTATCCTTTTTTGCCCCCGCTTCGTAAGTAACTGGAAGCGTTCCATTTATTCACTTACCCCAACTAGAAATTTAGAACATTGGTGTAGGACTCTTAAAGGATTCCACTCTTATGGGAACCTTTGCATTACCACCACCTGCGACGTCGGCAAAAATTGCAAGCATAGAGACCTGCTACATGATCTCTTCCACTCTATCTAGCTTAAGGGAGAGTACGAGTGATTCTGATATTTCTATGTTGGATGATGTTTTACCGCCCAACCCTATTGAGCTGGCATAGCAATCAATCTATTTGGCTTGGGCAGAAAATCCGAAATCAACGTCACTGAGTGTTTGGGTTGATTTTTCATTAGATTTTGGTACTCCATCTGATCCATTTTCCTCAAAATTTTTGACAAATGAAAATATTTTGGAAGCTATGATGTCAGAAGGAGAACCATGGGAAGATTATCATCATCATTCCCATATTTCTGATTATGAAGAAAATACTCTCAGTGAACTATATCACCCATCCATCAAAACTTTCTTTTTGAATTCTTTATCGATTAATGCAATTGACTCTGAGCGAAATTTATCAAATATCGAGGAAACGATTTCTATCGATATTTCAACCAAACATGGCATTGTAGAAAATATTCATGTCGGTGTATCTTGTTCTCCATCAGAACTTGATTCATATCGCTCTCTTTTTCGTGAATTTCGTGACGTATTCGCTTGGTCTTACGAGGAAATTCCAGGCATGGATACTAGTATAGTTTAACACACTATTAATATGTATCCTGATGTCAAACCGGTGCACCAATGGCTTCATCCTGTTCATACGAAGAAAGCCGCTGCCATCAAAGCAGAAGTTGAAATTTTTTTGCATGCTGGTTTCATTTACCCTGTTCCACTAACTGAGTGGGTTTCCAATATCATTCCTATTATGAAAAAACGAGGAATCATGAGAGTGTGCATCGATTATCGGGATGTCAATCAGGCTTGTCCAAAAGACAACTATCCTACTCCCTTTATCGACCAGATTATTGATGATTGTGCTGGATGCGAAATATTTTTGTTTATGGATGGATTTTCTGGCTACAATCAAATCAATATCCGCCTAGATGACCAACATAAGACAACATTCATCTGTCCTTGGGGCACATTCACCTATAGGAAACTTTCGTTTGGTTTAAAGAAAGCTGGGGAAAATTTTCAGAGAGCAATGGATTATGATTTCAACGACATCAAGCACATTGTTCAACCATATCTAGATGATTTACCAGCGCATTCACGAAATCAGACTGATCACCCGATGCATTTGAGAGCCATTTTCTTTCGCTGCTGACACTACAAGATACACCTCAATCCACATAAATGTGTGTTTTGTGTTGGTTCTGGTCGATTTCTCGGATTCGTAGTCTCAAAATAAGGAATTCAAATAGACCAATTGAAGGTACAGGCCATTCTTGATTTTCCTGTACTATCAAACTTACTTTAGATATAGAAACTTCAAGGAAAGGCTAACTTCCTGAGAAGGTTCATTCCAAACTACGCCGAAATGGCTAAAGAATTTACTCGATTATTGAAAAAGGGGGTTCCCTTCCATTGGGACCAAGTTTCACAAGCTTCTTTTGATGCTGTCAAGGATCATCTTGTCTGAGTGTCATTAATGTATCCTCCTAATTATCAAAATGATTATTTCCTTTATATCGTTGCAGCTGAAATGACCATTTCTATGGTGTTGGTCTAAGTAGAAGATGGAATTGAACATCCTATCTATTATTTGAGTCGTAATCTCAATGATATGGAAGTTAAGTACTTGTACGTGGAAAATCTTACCTTGGCAGCTGTACAAGCTATCCAAATATTTCGCCATTATATCTTGCTCCGAAAAACAACAATAGTTTCGGATTGCAACCCCATGACTTACATATTATCACATCAATTACTGGGGGGGAAATATTCAAAATGGATTGTCATTTTTCAGGAATTTGACTTGGAATTCATCAAATCCAAGTCAAAGAAGTCTTTAGTTTTGGCTGAGCTTCTCTATGACCTTCCCTCTGATAGTACTGCTACTATTTCAGAACGATCTATTCTAGACGAGTCTCTGTTTCTGATCGGATCATCTAATCCCTGGTATGGAGATTTCATCATTTATCTCCAAACCAAAAATTTTCGACCTAATACCTCTTTCTCTAATCAACAATGTATTCGATACCAAGCCAAATATTATCTAATCATCGGCGATACACTTTATCATCGTGGTATCGATACCATTTTAAGGAGGTGCCTCACTCATGAAGAGGCTGAAAAATTGTTAAATGATTGCCATGCTGGGGCTTGTGGTGGAAATTTATCTGGATATGCTACCGCGCAGAAGAGACTCCACGCCGGTTACTTTTGGCCTACTATTTTTCGAGATTGCATCCTCGTAGTCAAAAGTTGTCATGCATGCCAGATTTTTTATCGTAAAATCCACAAACCGCCAGCGCCAATGCATCTTTTTGTCTCTGCTGGACCATTTACAAAATGGGGTATTGACTTCATGACCTGTAACCCTCCTTCGTCCAGGGGGGATGGTTATATTATTGTCGCAGTCGACTATTTTACCAAATGGGCCAAAGCGATGCCTACATTCAACAACACAAGACAAACAGCTGCATTGTTTTCTTCAACCATGTTATTGCATGGTTAGGGGTCCCACAGGCTATATTTACGGATCATGGGAAGCATTTTTGCAACCATATGATGTCTGAATTGACTACCAAGTTAGTATTGTCACATGATAATTCTACTCCTTATTATCCACAATCGAATGGAAAAGTTGAGGCTATTAACAAAATTCTTAAAGGAATGCTTCAACGAATGATAGGAGTTCGTAAAAGGAACTGGCACTTGATCCTGTACTCTACCTTTTGGGCGTACTGAACCTCGGTAAGAAATGCAAC
This sequence comes from Pinus albicaulis, assembly GCA_034641835.2. NCBI lineage: Eukaryota > Viridiplantae > Streptophyta > Pinopsida > Pinales > Pinaceae > Pinus > Pinus albicaulis. The sequence goes on from CM076582.1 coordinate 912,318,945, forward strand.
CAGATTTACTCCTTTCCAATTGGTGTATGGTCTGGAAGCTATCTTACCAATCCAATGTGAAATATCATCGTTAAAACTCACGATAGACTTGTTACCTGAAACCTCAGAAGAAGAAGAGCGTCTCCTTAACCTCATCCATCTAGATGAAATGCGTCGTGAAGCCCAATTGGCCAACGAAGCACATAGCAGACGTATAAAGGCACAATACGACAAAAATTTCCAGCCTTGCATCTACTCAGAGGGATACCTAGTCCTTATTTATGATCAAGAAGCTGATGTTATAGGTACAGGGAAATTCGAACCATTATGGCATGGCCCCTATATTGTCAAAAGATTTCTTGCTAAGGGTGCCTACGAGTTAGTTGATTACGATGGGATTCCATTGGCACAGGCTAGAAATGGGTTGTATTTGAAACATTACTATGCTTAATCATGAGCGTAGTAATTTTTTGTATTATATTGTTTATATGCTGTTGATTTGCATTCACTATCTTAATTTATTTTTAGAGTTTTCTTAATGCTAGTAATTCGCTTTACATTTCATTGCAGATGACTAAATTTTTAGAACCATTTTTTGGATATGCTGATGGTGCTAGTCGTAGTACACAGAATCTATCCTCTACAGCATGGGCCATTTTCGCTCCGAACGACGAGTTAGTGAGTTTTCAAGGGATTTGTATCGGTGTTTCGACAAAAAATATCACTGAGTATAGTGCATTGATTGAACTTCTCTCTGATGCCATTTCATTTGGTATTAACCGCATGATTATAAGGTTAGACTCACAACTTGTGGTACTACAACTTACTAGTATTTATACTATTAGAAATCCAACACTTCTTAGGTTGTTCCTAAGAGTTTGACTTTTGGAGAGACATTTTTATTTCATTCAATATCAACACATTTCCAGAAATCTGAACACTTTAACTGATTCATTAGCTAATCAAGTTTTATATAGACATTTGCAACATAGGTAAAGAAAAGATTCACATCATTGAATAGGATTGCGCATTAAACATAGGAAAAACTATGAAAAAATATAGATAGATGGTTATAGGTTTTTTACAAAAAAATTTCCCAAGACACATTGGTCATCTGACCTCAAAATGTATGCAAAATGTCACATGTAAACTAGTGGTGCTCATGGTAACATGCGATAGATCTAGAAATCCTACGGAGCAACCGCATCCAATGGTTAGGATCCCCAATAGTGTGTCGCTACAGTCGCATGGGAAGCTCTTCGATCCGGTAATCCAGAATCCCGAAGGTCAACCCCTCTATGTGCTGCTGAAGCTCGGTAAGAGTCTCAGCAATATCAAGGTCCTGAAGGACTACTCTCCCGACAGCCCTCTCTGCTGGCACATCTGCTTCGTGCTCTGGTTCCTCTACTGGTTGAACACGACCAATATCTGCATTACATCAAACATTTAGTTTAGTCTTGGAAAGAAATCAAAACACAAAAACATTGTATAAACCTTATAAAAATAAAAAAACATGGTCGAATCATTCTTACTTATTACACCCCACTGAGCGCCTTCTGGTAATACTAGATCTGGATCTCCTCGGAAGTTGACGCCTGCGTATGCATACTCATCAATGGCGATGATCTGTTGCCGGAACCAGGCGAAGAATACAGTCGAGAACACAATGGTCAATTTCCCTGCATGTCGACCCATGAGTTCTACCCATCTCTGCATTCGAGGATATCTAGGACTAGATATGTCCAATGTTACATGTTGTGGCTGCATCAGTGGAATTTGTTCCAAAGCGAAGGAGATAAGGATTGAACCATAACTAAAAAATTTCTTCCTTCCTCCCTTTGCTTTATTCAGTTGTTCCTTTATCTGAGATAGAACAACTTCATACCAGTTGAAGACTGTTGGCTCTAAGCACTCTGGTGCATACTGCATATACGATCGGTTCGCTACATGTAGTATAACAGTGCCAACAAGTTTAGCGCTCATGAAAAGGATGGTTCTCAAAGGAAAATACTTGACATCCTGGATGTTTATTTCTCCATATTTGCTAGGTTATGACCCTGGATAGCAATACTACATGACATAATCCCTCACTTTCTCTCCTCTAATGGTAGACCCTGTGAGAGAAATGGGAAAACCTCTCCTCGACAAACCTGTGAGAAAATACATGTCCTCAACTATTATGGGAACCACTTTGTTCTTAATGTGAAATGCCTCTATCTCTGGATCCCATGCTCGAACTAAGAACTCCAAGAGTTCTATTTGTTGCTTCATTCCTGAAAATTTGAAGTACTTAAGTAGTCCACAATCTCTTAAGGCTCTTACAGTACCTGGATCATTCAAGGAAATAATATCTTGTTCTTCATGTTCTCTTTCCCTCCATGTAATCGTCATTATAATCTGATGAAAAATTGAAATACAACCATAAGATCCATTAGATTCTAATCATTGCAAAAAACAAGGAAAATTTTGGACACAACATGAAAACCAAAAACTTGAACTGCGCCGAATGCAATCCCTGGGCTGAGACAGTGCGTTGCACATGCAGGTACCCTTCATTGTACCTACTATGCATGCAATATCCCAAATTAGGGAAATGCTACAACAACGAGAATATCTCAAGATATTCTAAAGTTGGAGATCCAACAATATGCAAACACAAAAATGGAGTAGCAGTGACACTCAACTCATAGAAATGTGAGAGAAATCCATATCCATCTTATTAAATAATAACAGCAACAATAGAATACAAGATCTTGAGGAAAAAGGCTACTCAAGATAGGCAATGCTTAGCCTCAAGAGACAAGTACATAAATCATGATAAAACACTGCTACATATGTGTGCCTAAGCTATGACAACACAGTTTTATAAGAGAAAATGCATGCTACATATGTCAAATACATGGATATACAAATATATGGCCCATACAACATTGGGAGTGAAGATCTCAGCTCCCAAAGGCTACCTCATGTCAATCTTGGAAGGATTGGCTATAAAATACAAAATATTCAAAATGTCGGGGTTGCTAGGTAGCAGCTGCAACTCAGAAATAGAACTAGATGGAGATGGCTATAGATGATGCCCAAACTGAATATGCCTCCTCCAATGGATCTTTCAAGTGAAATTTTGATCCCCTCACCAAATATCTCACCCTCCAATAATCTACAAGAACCCCACTGCAAATGCTTCACTAAAAATAACGCAGTCTCTGGATGGAACTGTGTTGTAGGGGCAAGAGAATGGGTTGGCCCAATGCCAAGATCTGCAATCAACTCCAAAGGCCTCCAAAATGATCTCTCAAAGGAAAGAGAGACTCCTCCTCTAAAAAATAGCTGATGGAGGTGGTGTAGTGAACCCTCACTGCAACACCCTACAACACAACATTATTCTACTGCAAAAATAACGTTTTCTTGGAGGAAGATGCTTGGCCTCAAGCCTAGATGTGAGGAAAAATAAGTGCAATCCCTCAAGAGGCCTCTCAAGAAGGAGAGGAAATCCTAAATAGGAATCCCTCGTGCTAAGAAGCACTGCAAATCAGCTAAACAACTAGAGATTGCTGAAAGTCTGAATAGACCATAAAATCAATAATACATAACATGAGAAATAATGGCTACCTTGCCCTCCTTTAAAACAAATGAAGGCCCCCCTCTCCATGGGTCCCACTACTTTTAGGGTTTCCTCCACCAATTAACCCTCTTCCCATTCATACTGTGTTGTCTCTCTAAATGTTCTCCACCTCTTATCCCAGCACTGTTGACTTGGTCAAACTTGACCTTGTCCACTTGCAAATGACCCTGTTCACACATGAGGGTGTGAAAACCAGCTCCAATGATGATCCCCTTTCATACTATGAGGGATTTTATTGAGATTATCATTATGCATGGGCCTCCTTACCCAGTTATTCTCCTCCTAGGTGAAATCAGCAAAAAATAATATTCCAAATTATTGTGGAAAAAATTTGGAATATTACAATGCAACACAGGTTTCGACATTCAGGGGTGTGTTGCCCTCATTTTGGGCAGAATTTTCCCTAGGGGCCTAAAAACCCTAAAAATTTGCAAGGAATGGAAATAAAATGAATACTAAAGGAAAGAGGAGGTTCATGGCACTAACATGGATCAAATGGAGATAAAATCCGTCCACAGAAATGACCGCAATCAATGACTAAAGTTCGGGGGAAAAATCAGGTTCAGAGCTCCAAAATGAAAATGGAATGGTAAAAATGAATAGTGAAACTACTTTTTATAGTCATTTAATTGTTTTCAAGTTAAATTTATTGCTATGAATATAGTTTTATTATTTTTTTATCATGAAACAGGTATTTTTAATCCATTTGATGTTGTTCTGAACAGGAAATACAACTAATGAACAGATTAGTCGTGCAGATTTATTCAAAGAAAAACTTGACCACAAAGCATACTTTTTCTCCTTATTTTTTGAGCTTTGTTAAAAATGAAAAAAGGATTTGAAGCGCAATCTTATCTCTTTTTCGAGCTTCGATAACAGTGGAAAAGGAACCCCTGGAGTCTTCTTTCAGCTCTTTTCAGACTCCGATAATGTGAAAAGATTGCCAAGCACTTGTCTTTTCGAGCTCGTTAAAGTAAATGAATCAATATCTACTCAGTATAAGTTTAACTCTTTTCCGGACTGAGATGGATTATTTACAAAAAAGGAATACCTTGGTTAAACATGACCAAAGAGGTTCTCTCAGATATTATTTTACACTTTTTCATATCTAAGTGAAAAATTTACGAAAAAGTACTTTTGGAGTTCTCTTTCATCCTCTTTTTTAGACTCTCTAAATATGAAAAAGGCCCAAGCTATCACTGTCGTTAAGCTCATTAAAATATAAAATAGTGACGGGCTTGTTGATCATGGCAAGAATCGAGTTTCATTCATTGCTAGACTCGTTAAATTATTAAACAGCGATACATTATTCGCCCAAAGGTTGAATTATAGATCAAGAAAATGTTATCCTCCTCAAGCTTGTTAAAAAATAAAGAGGTACTGGTCGACAAATGACCAGGGAAAATTTGGGAAAAGTAAGAAAAGTTTCTTTTTGGTAGAAATTCGCTCTTGAACATGACACTTCTTTCACTCCATGTCCGTGACTGTTTGGGTTGGGTAATCATCTTGACGGTTCATTCACACCTATGGTTCATCATACCTTCACTTTGGTTTTGGGTCAATGCTGCCAACTCATCACAGTGTCACCGATATGTTCAAGAGAAGTCATCCAGTGATTAAAAACTCATCCATCTGCAATACTCGTTAACCTTCATTTTCATGATTTTCATCCCTTAAAATTGCTATATCAAGTCATACCCTTGTCTCTGAAATCAGTAACTCTTGTTTTGGAATAAGGTGATTTCCTGTCGACAACAAATCAATATCCAGGAAGTTCACTTAGAAACATTAGATTCCAGTACCATAAGGCTTGTTACAGCATCGACAAGATCCTCGCTTCCGGACCTTTGACCGAAAGATTTTGTTTGGCGTTCGACATCAAATCATCTATTCACACCTTACAAAATGTATTGTAGTATCTTGAGGGCCATTGACATTAATGGTGGTTCTCTCATGTTTGTTAACAACACACATCATTGGCTGGTAATCAAACGATGTCTTTCCATGTTCGACGACAAATTATATATTCTCATGGCTAGACTTGTACCTGAATGACCGAGTGAACGAGATAAGAAGACCCTAGATCTAGTTTCATCCATCTGGGCTGTGATTTTAGGATTTTTATACACATCATTTGTACGGTGACCTTACATACAGATTTTCATCCAAACATGGGCCTATATCTATAGGCATGTCTGCATCTGGGCAACATTCCAATGAAGATGAATTTCTGAATTATGTAAATGTTATTAGATTGTTTTTATGCGCTGAATATGGGAATGCCTACCCTCAGCAATTATGATCAAAAGAGGATATATCATGATGTAATGTATTGTAAGATCGATGCAGGTGACCACTCTGCTTTTTTTCCAGACTAATCACAGTGAAAAGCATCTCAATCAAATGTTCTCATTATTTGGATCTCATACTTTAGGGGGCAATTGTTATAGGTCAACTTGGGCACCATTCCCAATGACCTAGTTAACTGGGAATCATCTCCAGGACCAGTGATCAAGGGTCTATCATTCCCGATAATTTCAGTTGCTACATACCCTAAGATAAGAAACAAGACAAATCAAGCAAGACTTTCATCAAGAAAAGGTTTCCATGGTTTGAAGCTTATTATATAGCATGTGAGAGCTCACCAACGCAGGCTCTAAGGTGCCTAAGTGCATTGCATATGCAGGTAGCCCCATGCAAGGCTGCTCTACAAAGCACTTCCCGACATTCACAAGTGCGTTGGTCACATTGGGAGCAAAATTCTCATTGTTCCGAAATCTCCACTTGGCCAGTGCCTTCTAGAAGAGTTCACATGTGTCAAGCTTCGGATCCAAGTGTCCATTTGACATCTACATGATGGGAAACATTTCTTGCCTATTTTTGGAAAGTTATTAATTGAAAAACAACTTACAGTTCATCTATAAATTGAGCACAGATCTAAGTGTTTGAGAAGGAATAATTTGAGTGGAGAAATGCTGGAGGATTTTCAATTGAGAGCTAGATTTGTGAAGCTGCTACTGGAGAGATTTATACTATGATGAGGCTTGGGAATGTTGCTGGAAGGTCACTTCAAATCAGTCACTAGGTTCTAACCTCTCCTTCTATCATCAATAAAGAGTACTTCTTATTTTTCCCTATATGCATCTGTATTGGCTTTGATTTTCCATATTGCAAGATCTTGGTTGATGTATATGGTTTATGCTTTACTGATTTAGCTAACTAGCTTGAATAGATATCTATATTATTGCATATTCTGTTGTTTCAGTGTTTTTTCTTGCAGGAAGCATTCAGCTCACAAACCGCTTGAATTTGAAGCTGCAACAAAAGTGACAGAAGGAGCCATTTGGAAGCGACTGAACAAGTAAGCCTCCAATCCTCTCTGTGTATCTGTTCTGAGTTAGGAGAAATAGTTGTATAGTCTTTCACCTGCTATTCTAGACTAGCACCTATCTAGGGAAGCATGATTTATCCGTGATTCACAATTTTGGCCCAAAAAATACATTCCAATTTGTTTTTCTCTTTCATTAGTTTAAATGAACTTATTATTTTAATTGATGAAAATTATATAATGAATTCAATCATTATAAATAATCATCTTCCCCTAGCTAGTTTGTTCATCTTCTCTCGAATTGAGAAAAGGCTATCCTTTTCCAATTTGAGATAGGATTAACTTTTTTTTTTCATCTTAGAATAGACCTGCATTTTGATTAAAGCTTGCATTCTGAAAGTTCCCTAATATAGGGGCAGACCTTAGTTGCAGCTTGGATGAGACATAGAGTCGGCTTAAGGATCTTCTTCCTTGCATGTGCATAGAAAGAGGGAAAATATGGTTTCTCTCTTTTTATTGGTAATTATTAGATATATTATAAGCCAACAAAGAGAGAAAGGGGGTAACTGTACCCAATTGAACTAGTCGGAGCCACCACATCAAACAGATAAGATCTTAGTTGGGGCTCTAACTGGGTGGTCTATCTCACATGTTAATGAGTTTATTTTTTGCCATAAACATGTATATGTACTGAATTTTCATCCTATCTCTTAATATGCCTTTGATTATAACCCCTTAAAAGTTGCACCAAATTCTTATTTACTATTTTTGTCTGCCCACCTTTTTGTGGATGAAATATTGTAGAAATATTTAATATCGTCCCCATATTCTCTAAAAATGTAGTCCAAAATGAACTTAGAAATCTTGTGCCCTTGACTGAAGCGATGCTCCTCGGTATCCCAAAGGGCACAAAAACTTGTCCAAGGAGTAGGTTGACTACTTATTTCCCACTTATGGTCTTTTCACAAGGCATCAAGACACATCATCTTACTAAACCTACAAACTACCATGGATAGGTAGTCATATCCCTTCTTGGTGTTTGGTAAGCCTCCCATAAATTCCATGCAAATTATTTCCCAAGGATGAGAGTGTACATGTAAGAAGTGATAGAGACCCTATTTCCTATTACTAGGCTTGTTGGTACAACAAATCATGCACCCCCTTATGAGCCTAACTACCTGTTTTTGCATCTTGGGCCAAGACACATACCTTTGCAAGTTTTCCACTATCTTCCCTACGCCAAAATGACCTAAAAACTTGGAGGTGTGAGCCTCTTTAATAAAATGAAATCACTCACCTTTATGAACACATAAATTATCCAACCTATAGAGTAACCCATCATGGAGATGGTAGTTAATGTTGTTTTCATTGTTGTGCACATGACTCTAGCTCTAAAACTGTTGAAACACTTCCTTGAAGTCCTCATACTCTGAATATGCCTCCTTGCATGCATCATGGGTGAATGGTTCCATGTGCATAAAAGTTCCCAAATCTATGATATTTGATGTGGGTGGCCTTGAAAGCATGTCGCCAAATTGTTTCTATTTCCCTTCTTTAACTTAATCACTAAATGAAATTATTGTAGAAACCCCATCTACTTGTAATTCCTGGTATGTGGTAGCTTACTATGAGCCTATAGGTAATGTAGTGGCTAGTGATATGTGTGGATTATTGTCTCTTTTCCCATCAAATATTGTTTCCACTTCTTCACAACTTGTGCTAGGGAATAGAGTTCATTATCGTAGGTAGGGTATTTGAGAACTTCCCTATGAAATACTTCAAAATGGTAGCATACAATCCTTCCTCCCTACATCATTACCACTCCCATAACAGACCCAATCACATCTATCTCCACTTTTAAGGGTTGTACAAGTTCAGTAATGCTATAATTGGTGCTTGACTTATCTTCTTTAGCTCCTCTAAGGTCGTCTACTGACCCTTTCACCACTAGAAACTCTTGTCAAATGTTGTTATGGCATGAAGTGGTGCTTCTATAGCTGAAAATTAGGCTATGAATTTCCTCTGGTACTATGCTACCCTAACGAAAATCCTAACCTCAGAAACAATAGTAGGAACCAACCATTTCATGATGGTATCCATATTGGTAGGATCTATTTTCAACTCTCCTTTACCTATCACATACCCCATATATACCAAATATTATTGTGAAAACTCATTTCTTGAGATTTTCTAGAAGTTGGTGCTTCTTTAATTTCTCCAACACCTACATCAAATGTGGTATGTGTTCCTCATAGTTAGCACTATATATCAGGATATCATCCAAATAGACAATAAAAAATGAATTTATAAAAGGGTGCACTATCATTCATTACCTCATAAATGTAGCTAGTGTATTGCATATGAAAAATGACATGACTAACCACTATTACAAACCTTTCTTGGTTTTTAGGGTTGTAACATCCCTGGGTTAAAATTTCATGTAATAAAGTTAATAAAGGAAAAGTAATAACACAGTCATGGGACATGCATTCCAAGCTGAATGTTGGGAAAAATATGCTAGTGGGTGTTCACTTCGGCTTATTATGGCTAAGGAAATTGGAAAAGGAAATGGAAAAGGATTTTGAAAGGCATTGTGAAAATTATTGTCATTTATTTATGAAAATAAATGAAAATGGGAGAAAATGGAGATGAAAGGTCACAATTTTGCATGAGTGGCAAATTTAAAGAAAAATAAAGGAAATTGAAGAAAAATAGAGTCCTCAATGATAAAAAGTCTTATGAGGATTAGTTCACAACCTTTTGTTAGTATATTTTTGAAATTGGTTTCAGAGAGGAGAAAATCACCAATAGGAGGAAGAAAGTAAGCAATCAAAGGAAGGAAAGGACAAGCAAAGGAATGAAAAGAAAAGAAAAGGAAATTAGGGATCAAGCAAGGAAAAGTTAGATCAAGTAGTTTCAACAAGAATACTTGCAGGTAATAGGTTTCTTGTGTTATTTCCTAGCTGGTTTGTGCATGCATGGTATATGCATGTGTGCATTAGGTTCTCTTGCTAACATTGGCATGAGTTTTTCCAAGTGCGAAAATGGTTTTAACCCTATCTTGCCAATTATGGATAGCCATGGTGTGATGGGATTCATTCTTGGTTGAGGTTTGTTATATTGTTAGAAGTTTTTGGATCTGGGTGAGGTGGTCTCAGTAAAATCACAAGGGTTGGGGGTGGAGATGGTTTTCTCTAGGAAACCCTCAATAGGTGGGTGGGGACAGGAAAGTTCCTCAAGGAATGGTGAAGGAATTTTGAGGCATCCAAGCTTGGTTTGGTTTTGTGATCTCGAGACAGGTTTAGGTGAGATCACGGTAATGTGAGGGGGACATGGTTTAACCTATAGAATATCTTGGTTGTTTATGCATTGGTTTATCCCATGAAATCCCACATTCATGCTTGGAATATGGCATGGGGGTGTTTGTCTAAAAGAAAAGATTTGGCTCAACCCAATTGTAATATCCCAAATGGGAGAATGCAGTAATACTAAAACACAATATAAGAATTGCAGCAAAGTAAACATTAAATCTAAATAAACATAAGAATGCATAGAAATAGTTGAGCCATTTTATTATATAGGAGGTGAAAAATAAAGTACAATAGTGCTCAAAATATGAGACACTCAAGCCAAAGGGATGGCCTAGAATGACCCTGCAATGATCCCATAAGAGGGACTGGGTAACTGCTGAACTGCTAGAAGGTAAAGTGCGTTGTCCCTACTGTAACTACTAGGACTGCAACTGCCAGAAAGATAGAAAGTCAGATCTAGGCAGAATGGGAGCTCCAATGATGCTGAAAATAGAGATTCAAGCTCTATGATAGATACCCAAGATAACCCAGAAAGGGTTTCTCAGATCTGTCAATATAAGAAAACCACCCTCTTAGGACCTCACATATATACTACTAGGTATGAATATATGAAGCTAGATCTAATGATATGATGGTTGCAATGATCCACAATTAGATCTATGCAAGAAGGGTTGATCCCTTCACTAGATCCTTGGGCTAAAAGCTCAAGATATAGCTCCTCCAATCTCCTCCATTGAAAATAGCTACTAGATGAACAACAACTTCAGAAAACTGCATTGTAAGAGAGGGAGGCTCAATAGCCTACTAGTAGATGTGTCAAATTAGCTCCTGAAGGATGGAAAAAATAGATACAATGTGAGGAGATGATCCCTCACAGGATCTCCAGCTGAAATACTGGAAACTTCCTTCCTCCAATAGATCTACAAGACTGGATTGTGAAATCCTTGAAGGGACTGTTGCTGCATGGAGGTAAAACCTAATGGCTCGATTGACAGATATAGATATGTTTCTCTTGGAAGACTATATGTGAAGAACAAAGTGGTAGGATGAATCCTCCACTGGTTTCCTAGCTGAATGCTAGAAACAACCTCCTGAAGATGGCACCAATGCCTGATAAGGAATGTAGTACAACCATCTTCCTTAGAGATCACTCAAGGGAAGAAGTGGGATTCCCACTCGGGAACACCCTGTGCTAAAAAACACTGCAAACTTATCTAAATGGCTCAAGAGTGCATAGATATGTCCTAAGAAAAATCTAGACCTAAATAGATCAAGAAATGAATAATCCAAATCATGCCTTCTACTGTGCCTTCAGCTTCATTATATAGATATGAGCCTTCCATAGCCTAGGCCCACTCCAAAACTGCGCTGTAAATGTGGACATAAGTATCCATGGTTGACTGTGCTGTTTCTCCATGTCCTCCATCATGTTCATATGGGGTGATCACCCTCTCCATCATGTGTGCATTAAATGCATCACTTCCTCCACTTACTTATCATAAGTGCTCTATGATATTCTTTGAATGCACTATGATCTCAGTTGACCTTATCAAATATTGTAATGATTTTATATTTAAGATCCATGATCATATTTGATTGTTTCATCCTCCATAATCTATCTCATAAATGAGACATGATCTCCCTTAATGGAGCTGCCGCACTACTCCATGATTCTAGATCTAGATCTACAATATCCGCATACACACATTAAAAGTGGATTTTATTCATCTTTGACGTTTTTGGGTCCATCCACCCTTTTATTTACTTAATTAATTAAGTTTATTAAGAAATCTAACATTCCAAATATCATGTGAAAATTTGGGAATATTACACCAATCTATGGTCGGGTGGTATATGGAAGTCCCTGAATTGGTTGGCTTTTTCATATGTTAATAAGAGACATTTTCCTCTTGTATTCTATGAGTAAATGGACTTGTTATGATGTGGATTTGATGGTTGTTATATCATTGTTATTTATCTGATTATATGTTGGTTATAAACATGGAATTATGACATATTTCAGTTATGGTTCTTATCATGTTTTGATTGGTAAATGAATGGTTATGAATGCATGACCTAATAGATGTTATTTTTGCTATTATGAGAGGGAATTAGACCTTCTTGATGATTTTAAGATAAATATCATATCCCCATGTTCAGATATGCATTCATGACATGTAGATTACATGTGAACCGTGTGTTTGATGAAATAACTGTCATGGTTAGGATTGTTTAGGCCAAGTCCTTGATCAATTTTTATGTTAGAGGATTTCTATTTGTGCCATTTATTGTTCTAGAAAGTCTCATCAAGTTCTGGGTAGTGGTTTGGATACTAGGCTTGAAAAGGTGGCTCAGATTCTGTAGTTGTAGGCACATAACTAGGAAAAAAATACTACATTCTCTACCTTGAAGGATTATGCACACGACTGTAGGCCTACAGTCGAATTTATGCAGTGTTATGCCTATGTCTAGGAGTTCATGTCATTGAAAAAGAAGTTTAACTAAGGGTTTGGGTCACTGGAAGGGTGGTTTAGCTCTTGGGGGTCCTGTAGCTCCCGAGGAAGATCATTAAAGTTTTGGTTTGTTGATTCTGCATACTTAACTATACTTAGGAGGTTGAGTCATGTCATAGTATACCTTAGCTCATGTTTACCTTGGAAGCCTAGTGAAAGTGGGTAGATATGGGAGGAGTGGTGACATGGTGGTATCAGAGTGGGCTTCCTTTCTCTTTGTGTAATATTTGATACCACAAGGTGGTATCAGAGTTCCCAGGTTCAAACACTTACTCTGGATGGGCGAAATGTGTTTTTCATGCATGCATTTTAGTTTTCTATGTGATTATTATGCATGCATTGTGATAGTCATTGTTGTGGTTGTGGCATCATGATGTTGATATGTTGGTTGAGATAGAGCACGAAGCAAAATTATTAGAGCGAGGTTACAACATTGGAACTCAAAGTAACAATAGATCGTCATACATGTTTGTATGATGGGCATGCAGGTATGTTGGTTAATGGTTATTATAAGCATTAGGGTTCTGCACATGCCTATCATTCTATTACTGTCGTGGTTACATGAGTGATAGATGTTAGTTGTTTAGTGCGGTCATATGCACATGCATTAGATAATCATGAATGGTAGTAACTTGTTTTAATAGGCATTGTGGTCATACACATTATGATTATGGTCATTAAAATTACGATCCGAATGTTATTATGTATCATGCTAATCTGCATTAGCCTTTGCAGATGGTCATGGTTATGGTATTCAAGCATGAGTTAGTATATTTATGATATTGTGTCATACTAATATGGACTGACTTGTGAAGATGTGATAGCCTCCCTTGAGATACATTGAGGTATGAGTTTGATTATGTCATTTATTTGGTTTATCTAACATGCTATAGTTACCAGTTGTTCAAATGTTTGATTAATTGTATGATATTAGTAATGTGTCTATAATATTGGATGTAGGAATGATCTTGTTTTAAGACGGTTGTACTAAAACAACATGTGTTGAGACAGTTGATACGTACTTGAGTGCAAGTAGGTGCTAGTTGTAGTATTATGATCAATGAATGTGACTTGATTATGATATGGTTGTTAGTCTTGGTAAATGTTGATTTCAAATTAATGAATATGATGTCTTGATCTTTGGAACACGTGGCTAACATGTGTGAATAGTTGCAGGGAAAACACACTTGGAATTAGCATGACAAGGTAACAATTAATTTGTCTATATAACTAACAACCAGATGATGTGATAACACATACTAAGACTCAATTGCAGCAAGGTAAAAGTTAATAGAAATGAATTGGGTGGGAATTCCTTTGGCTAGTTTTGGAAACCGCAATTCCAAATGAATGAGTGCTTTGAATATAGGAAGTATTCTTAACCTTGATTTTTTCTGACATTATGTGGATATGTGTTAGATTCATGAAAATGTATTTGACAGGTATAAAAATTGGTTTACAAATTCATCAAGGAATTGGAGTCCCTTGAGAGATGGCATGGATTTTTTCATTTAAAAGGCAACGTGCTTGACACAACAAGGAAAGATAACTAGTGTATTGTTATATTTATTTGTACACTTGTAATTATGTGTTTATGGAAGTATGATGTAGGGATTGCATGGAAAAAGATACTGCCATGAAATCTTGAAGAAGGCTCGGATTGAGATTTCCCTTGGAGGCATTGGAAACCATGGGGATTGAGTCATGGTGTTTGTTGATAGTTTTTTACTTTTGGTATTTTTTGATTTGTTTGTGTTTGAATTGTAGTTTTGTTTATGTTTGGTGCATGGCCTTGCCGCTTTTTTTGTGGTATCATATTTCCATTTGTTTTTCATTGTTTCCCCCTTTTTTGTTTCTTGTTCTTTCCTTTTATGTTTTGACGGTCTCTTAAATTGGTGGGGGAAAGAGGAAATTTAATGGAGCTTGAGAGAGTTGTGTGGCACCCAACATGTATTGTAATACCCAGATGGAGCCTGGTGCATGTATAAGGGAATATGAAGGCAATAATATGATATACAATTGGATTGGCTGGGTCCATTAGGGTAAATGGACAGGGACAAGACACTCATGAGAAAGGTAACATGAAAGGTAAAGTGAATGGATCTAAGGCATCAAATTCTTTGGTTAAGTTGGGAACTATTATTCTCAATGTTGTGCACGTTGTGCACAGCTAAAAGGAGTTTTGTTAACATTGACCTTGTGATATCTGGTAATTATGTTGTGATCATGATTATGTTAATGTATATATGTGTGTGTGTGTGTGTGTGTGTGTGTGTGTGTGTGTCATTGTATGAAAAGGTCCTCAACATTCGTGATTGTTTTATTTTAATGTATTATATGTATATATGTATGTATGTATGTATGTCATTGTTTGACAGGGTCGCCAGGGATCATTCCTGTGGAGGAATGATTGCTTATGCAGTTGAATGGCATGAATATGTCTTGGTTTATGAGGAATAAAGTGGGAAGAGTAGCCCTGACATATCTATGAGGTTAGTATCATGTGGATATGAATTGATATTATGTGATTATGCTATGTCTATATTTATGTTATGGATAGGTAATTTTCAGGGATACTTCAATGGAAGGAAAGCATTGTAAGTTGTGGCATGATCAAACAAACATGGATAGTGGGAAGACACTAGAAGCAAGGCTGCTTGGTAGAGTCAACGTGTGGTCTTTAGATGTGAATTAATATTGTTTTTTATATGTTGTACATGTTGTACCTATAGTGTCGTTTGCATGTTTCATATGAAATACTATGTACATATGGTGTTGTGAACATGTTGTATCAGTGGTACTGTGTACATATGGTGCTATGCACATGTTGTATATGCAATGTTGTGTACATATGGTTTTGTGTGCATGTTGTACATGTGGTTTCGTGTGAATGTGGTGTTGTGTACATGTGATACATGTGGTGTTGTGCATACTTCATGCAGGTGGTGTTTTGTACATGTGGTGCTATGGACATGTTGCTCATGTAGCGTTATGTACATGTGGGAATGTGTTATATGTATTATGTAGTCATTGTATTGTGACATGTGTATTTGTGATATTGTACAATGTGAACTTATATATTCCATGTTGTACACCAGGTGTAGGTATATGTATCCTATTTTACACCGGGTGTAGGTGTATGTGCCATGTTGTAAATTTGATAGGTGCATGTTTCATGTTGTACAATGGGTATAGGTGTATGTGTGGTGTTGTACACTAGGTCTAGGTGTAAGTGTTATGTTGTACACCAGTTGTAGGTGTATGTGTTGTGTTTTACATGAAGTGTAGGTGTATTTGTTGTGTTGTACATTGTGTATGTGTATGTGTTGTACAATGTGATGGTACATGCAGTTATGGGACTATCTGGGCCCTTGTTGTTGATATTGAGGGTTGAGGCGATTTAGTCTCTGGATGCCCTTGTTGTTGATATTGATGGTTGAGGCAGTTTATTCTTGGGATAACCTTGTTACTAATATTAAGGGAGGAGGTGGTTTATTCTCCATATTCCCGTGTTTCTTGAAGAGAAGAGAAGGCACTAGGTGCTTGTCAGTTTTAGCAACTGATTTTGTGTGCATACAAAAAGGAAAAAGAATAAATGAAAAAGAAAATAATCATGAAAAGATAAGTATTGGTATTTTAATTTATTTTTTAACTATGCACGTGATCTATGCTTCTAATTTATGATGGTTACATGTGATCTATGATTTTGGTTTATGATGGTTGTGTTTTGATTTAACCGAATGTGATATGTTTATACATGATGATTTGATCAAAGAGTTAGTTTGATTTTTATGATAGGAAGTAAACATAATTTCAAGTGTACCTTATTGATGAGCCATCATTGAGGTATGATTTGAATTTATTCCAATTCATTTTGAATCTAATGAGAATTATGTGCTTGGTACAGAAAGTAATAGGAAATGCCTTGTTTGGGTGGTTGAAACTAACTACAGGAATTAGCAGCAATGAAAAAAGGATTAGAACATGCAATAATATGTTGGTAAAGAACTTGAGGAGCAGGTTCATTGTGGGACACTAGTATCCAATAGTGTACATTTATTTCCATGAGAATTCTATAACATATATGATGGTTTTGAGGTAGGGATATGCCTTGGTTTTTAGACCTTCTAATGCGAGGAAACCTTTCCAAGGGATGGATCACCCGAGAAAGGGGATATCTGGGAACTTGGAAAGTGAGTGACTACATAAAAGAGGGTGACTAGATTTCCTGAGGGACTGTGTAGCAGAGAAGGGAAGTCTAGGTGATGGATTTCTTTTGTTCATTACCATTTCCAGATGGAATCAGATGCACATTGGGAGTGTGATTGGGGACAAAGAGCTGATAGCTAGTCACTTAGGGAATAGGTAGTGCAAGGATCATAACGCTGCACATGAGATGTAGGTTTGAATTTTGCAGTGGATTATGTACTTTCTAGTAAAGACGTGAATCCTAGTATTACATTGAGGGTGGAGGTGTGAGCCTTTTGACTCCCTTGTTGTGGATGTAGTAATTATATCCTTTTATTTGTTGGTTAGAGAAAATTTTCATATGTGTATATTATTATGAATATTGTATCGAACTGGATTTATAAAGCTCCATAAAAAATATGATTATTTTTTGTTTGAAGAAAATGTGCATAAGTATATGTGGTTATTATTGTAAATACAGTAATGAGTTGTGTTATAAATCTCTAATAAGTAGTATGTTTGTGATGTTTTCAATGGTGGTCATTGTAAATACTTCAATGAGTTGTGTTATAAAGCTCCATTGGGCAGTATGTTTTATTTTTGAATGGTTTGCTGGTAATAGGTGTCATATAACACCAAGGATGGTGTTCCCCTAAGGGGAAGTGGTCTGTAACAACCCCATGTTAAAAATTCTTGTAATAAAGTTAATAAAGGAAAAATAAGACCAAGGTCATGGGACACATATTCCAAGTTGAATGTTGGGAAAAAAATCCTAGTGGGTGTTCTCTTTGGTTTATTATCGCTCAGGAAATTGGAAAAGGAAATGGAAAGGAAAAGTGGCAATTATTGGCATTTATTTATGAAAATAAAGGAAAATGGGAGAAAAGGGAGATAAAAGATCATAGGTTTGCATGAGAGGGAAATTGAAGGAAAAATAGAGGAAAATGAAGAAAAATATAGGCCTCAATGATAAAAAGGATTTTGAGGATCAGTTCATAGCCTTTTTTAAGTTTAGTTTTGAAATTGGTTTCAAAGAGGAGGAAAAGCACCAAGAGGAGGAAGCACACAAGAAATAAAAGGAAACTAAGGACAAGTAAAGGAAGGATAAGAAAGGAAAAGGAAAGCAAAGATCAAGCAAGGAAAAGTTGGATCAAGCAACTTCAATAGGACTACTTGTAGGTAATAGGTTGCATGTGTGATTTCATAGATGGTTTGTGAATGCATGGTATATGCATGTGTGTATTTGGTTTTCTTGTTGACATTGGCATGGGTTTTTCCAATTGTGACAATCGTTTTGGCCTTGTCTTTCCATTTCCAGATAGCCATGTTGTGATGAGATTCATTCTTGGTTGAGCTTTGGATTGCGAGAAGTTTTTGGATCCAGGTGAGGTGGTCTCAAAAAAATCCCAAGGGTTGGGTGTGGACATGGTTTTCTCCAGGAATCCCTCAACAGGTGGGTGGAGACAAGAAAATTCCTCAAGGGATGGTGAAGGAATTTTGAGGCATCCAAACTTGGTTTTGTTTTGTGATATCATGACCGATTTAGGTGAGATCACGGTAATGTGATGGTGGAGGTGGTTTAACCTCTGGCTTCTCTTGGTTGTTTATGCATTTTTTAATCGCATGATATATGTTGTGAAACCAAGTCCAAAAATAGAATAAAAGAGATATCAACACCTTAGAGATAAGCCACTTCGAGGGGGAAACCTCCAATACATTACATGAATGAAAAATTCTTGGATGATACAAATTACAAAACCTCCTTTCTATACATAGGAGTCCATGGGGCCACAATGTAATCCTAGCCGACCTAACAATAATAATTTAAGGGCACAATAATAACAATATGGGGGTTACAAGGGTACAATAATAACAATAAGGGGGTTACACTAACAACAATAAGGGACTATACTAGTAATATAGGGACCTAACATGCCTCTCTCCTTCAAAAAAGTGTTGTCCTCAAGGCTTGAGTAGCTCTGGGTGCTTCTGTATAAAATTCTCATCCTCCCATGTAGAATCTTCAGTGGGTAAGTTCTTCCACTTGATGAGATACTCTGAAATTGATCGATTCCGTAGTTGTCGAGTTCTTGTTTCCATGATTGCTTCTGGTTCCAATATGATTTTCCTTCCTCATCAAGTTCTGGAAATATTGTTTGAACTGGAAGATTTTCACCCATAACCTTCTTTAAGCATGAAACATGGAAAGCTGGATGCACTCGTGAAGGAGCAGGAAGCTCCAATTTGTATGCCATAGTACCAATATTTTGCAACACCCTGTAAGGACCATAGTACTTTGGCGATAATTTATTATCTTTCTTAGCTTTCTTGAGGGACATTTGTTTGTATGGTTGTAGCCGTAAAAATACCCAATCTCCTACATCAAAACTTCTCTCGCTGCGATGTTGATCTGCCTGTTGTTTCATTCGATTTTGTGCCAAATTCGGGTTATCCTTTAAGAGTTGGAGAACTTCTTGTTGATGCTCGATGTGATCTTCCACTGCTTGAACCTTTGAATTTTCTCTTAAAGATGATGTGATGGATGGTGGATGATATCCATAAAGTGCCATAAATGGGGTCATTTTTGCTGCGGTATGGAAGGAAGTGTTATACCACCATTCAGCAAGAGGTAACCACTTGACCTATTGTGTTTGTTTATCGGATACAAAACAACGAAGATATCCTTCCAAACATTTATTTACTATCTCAGTTTGACCATCAGATTGAGGATGATAAGATGAGCTATGAGCTAATTGAGTACCCAAACAAGAAAATAACTCTGTCCAAAAATTTCCAGTAAAAATGGGATCTCTTTCGCTCACAATAACCCTTGGGTTTCCATGTAGATTTTGAATTGTGTCCATAAACATAGAAGCAACTGTAATTTCTTTAAATGGATGAGATAATGCACAAAAGTGTGCATACTTGGTAAGTCTATCAACTACCACCATGATGACACTCTTTCCTTCGGACTTAGGTAAACCTGTGATAAAATCCATTGAAATCTCCTCCCAACATTGACTTGGAATGGATAAAGGTTGTAGAAGACCCGGGGTCTTAATTGTCTCAACTTTATTCTGCTGGTGAACCAAACATTCCACCAAAAAATTTTGAATATCAAATTTAAGGCCATCCC
Organism: Pinus albicaulis; assembly: GCA_034641835.2. Lineage (NCBI taxonomy): Eukaryota > Viridiplantae > Streptophyta > Pinopsida > Pinales > Pinaceae > Pinus > Pinus albicaulis. Next base: position 912,339,025 of record CM076582.1, read on the forward strand.
AAAAAAATTCTTTCTTCACCCTGTCATAAGTTTTAAAAAATCCTGAGTGTCCTCCTAAAGGAGAAGTGTGCAATTCCAAAAGAATATTTTGTTTTAGTTGGGAATTCTTACAAAGATATAAGCGATATTTGTACCATAAGGAATCATTTTTCCAACTAAATCTATCAGATATACTAGGATCTTGCTGCAAATTTTGAATGAGTGTCCACACTTATTCATCCTTCTTCCATTCATCTCTTGCTTTGGTTATCCAATCTGGTTGGATAATAGAAATGGCACAAAGCAATGCTTCCACCTCTTCATTCTTTCTTGAGAGCGCATCTAGAACAAAATTTAGCTTCCCTTTTTTGTAGATTATTTCAAAGTCATAACCCAACATCTTTGTGACCCATTTTTGCTGCTCTTCTGAAGATAGTCTTTGTTCCAAAAAGTGTTTATGACTATCATGATCAGTTTTTACCTTGAAGTGTCTTCCCATTAGGTAAGTTCACCATTTCTTTAGTGCATGCAATATTTCTAACATTTCCTTCTCATAAATAGGTTTCTGTAAATACTTTCCTTTGATTGGATGACTTTCAAAATCAATGGGTCTTCCTTCTTGAATTAAAACAACACCAATTCCATTTCCAGAGGCATCACATTCCACAATAAAGGTTTTTGTGAAGTCCAGTGTAGCTAAGATTGGTGCTAGGCACATTGCCTCTTTAAGATGTTCAAAGGCCTTAGTTGCTTCAGGAGTCCATGAAAATGCATCTTTCTTCAATAATGTTGTTAGAGGTGCTGCTATTCTCCCATAATTCCTAACAAACTTTGATAATACCCTGTTAACCTGAGAAATCCTCGCAACTACTTTATGGTTGTGGGGACTTTCCATTCCTTAATGGCTTTAATTTTGTTAGGGTCTACCTTAACACCCTCGTGAGATACAATATGACCCAGATATTCCACCTCTTTTACTCCAAAGAAACAGTTGGATGTTTTTTTCATATAATTGTTTCTCCTGCAATAGTTTGAGCACCTTGTCAACATGTTGAACATGATCCTTCCAAGACCCGCTATAAATTAGTATATCATCCAAAAATACTAGCACAAATTTTCTAAGGAAGGGTTTGAAAATGGAATTCATCAACCCTTGAAATGTAGAAGGTGCATTGGTAAGGCCAAAAGGCATGACCAAAAATTCATAATGACCCTCATGAGTTTGGAATGTTGTTTTCGGAATATCTTCAGTCTTCATTCTAATTTGATGATATCCTGAACGAAAATCTAACTTGGTAAAATAAATTGCTCCATGTAATTCATCCAATAATTCATCAATCACAGGAATGGGAAATTTATCTTTAATGGTGAGCTTATTGAGCTCCCTATAATCGGGACACATTCGCCATGATCCATCCTTCTTGTGTACCAATACTACAGGAGCAGAGAAAGAACTTTGACTAGGTTGAATTATACCCGCCTCTAACATTTCCGCAATCATACGTTCAATTTCGCTCTTTTGGAAGTAAGGATATCTATAAGGCCTGATGTTTGGAGGAACACTTCCTGGAATCAAATGAATAGCATGATCATGATCACGAATAGGTGGGAGTCCTTTGGGAGTTTCAAACACCTTGGAATGATTGTCCAAGACTTGTTGGAGATCTGCAGAAATAGATGATTTTGATGTCGAAACTTCTAGTGAGCATAATTGTGCAATTACGCCTCGTTGTTATTTCTTTAGAAGCTTTGTCATGACATTAGAGCTTATTATCCTTCCTGGCTTCCCTTCAATACCCCGTAATTTGAATTCCTTTCCTTCTGAAAAAAATTTCAAGAAAAGTTCTTGAAAATTAAAAGCTACCGTCCCCAAAGATTGTAACCATTGTACTCCTAGTACAACATCAGCACCTCCCATAGGAATGGAAAGCATTTGAATATTCAATACATATTCCCCCGTGGTTAGCTTGATATTATGGCATTTTCCAAAGCAATTTATTGTTCCTCCATTTGCAACCATCACTTGACATTCTGGTGCTGGGTATAGGAAACAATTCAATTCCTTGGCTACCTTACAATGAATAAAATTATGGGTACTACCTGAATCAATCAACACTATTACCTTTTTCTTCTTCATATGTCCTTCTATCTTGAGAGTTTGAGGAGTGGTAATTCCTGCCAGTGCATTACACGATATGGTCGGATTCATTTCTTCCTCTTCTAGGGCTGGTTCCTGGTGTATATCCTCTTCTTGTTCATTTCTTCTTCCTCTTCACAATCTATGTAAAATAATTTCTTCTCAGCACACTTATGACCTTTAGTGTATTTTCTATCACAACTGTAGCAAAGCCCTTTTGCTCTTTTTTCTTCCAATTTTTGTGGTGTCAACCTTGTAGATTGTGGAAATCTAGGCGTAGCAACACTTCCTTCTTTATAGAAGTGAGTGGTAGGCTTCCTTGTCGCCATAATTTTACATTCAATTTTTCTTGCCAACCTGAATGCCTTCTCCAATGAATGAGGTTCCAAAATGTGAACTTCATGTTGGATGTTATCCTTTAAAGTGCCTATGAAGAGATCAATCCTGTGTTCCTCTGGAATATCAGTTACCCTTATATTCAATTTTTGGAAGTCCTCAATGTGCTGCCCCACTAAACCCTTTTGTTTGAGATTTATCAATTGGCTAAAGAAGGTGTTGCTCTTTGTATCCTCATAATGTACTATCATTTCCTCCGTAAAAATTGACCAAGTGACAATTTTTTTATGGGAGCAAAGCCATCGATACCATACAAATGTATTTTGTTCTAAATGTAAAGTTGCAATGCGTACCTTTTGTGTGTGTTTTCACATTATTGAGATCAAAATATTGCTCCATCTGTAGTATCCATGTTACAGGATCCTTTCCATCAAACTTCCTCATATCCATTTTTGGAATATGGTGGTTCTTGCCTCCAACATTAGAGTTTATGAAATCACGATTAACATTTATTTTGTTCTCATCATGAGTTTCCTCTACTATCTTTTCACCATTAGGGAAAATTTCTTGTATCAAGTTTTCCAAACCTTCGATGTCTACTTTTAGATCCTTCTTCATGTTTTCCATGTTTTCTTTCATTTTTTCATCGATCTTAGCTTCCATGTCATCCATCTTAGCTTCCATGCCCACTTCCATGCCATCCATCTTAGCTTCCAAACCATTCATCTTAGCTTCCATGCCTTTCTTCAAACCATCCATCTTAGTTTCCACGCCTTTCTTCAAAACATCCATTTCATTTTTTTTTGTTCTTTGCGAGAGCGAAATTTGTTGCACTTTCTCTTGTAATTTTGATATGTCATGTTGCCATTCTTCATCTTCATGAGTCATAGTAGAGCCTTCTAAAGGCTTAATGGGTGTTGAATTATTCTTAGGAGCCATTTTAGAATCCAATACTGATATCTATTCTACAATATGCCATTGGAATCAATTCAACTTGATTCTTCAAACAAGACTTATGCAATTCGTAAAAAAAAAATACACACCTTTTACTTGCTTTTGAGGAGCTCGATATTGAAATTTAATTACCTCTATAATTGCAGATCCTTAATATCTAAATTCAGCCCTACAGTAGCCCTCTGAAGCTTCTTTCAAATTCCACAGGTCTGATCTGATTTGGTTTCTTCAAGGCAAAGTTATGTCCAATCTCCCACAATGACCCAATTTTGGACTGGTTCAGTAGAGAGAACTTGTATGACTTGCCACATGTCACTGTTTCCTCCTTTGGCTCTGAAATTGATAGACCGAAAACTACATTCTGTGTACTTGTGGCCACTTTTTACAGCATTCCAATCCGATGCTCAGAGAGAGAGAGCTATGAATATTTTCCCATGATCACCTCTTTGAGATGAAATTCAGAAGCCTGAAAAAGCCCTAACTTCCAAAAATCATATCTCCGAAAATATTGCGAAACAATATCTAAAATTTTGCGACGATCTTCCTCAGGATTTTGGCTTCGCGCTCTAAAAATTTTATCTTCTTAAATTTCGTAGAAAAAAATTTATTACGAAAATACCACGATGACCTGTTTAGGTTAAATTCAGGAGCTTGCAAAATGATCTAACTTGCACAGATCATATCTCCGAAAATATTGCGAACCAAGCTCTGAAATTTTTTGACAATGTTCCTAAGGATTTTAGCTTTGTACTCTAAACATTTCAAATTCTTAACCTTCGTAGAAACAAATTTATAGAGAAAATTCCACGATGAATTGTTTGGAGAAGCGAAACCCTAGAATCTCAAAGCTCTGATACCAAATGTTGTGAAACCAGCTCCAAAAATAAAATAAAAGAGATATCAACACCTTAGAAATAAGCCACTTCGAGGGGGAAACCTCCAATACATTACATGAATGAACAATTCTTGGATGATACAAATTACAAAACCTCCTTTCTATATATAGGAGTCCATGGGGCCACAATGTAATCCTAGCCGACCAAACAATAATAATTTAAGGGCACAATAATAACAATATGGGGGTTACAGGGGTACAATAATAACAATAAGGGGGTTTCACTAACAACAATAAGGGACTATACTAGTAATATAGGGACCTAACAATATCTCACATTCATTCTTGGAATATGGCACGGGGGTGATTGGATGAAAGAATGATTCAGTTTATCCCAATCTATGGTCGGGTGGTACGTGGAATCCCTGACTTGGTTGGATTTTTAATATGTTAATAAGGGCCATTTTCCTCTTGTATTCTATGAGTAAAAGGAATTGTTATGATATGGATTTGATGTCTATTATATCATTGTTATTTATCTAATTATATGTTGGTTATAAGCATGGTTTTATGACAAATTTCAGTTATGGATATTATCATGTTTTGATTTTTAAATGAATGGTTATGAATGCATGACCTAATAGATGTTATTTAAGTTATTATGAGAGGGAATTAGACCTTCTTGATGATTTTTAGATAAGTATCAGATCCCCATGTTCATATATGCATTCATGACCTGTAGATTTCATGTTCACCATGTGTTTTATGAAATTCCCATCATGGTTAGGCTTGGTTAGGCTAATTCCTTGTTCAAGTTTTTGCATTAGAGGCTTTTTATTTGTCATTTATTCTTCTGGAAAGTATCATCAAGTTCTGGGAAATGATATGGATACTATCCCTAAAACGATAGCTCATATTTTGTGGTCGTAGGAACATTACTATGAAAAAATACTACAGTTCCTACCTTGCAGGATTATGCATGCAATTGGAGGCCTATAGTCAATTTTATGTAGTGTTATTCCTGTGGCTAGGAGTTCAACTCAATGAAGTATAACTTTAACTCATGGTTTGGGAACCTAGAAGGGTGGTTTAGCTCTTGTGGGTCTTTTAGCTCCTGAGGAAGTTCATTTAAGTTTTAGTTTGTAGATTCCACTTCCTTAACTGTGCTTAGGAGGTTGAGTCATGTCATAGTATCCCTTAGCTCATGTTTACTCTGACATCCCACTGAAAGTGGGTAGATATGGGAGGGTTGGTTACAAGGGTGGTCTTTTAGGTATCTCCTTCTCTGGCCCAAACCTAGTGATATACAAAATTTAAATCCAACTTGGTGAATTATTTGATTTTCTACAACTAATCCAACATATCATCTACTATATGCAAGGGGTACCTATTCTTAAGCATAATGTTTTTCAACACCCTATAATCTATAAAAATGTGCATTCACATCCCTCTTTCGCATAATGATGATGGGTGACCTAGATGGTTATGTACTTGGTCAAATGACACCCCATTATAGTAATCATTGAAATTTTTTCTTCGCCTCATTTGCTTATATAACGAACTTCCTTTACATCCCAATGTTTGGAAATGGGGAGTCTGAAAATAACTAGATATTATGCTCCACTTCCCTCTTGGGTGGTATCCCTTTAGGCTCCCAGAACACATCCATGTATGCATATAGAAAATCTTACATTCATTGTGTATTTTTCTTAGTACACCCCTACAGGGATGCCTTTCCTCTCACTGAATCTTCTATGAACTAGTTTTCTCATAAAAATAGTAAAACATACTTCTTGCTAGAACTGATCAGTTTCTTGGCTTGTTTGGATCATACTAGTGAAATTTTTTACTTTCCTTTGCATGAGTTGATGGTGAAAAAATTCCCATCCTTGATGAGCTAGTAGTGGTTGGCTCTTTATATGAAAATTTCATCCCACGTGTACATGAAGGGACTTTAAAACACCACTCCACATACATCAAGCAGATTTAATGCTAGGTCTACTTCATCAATAAAATCAACATTAATAGAAAATCTAATTTTTCACTATTTGGATACCTTTATTTCTACATCCTTATTTACCCAACCCAATGGATATGGGCTTGGATGATCACGAAATTCCAATCCCACTTTTTTGACCAACTCTGCTGCAATGAGATTCACATGTTGTCCTAAGTCAAATAGAGCACCAATATTGGAATTTTTAACCTACATCTTTATATGGAAGAGCATGGTATTTTCATTCAGTTTCTGTTGTTGAAGGCCACTTAGATTCACCTGCTTCTACACTAATGTACATATTATCTTCTCATTCATGTCTGAGCTACTTTCAACCTAGTTACTTGAATCATTGGTCACGAGATTCTTCTTCTTATTATCTTTTTTTTTGTTCTTTGGCTTAAGCTCTAGATGCAACTTCCAACACTCCGCCTTTGTATGGGTGTCAATGTTGTAGTAGTTGTTGGGGTCTTTTCATTGGTTTGTTGTTTCTACCATATTATTATATTTCCCCCCTTTCCACTTCTTCTTCCTCTCCTTAGAATCATCCTAGTCCTCCTTCTACTTTGATCCACTTGCATTCCCTTTCTTCAAGCTTGTGTTATCAAAGTATTGTGCTTGTACACAAGCCTCATCCACCATTCTCGGCTTGAACATCATCACTTAATTTGGTTGATGGCTATGTATACCCCCTAGATAATTGAGAAGTAAATTTTAGTTCTTTTGGGAGATAACCAATGTTATGGCCATGTTTCTAAATTCTATGGTGTATTCTTATACACTTTTCTCCTACTTGTTCCTGAATTAGTACTACCAGATCCACTGGTCCTATACATATCCAATAGGGTAAAATTGTGACTTAAAGGGGGATTTAAGGTCCTTCAACTTATTCAGTGGAGAATCACCCTCCAACCCAAAGGTCTCTATGTGGTTTTCACACTAGGTCAGGGCATGGCCCTCTAATTTCAGTGATGATCTATCAATTCTACTTTCATAATCAAATCCCAGTCAACAAAGTTCAAATAATATATGTTGTAATAAAATAGGTCATATATACAACATATTCACTACAATAAATGCAACTTGACCCTTGCTTGAGACTTTTGTTACTAGTCTTACAATATAATCTCACAAAGGCTCAGTCACAAACTCAATAACAACATACATGCTCTTACTAGCAACCCTTATCATTAACTAACTCAACCACATTATTTGAGTCTAGACTATATAACATCACTTCAACAATACAACAGTAACAACACAAGATTTGTATAAACCAAAGCACTAGCAATACATATGAAAATCACATTATTGAAACCCTATCAACATACTAATGTCCATAATTCAACCATACTTCACTACAATGGAAAATGAATTCACAAGATTATAGAAGCAATGCAACTATTTTTCAAACTTTACAAACTCAACAACATGACATGATAATTACCAATAGTCTACTATTAGTGCTATCACATGTGTATATAGATGCATAGTAGATAATACCCAATCTCAATCCTGAATTTCCTTTTAATTGAAAAACCTTATATCATGCCCTCAATTTGTATGTATCCTCTAGGTGTGCAATGGAAAAATAAACTTCATTAACCCTACAAATCATAAGACCTACCTCTTGAAATTGACAACCTTCACCTTTGCAACAATAAAAATATTCACTTCAACAATTATTGATCATGTGCCATACCTCAATTTTGTTGGTATCAAGTTCCTAAAGATGCATTCCTCTACCACTGATCTATTCTTTAAGAAGCTAGTTGTCAACACTATGCCTCTGAATGTAGATCATGAAGCCCCTTTTTTTCTTTAATGATTGACAAGATAATGATTTTATGTTTTCAATGAGGGCTTGAAACTAATCAAAGTTATTAGGGCTATTGTGGCCCAAATATTATAATAATATTGACCTTAAAAAAATATGGAAATCCTTTGAATTGGTACGCAATCTAACAATGTGAAGATTTTTCTACACCAATGTTAATATTTGATATTTTGTCATATGCACTAAAATTATCAACCTTTAGTGCTCTCAAGAAAGATCCTTATATAACTCTTTCCCCAAAATGCTTCATATATGCTAATGAGTAGCCTCAAATTAGATCTCATATCACTAGAAAAATTAGCATCAAATCAAGTCGAAATCATTAAAATAAGTGTTTTTAAACATGCCATAGTAATCTGCACTGGAGATCAGAAAGAGGTCAAATACATCCCAAGGTCTTTCCACAAAATACTATAATTTTTTCCAAGAGAGAGAAAAATTAAACCTTAGAAATATTACTTATCAAAAAATTCCCTATGGGATTTTCTATTTAGCTAAGTTATCAAAGAAACAAGTTTTGAGATTGTTCCACATTATCATGATAAATATTTTTTTGATGACAATGGAGCACAATCTTCTTGTAATTTATGAGTGGGTATCAATACTACTTGCATTTTTTTTCAGAATAACTCTAGAAAGTGTCATAGAAGGAGTGTGAGTTAACACAAATATTTCCTAAAAAAAATTGGATATAGCACAAAAAAGGCAGTTGCGAAATTCCTTAGAATGGTTTCAAAGAATGCTACAAAATGTTATAGAAGACACCTAAGTCAATCCCCAAGGAAGGGCAATATTAGGGCTCAAAAATTCCATAGATAATACTTAAACCAAGCCTTAGAAAATCCTCATAATGTGTTACATATGGGCCTTAGGAAGGCCAAGTTTGGGCCTCATAACATATGCAAACAAAGCTTTAAACAGTGTGAAATTTATTTCAGAAATGTAACCTTTAACTATCGGAGAACCACCATAAGAAGTAAAAATGTAATCCCAAACATGCCTTATAGACATGTTAGACATTCTAACTTCTCATTTTGTTATGTGTTCTTCCTAGGCCTAAGAGAAATAGATGAATTCCCTCAAATTTTATGTCCATTGGAGTATAATTAATGCCCTATATATATAGTGTATGGGTGGGAATGAATAGGGGTGAGCTGGCATACCCTTTAATTACAGATTTGACCATATAAAAATAGGAATTTTGAATTTTCAAAATCAAAATTTTTGGAGCAAAATATTATCATCCTATATGGTTGGATAAAAAAGAGGTTTCTTAACATAAAAAAAGGATTGTTTAGGGAAGCTCAAATCCCATAAAAAAAATACAAAATATTTCTAATATTAGAGCCACCTTTTATTAATCAATATTCCTAATTTTTACCAACCATCAATATTCCTTTCAATATTCAATTTGTGGACCTTGAACACAAATCGGGGCACTAACTTTGATCAGACATATATCCTCAACCGTGAGGAGTTATGAGGTGTGTGAACTATCGTTTGAATCGAAACAATGAGGGATATCAAATGAATATGGTATTGAAGGTAAAAACATTGATCCTCACATCCCAAATACTCATCAATCATGGAGCATCTCATCTTTCAATGGGTTCTTGACCAGTGAAACTTCAAATCAATGCAATAGATGGGTGAATATTAAGAGCATTCAAATATGACATTGGCATCAATGACAACACCATTAAAAAATCACTCCATTTCTCATTTATGGAAACACACATGCTCCCTTTGTGGTTAGTGCTCCTAGTAACTCCACACTTCTGATCTTCCTTTCTTGATTTCTCTCCCTTTTTGACATCAATGGAAAAGCGCTACTCCCCCTAAAAAAATAACTTCCTCTGTCTTCCTACAATATGCCTTTCTTCCTTTGAATACTTTTCTCCCCCTTACATTCTATGCCTCTCATGGATTTTCACAGTTGATTATACATGTCAATATTCATCAATGACAATGAGTCCTTTTGCAAATCTTCAATGTTGAAGGTTGAGTTTTGTTACTTCCAAAATATGCTAATCCACAATATGAATGATCTACCCATGATGTTGAATACTAATATGACGACTTATTCCAATATATAATTTTTCAAATTGTTGAAGGATATATCTTCAACCACTACTACTTGAACTCCCCCTCCTCAAAATTCACAAGACAGGGAGTCATCAAGATAGATTTCACAAAATAATGTATGAACCATCTCTATAGCTGGATTATCTTGGACTTTGAAAAATTTCTTTGTAGATTCATAATGACATTTCAACTTCACAAAACCCGAGAGAATAACCATTAGTAATTCCTCATTTACCTAATATTATTTCTTTCTTATGCAAAACTTATTATACCTGATATTAGAGTTCTTCTTCATGTATCTGAAATCATGAGATATATGTCCATAGTTATGGAATTTGAATTATTATATATGGTACTTGAATGATAGAGAAACTAACATATAATTTATATTGACAGAGCCATTTGAATATATGTCTTGTGTTCCTACAAGATTTCTCCTGGGGTTTTTATAGTGACCTTTATAATCATCCTTGTCGTAAGCTATGCAATCCCTAGCCATATTCCCAAGGTTAGTACATGAAAAAAAATACCCATAAAATATACTAGGGTACCTCGATAAAATGACTTGATCTAATTTTATTGATATACTCAAAACATTATTCCTTGGATGAGGTACAACCTTTTGTTGATCCTTGTCCTTGATTACTTCAACATTTCTTCTTGGAGCAACAAAATTTTCAACCTTCAATTTTTCCCTTAAATGATTTTTCCATCAGAATTCTCTTCAACCTTTATTTGCGAGGGCTTAGAGCTTATGCCTTCATTGTATAGAGCTTCAGCTACTTCTTTGGCATTCATCATCAACTGAGAAATTTCTTGATCCTTCTCATTAATGGCCCAGTTTTTCCTTTCGACATATTGCAATTTATTCTTCAATCATTCCATGAGATGGTTTATTTCATCTAGAGCATCATAAAATTCCATTTTCTTTTGACATAATTTTGTCTCATACATCAAAATAGATTCCTCTAATTGGTTTGTGAATATTGAGTCTCTTTTCTCTACTTCCTCCACTTGAAGTCTTAGAAGAGAAACTTCTTATTCAGGTATTTGATTTCGCTTCCTATATTTGTTAATATCACATGATGCACTATTCAATTTTTCCTCCATGTCAAAAATTGCTTCTTCTTCATCATGTACTTCATCAAAATAATAATCATCATGACCTACATCCTTATTTAAGTAGAGATTGTGAAGCTTCTTGCAAATCCATTTGGTTGATGAGCATTGATCCACTTTGTCTTTCAAAGTCTGGCAGAGCTCTTAGAATGGAATTCATGGATTTTGTATTTTACCTTCTAGATCCATTAGTATATGTGTCTCTAGAAAAAACATTGTGTAATATAGCATATCCATGATCTTTCAAGTATCCTTCCATTCTTTGTTCCCATATATAATATTTGGCTTCATCGAACTCAGGAGCGAAACAAACTTGATTCTCTTAAACATAGTTTGAGACTACTAAAATAAAAGAGACTTCCTTTGATTGTTTGGATGAGTGCTTCTTTGGCTTTCCCATCTATGAAATTTTGTAATATGCCTTCCAGCTATTAGGCTACAAATGAAATAACCCGCCCTAATAACAATTGTTGGAAATAATAAGAGGTGGATCATTATTTCACTTCAATTAGTTAATTTTAATATCACATAGCATTAACAGAGACTTCCTTTTATTTTTTGGATGAGTTCTTCTTTGGCTTTCCCATCTATGCACTTTTGAGATATGCCTTCCAACTATTAGGCTACAAATGAAAGAACCTGCCCTAATAACAATTGTTGGTAATACTAAGAGGTGAATCATTATTTCACTTCAATTAGTTAATTTTAACATCACATAGCATAAATTATCATTAGCATCATATCAAAAAATAAATCAACAACACCATTAAACAATGCAAAACATCAAAGACAATGCATAAGATATTTTAGGTGGAAACCCTTCCACGAGAAAAACCACTAAACACTTATTAATATAGGTCTTTAAATATTACATCAATAGGAAGCTCCAACTTCCAATATTATTCTTCAAATACAACTAGAATGAGGCCCCAACCCCCTAATTTATCGACTCCAACTTAAAGGATGCTCCAAAACCATGATTTACTAGGTCTAATGCCCTGATTTACTAGCTAGAATTGGAAGGGCACTCCAACACCCTGGTTTTATCAACTCTGAATGAAAGGATACTCCAACACCCTGCACAAGCTCCAACATGCCCTAGTACCCCCCTATCGCCCTACTAAAGAATAATCCACTTTCCCTAAAGGATCTAACCTTCAATTCATCACAATGGACCATGTTTCAAAATTTTCAGACTAGATCCACTTGTGCTCAATATCAAAATAGTATGCTAACTTTGTCGATTTACAATATTGGCACAAGGTCATCATCGTCAATAAAAATTCCTCTGCTCAAAAGGTCAAACCATGGATTGAAGAAATGAGTCCATTGTTGCTTAAGATATGTATATGTTGACATACCCTAGTAGTAACTCCAACCAAAGACAAATACATTATGCAATACAATCCCTAGTAGAAATGATGATATCTTAGTCCTCATTCAAGCATAAATCAATGGCTCAATCCCAAATAATATCTATCAATTCTACTATCATCAAAAAATCCCCAATAGAAAATATCAATAAGATATGTTGTAATGGCATAGGTCATATCTACAACATACTCACTGCGATCAATGCAACCTAACCCTTGATTAAGGATTTTGTTACCAATCTTGCAATACAATCTCAAAACCCCTTTTTCACAATCCCAAAAACAACATGCATGCTCTTACCGGTAGCCCTTAACCTTAACTCACTGAGCCACATTCTTTGAGTGTCAACAATATATCATCACTTCAACCATACAATAGTAATAACACAATACTGTTAGAAAATTAAATATTACAGAGCAATGCAACACATAAAATATGTGAAAATACAAGCACACAAAACACATAAAACCAGAGAGACACAGATATACGTGGTTCACCCAGTTTGGGCTACGTTCACCCTGAACAACTAGTCCTTCCTTTCTATTATCTAGAAAAAATGAAGAGACAAAACCTACAGCAGATCCGTTTTAATATCCTCTGTTCTCTCTCACAGTCTCCCTATCTGTTTTCCCGCTCAGAGAATACACATATAATACATATCCGCCATACAATACCCTCATAAAGACGAGGGGTTGCCTTCTAGGGCAAAAAACGCTAAACTAAACATAACTTCTACCGTCAAATCATTTGCCTAATGAACGGCCCAGATTGACTAAAAATTGCTATAATTTTACAAGGCAATTTTACATCTATTTTTGGCTTCAGGGGCACTGCCCCCGAAACCCCTGCTGGGGGACCGCTGGCCCCCGGACCCCCCAGCCGGGGGGGTCGGCCCCCCCGGACCCCGTGGGGGGGACAAGTCCCCCCTGCACCCCCCCACGTGCAAAGGGTGTAAAATTTTCCTGGGGTATACATACAACTAAAACAAGGATCTCTGAATCAGGAAGAAAATCAAGCTCCACACCCAACAATCTCCCACTTGGAGACTGATTGTAGCAACTCCATCGCTATTTCATTTGCTGGAAAATGGCTCCTCTTTGGACCTGGATGTTCCTCATCTTCATCATCATCCTTGAAGACCAATTGAAACTGAGCACATTTTCAGTTTCTCCCTGGTTACAACTTTTGTTAGCACATCTGCAGGATTCTGGCTAGTGTGTATCTTTTCCAGCTTCAACTCTCCATTTTCCAATACTGACCGTATGAAATGGTACTTGAGATGTATGTGTTTAGTCCTGGAATGAAATGCTAAGTTCTTTGCAAGATGAATGGCACTTTGGCTATCACTGTATAACGTGCCCATATCATGCTTCTTACCCAATTCACCCATAAGCCTTTGTAAACAAATCATTTCTTTACTAGCCTCTGTAGCAGCAACATACTCTGCTTATGTTGTTGAAAGTGCAACAACACTTTAGATTTTTGAAACCCAACTGACAGTTGTTCCACCTACAGTAAATACATATCCTGTAGTGTTCCTCATGTTATCTCTATCACCTACCATATCTGCATCAACATATCCCTGTAGAGAAATGTTTGAACCACCAAAGCATAATGCTTGATTTGTGGTACCTCTCAAATATCTAAGAATCCATTTTACTACCATCCAATGTTATTTTCCTGGATTATTCATGTACCTGCTTACAACTCCCACTGCATGTGAAATATCAGGCCTTGTGTAGACCATTGCATACATTAAGCTTCCAACTGCTGATGCATATGGAACTTTAGACATATAATCCATGTCTTCTTGGGTCTTTGGGCACATCTCCTTACTAGGTTTGAAATGGCTAGAAAAAGGTGTACTAACAGGTTTTTCATTGTGCATATTAAATATTTTCAACACCTTTTCTATGTACTCATTCTGAGATAGTGTTAATTTGCGATTTTTCCTGTCTCTAGTTATCCTCATACTAAGGATTTGTTTTGCAGCTCCCAAATCCTTCATTGCAAATGAATTTTCCAATTTTATTTTGAGCACATTTATTTCCTGCATGTTAGATCCTGCAACAAGCATGTCATCTACATACAATAACAATATAATATAGCTGCCATCATTTTTCCTTTTTATATAAACACAATGATCAGAGTGACATCTAGTATAACCTTGTTCAAACATAAACTTGTCAAATTTTAGATACCACTGCCTTGGAGCCTGTTTTAAGCCATACAAGCTCTTCTTTAACCTGCACACTAATTTTTCTTTCCCTTTGACCTCATATCCTTCTGGTTGCTGCATATAGATCTCTTCCTCCAAATCTCCATGGAGAAATGTTGTCTTTACATCTAATTGTTCAAGATGTAAATCTTCCGCTGCTACAAGACTTAAAATAGTTCTGATTGAAGTCATCTTAACAACAGGAGAAAATATTTCATCGAAATCAATACCTTTCTTCTGTGCAAACCCCTTCACCACAAGTCTAGCTTTGTACCTCTGTTTTCCTCCATCTTCTTCCTTCAGCCTGTAAACCCATTTATTCTGCAATGTAGTTTTACCTGCAGGCAACCTGACTAAGTCCCAAGTCTGGTTATGCATTAAGGATTCCATCTCTTCTTCCATGGCTAGCTCCCATTTCTTCCTGCTTTCAACCTGCATTGTTTTTTCATAACATTCAGGTCACCAGAATCAGTCAGCAATAAATAATATAATGAAGGAGAGTATCGTTCAGGGGGTCTACTTATCCTGGTAGATCTTTTAACACCACTTTCAGGTGTTTGAGGTGCCTGTTGCTGTTGTGGTGGTTGCTGCTGCTGTGGTTGTTGATTATTATCATTTTCAGGCACCTTTAATTTTTCAGTTATCTCATCAAGAACCGCGTATTCCTTTCTTTCTTTTTCCTGTTTCTTTTCCTGCAACTGATTCTTATACAAAAAATTCTCATTGAATATTACGTCTCTACTCCTAATGATTTTGTGATTTTCATAATCATATAAGCGATAACCAAAATCATTAGCACCATATCCAATAAAGGTACATTTCTTTGATTTTGCCTCAAGCTTTGTTCTATTTTATTTATTTATATGGACAAAGGCCTCACAACCAAAAGGCTTTAAAAAAGAGTAGTTTACCTTTTTACCTGTCCAT
This sequence comes from Pinus albicaulis, assembly GCA_034641835.2. Lineage (NCBI taxonomy): Eukaryota > Viridiplantae > Streptophyta > Pinopsida > Pinales > Pinaceae > Pinus > Pinus albicaulis. Next base: position 912,354,822 of record CM076582.1, read on the forward strand.
GCTTCCTCTGGAATACCACCATCCAAGGAACTTGAAGGCCCTTTGTTTATTAGATAAACAACAGTATCTACAGCATCTGCCCAAAATTTTAAAGGAAATCCTACATGTAATCTCATGCACGTTTCACGCTCCATGATTGTTCTGTTCATCCTTTCTGACACACCATTTTCTTGTGGTGTTCTTGGAACTGTCTTCTCTCTATGAATTCCATGCTCTGAACAGTACCTATCAAACTCTTTGCTGCAATATTCACCTCCATTGTCTGATCTGAGGCACTTTAACTTCTTTCCTGTCTCAATCTCAACCAAAGCTTTCCATTTCTTGAAAGTATCAAATACATCAGATTTATTTTGAATACAGTAAATCCAAGTTTTTCTGGTTGCATCATCAATAAACGTAACATAATAGTGAGAGCCACCGAGAGATGATACCTGAGCAGGTCCCTATACATCTGTATGCACAAGCTCCAATTTTTCGCTCTTCTTTTCTTTCCCAACTCTGAGAAATATGACTCTCTTTTTTTTTCCATAAATGCAATTCTCACATAAATCCAAATCAACATTCTTCAAACCTGGCAACAAATTTCTTGAGTGAAGAATCTTCATCCCCTTCTCACTCATATGTCCGAGCCTATGATGCCATAGTGCTGCATCTACTCCTTTGGAAGTTAAATCATTAATAGAGTTAGAAATACCATTGCATAAATACAATGTACCAACCTTTTCTCCTTTTGCTATTACCAAGGCTCCTTTGATGACCTTCCAAGATTTATCTATGAAAGTTGTCACATAACCTTCACCGCCTAACTGCCCTGTTGAAATCAGATTTTTCTTTAGATCTGGAACATGCCTTACCTCCTTTAGTAGCCATTGGTTTCCATTCTGCTGTTTTACAAGAACCTTACCCATTCCAACAATTTTACAGGGTTTATCATCACCCAAACGAACTTGTCCAAAATCTCCTTGAATATAGTCATGAAAATATTTCTTATCATGTGTGGCATGGAATGAAGCCCCTGAATCTACAACCCAAGAATCAGTAACATTTTCTAAAGAAAGAATCAAAGCATCTTGTAACACATCACTTGTCACATTTTCTTCATGATTATTTTCTTGTTGTGCATCTCCTTCTTTTCCTTTCCGAGATCTACAGTCTTTCTTTAGGTGTCCTTTCTTTCTGCATTTCCAGCACACTATCTTAGATCTGGACTTGGATCTGCCTTTCCTTGATTTATTGTGATATCCTGAGCTCTTTCCTCTTTCCATTCTTCTTCCCCTAGACTCTGCACTCAAAGCATTACCCGATGTCTCACCGGAGCTTTTCCGTCGCATTTCCTTGCTAAGGATAGCACCGACAACATCATCAAACTTTAAAGTACTATATCCAGAGACAGAGTTACTAATGGCCATAACTAAACCATTCCATCTTTCTGGAAATGAGCACAGAAATAACAGAGCTCTAACTTCATCAAATTTTACCCCTACAGAACTTAATTGACTGGTAACTGTATTAAAATCATTTAAATGGTCTGCAACAGATCCACCTTTCGACATCTTCATATTAAATAGTCATTTCATAAGAAATACCTTGTTTGAGGCCGAGGGTTTTTCATATAGTTTCGCCAACGTCTGCATCAAACCCTATGTTGTTGTTTCCTTCGAAATATTGAAGGCGACTAACGCCGCAAGGCACAACCGTACTGTTCCGAGTGCCTTTCTATCGAGAATGTTCCATTTCGCGTCTATCATGGCTACCATCTTCTTTGCTTTTCTGCTCAATGGTAGGTAAAAATATTTCTAATACAGATAATCTTCCATCTGCATCTTCCAAGCGGGAAGTTTTGGCCGTTAAATTTCTCGACCCTAAACTTAGCATCTTTCGCCATTGCTTCCACTCGAACCAGGAACCCTTCTTTCCTGCGAGTTTATCAACCAAATATACCTTTGGCTCTGATACCAGTTGTTAGAAAATTAAATATTACAGAGCAATGAAACACATAAAATATGTGAAAATACAAGCACACAAAACACATAAAACCATAGAGACACAGATATACGTGGTTCACCTAGTTTGGGCTACATCCACCCCGAACAACCAGTCCTTCCTTTCTATTATCCAGCAAAAATGAAGAGACAAAACCTACAGCAGATCCGCTGTAATATCCTCTGTTCTCTCTCACAGTCTCCCTATATGTTTTCCTGCTCAGAGAATAAACATACAATACATAGCCGCAATACAATACTCTCATAAAAACGAGGGGTTGCCTTCTAGGGAAAAAAACCCTAAAATAAACATAACTTCTACTGTCTAATCATTCACCTAATGAACGGCCTAGATTGACAAAAAATTACAATACTTTTACAAGGCAATTTTACATCTATTTTTGGCTTCGAGGGCGCTGCTCCCGAAACCCCCGCCGGGGGACTGCTGGCCCCCGAACCCCCCAGCCGGGGGGGTCGGCCCCCCCGGACCCTGCGGGGGGGGACAAGTCCCCCCTGCACCCCCCCCACGTGCAAAGGGTGTACAATTTTCCTGGGTTATACATCCAGCTAAAACAAGGATCTCTGAATCAGGAATAAAATCAGGCTCCACACCCAAAAGATACTTGTATAGACACATCATTAACAATAAATATGCAAGTCTCATGCTTGAACCCTATCAACATACCAATGTCCATACCTCAACAATACTTCAATACAATGGAAAATTAATTCACAATATTATAGAAGCAATGAAAATATTTTTGCAGCATTGCAAACTTAACAAACAAACATGATAATTTCCAACAGTCTACTACAGGTGTTAGCACATGTATATATATATGCACAATATACAATTCCCAATCTCAGCCATGAATTTCCTTTCAAAATAAAAATCTTGTATCATGCCCTAAATCTGTTGTATGTATGCTCCAAGTCTATAATGGTGAGCCAAAATTCAGTAACCCTTCAAAGCCTCTGACCTGACTGTTGAAATTGACAACCTTCACCTATGCAAAAATAACAATATCCACTTCAGCAATTACTACTCATATGTCATACCTCAAGTATTTTGATATAAAGTGCCTAAAGATGTCTTCCTCTACCATTGCTTTTTCCTTTGAGAATATAGTTTTCAACATTGTGCCTTTGACTGTAGATGAAGTCCCTTTTTGTATTTAATGACTATTAATATAAGGATTCTATGCTTTGAATTATGGCCTAAAACTTATACAATTTCTTAGGCTACTTTGGTTCAAATATTAAAATAACATTGACCTTAAAAGACCTTGGAAATCCTCTAAAAAGGTCTGCAATTTAACAATGTGAAGAATTTTATACACCAATTCTCAAATTTGATCTATTGTTGTCTGCACTACAAGTATCAACCTTCAATTCTCTTAGGAAATATCCTCGGACATCCCTTTACTAATATTGCTTCAAATATTCTCATGAAAATCCTCTAATTAGATCTCATATCACTACAACAATTAGCCTCAAATCAAGCCAGAATCACTCACAAATAGCTTTGAAGCATGCCATAGTAAGTTTCCTTAAAGGTCAAAACTATGCCAAATATATCCCAATACTTTTCCATAAAATACTTTGAATATACTTCAAGATAGAGTGAATGTAAGCCTTATAACTATTACTAATCAAAAACTTCCCTTAGGGCTTTTCTATTTAGGTAATTCATCAAAGAAACTAGTATTGAGTTTGTTCCACATTATTACCATAAATATTTGTTTTATGAAAATGGAGCACAATATTCTTCTAAGTTTTTAGAGGGTCTCAAGACTACTTGCAATTATGTTTCATAATAACTCTTCAAAGTGTCATAGAAAGAGTGTGAGTTAACCAAAACAATTCCTCAAAGAAGTTGGATATACCATAGAAAATGTAGTGATAAAGTTCCTTAGAATTGTTGCACAAAATGTTTGGAAATGGTGTAGAATACACCTCAGGAAAGTTCTAAGAATTCTAAGATTAAGCCTCAAAACTTATGTAGAAAATCCTTAAACTGAGACTCGGATAATCCCGAGACTGTGTCATAGATGGGCCTTAGAACATATGCAAAGAGAGATTTCATCAGTGTGAAATTTATTTCAGAAATGTAACCCATAACTAACTAAGAACCACCATAAAAGTGAAACTTTAAGCCCAAAATTCCCTTAGACATTAAGTGTTCTTCTTTTGTTATGCATTTTTCACATCCCTCAAATAAATAGATGAATTGCCTCAGATTTTATGCCCATTGGAGTATAATTCATTTTCTATATATATAATGCATGGAGGGGAATGAATATGGGTGAGCCAACATACCCTTTAATGTTAGAGCCTACCATAAAAAATTAGGAATTTTTAATTTTCAAAATCAAAATGTTTTGAGCCAAAAATCATCTTCCTTTAAGGTCGAATAAAAACAAGGCTTTATTAACATAGAAAAAGGATTGTTTAGGGAAGGTCAAAGCCCATAAAAATATCCCAAATATTTTTAGTATTAGATCCACCTTTTATTAATTAGCAATCCCAATTTTTACTAACTATCATGCTTCCTTTCAATATTCAACTTGGGGACCTTGACCACACTACGAGGAACTAACTTTGATCAGGAATATCTCCTCAATCGTGAGGATTTATGAGGCATGCCACCTACAATCGGAATCGGCATGAAAATGGATATCAAACGAAGATGGTATTGAAGGTAAAAACATTTATATTCACTTTCAAAAGCCTCACCAAACGTGGGGAATCTCATATTTCCAAGGGTTCTTTATCATTGTAACTTCTAATCAATGCAATCCATAGATAAAAACTAATAACGTTTAAAAATGATGTTGGCTTCAATGAAAAAACCATTCAAAAATCTTTGCCTTCGTCATTAATTGCAACACACATACTCTCCATGCATTTACTGCTCCCCCTTACTCCATCTTTCTGATCTTCCTTTAGTGATTTCTCTCCCCATTTGAAATCAATGGAAAATGGTTACTCCCCTAACGAAATATTTTCCTCTATCTTCCTGAAATATGCCTTTCTTCCTTTGAATTATTTTCTCCCCCTGACATGGTATTCCTCTTATCAGTGTCTAAATGTTCAGTGATCAAATACACTCTTTAGGTTTACTTGGTAATGGTCCTTGGTCAAAATTTTATGTTTTCAAATACATTCTCAAATATCCTTTTTTCACTGAATTTTGTCTAGGTATGAATGCTACTCCCTTCACCCATTCATAGTCATCATAAATTTCAAGATCATGTCATTCATCATCAATCTAGGGTCATAGATCAATCAACATACCTCCATCTAGGTCATGGTCTAGGTTTCTTTTGTTTCACCATCATAATATCCAATCATGTCAAATTTTCTTTTCTAAAAAATTATGCTACATGATCAAAGTGTTCAAAAAGAAAATTTTCCCAAAGTGTTTATGATTTCACTAAAAGAAAAAGAAGAAAATTTTGTGATTTATAAAGGGAAATGAAGCTTTTGAGTTCATTTCATCCTTTATTTTTCAAAATATCTCCTCTCTCATCCTCACAACACTCCACAACTATCTAAATATCGAAGACAACCAACAAGAATTGTTCCAAATTGCTCTGTGCTACGCTTCTGGAAGTCGTGCTACGCTTCTGGTAGTTGGGCTACGCTTATGGCAGTGTGCTACGCTTTTGGCTCCAGACTCCAAAAATATATCAAGGGGTCAATTCATCATTTCTCAAAGGTTCAGAGACCTGTAAACCAGTAAGTGAATGTTCCTCACATCTCATTCAAGTTAATTTCCTCAGTAAAGGGTGGATTCCCTCCTTTAGGTTTTCTTCTCTATGTTTTTGGTTTCATTGATGTTTGGTTACTTAAGTTGAAAAAATACTAATTTCATCATCTAAAAAACCTTCCTACATCACTCATATACCTTATCAAATGACTACATATCACTCATACCTCTCATAATTTCCATTTTTACTCAAACCCTAGTTTTCACTAGGCTTTTGTAGAGAAACTAGGAAAACTCTGTGTTTTAACCTTTTTGTCACCTTTCCCATACCCATTTCCAAAAATTTCACTTGAATTCTGTATCTAACTCACCACCATATCTCCCCAAAGTTTTGGCGATTTTTCCCTAACTCCTTTCCATCTCATTTCTGTCCCTACAACCATTGTACCATTATCCCCTGTTTTCCTAGTTTTTCACCTTCCCTTTCCACCACATCAAGCTAGGGTTTTCCTTGTTGACAAATATCATGGAGGATGAAAATAAGGCCCATAAGGGAGCTCATCATTCCAGGTTTGATCCATCCAATTTGCAAGATACTAATTCTTCTCCTTATGTTAAGAAATATTTTGAAGATAGTTGTTGTTTAAAGTTTTGTGAGAGGATCCAAGAGGTAGGCTATCATGCTCAATTGACAAGCCTTTTTGCCACGAGATTTAGAAGAGATAAGGCTATTGTGTTAGTTTGTTTGGTGCACGCATGTACGAAATCACACCAAATTAAGGGATGTGGTTTACCCTCTTAAGTTATTTCTCATAGGCAGAAAAAGAAGTGGAGTCAAGCAAGTCAGTGGAACAAGCTAGAATCATAAAAATACTAGATAGAGAAATAACATGCATATATAAACTAAAAATAATAAACAAAAGCTCTGAATAGAGTCAAACAACTGCAATAATCCAAACAGTGGCTCTTCGACCCCTCTTATTGAGTGCTGGTAGGAAATGAGGATGAAACTTTAACCCTTTTGCCAACGGGCCCTTAGAACATGGGTTCTAAGTCCCGATGCAAGGATATTTTTATTTCCAAGCTTTCTTCAGTGCAAAGTCTTCCTCTCTCTACAGTGGTGGACTGAAATTTTTTGATGGCCAACAATTGAGTCCCCTCTATCTTTAGCTCTGGATCACACACTGTTGGTATTGTTAGGGCAATTCTCACCAGCATAAAAATGTGCTCTCAAGTTCTTCATCTCATGGTGGCCTTATATAGGAGAATTAAAATCATCCTTCCCTCTCTTGGTACATTGTGGATGGTGACCCAAGAGAGGGGGATGATTCCTTTGTGTGCCACAAATATTCCATTGTGTGCTCCCTTGATTTCTAAGGAGGCTTTGGTGGTTGTCCCTAGGCGGCTTCATGCGTGAAATCATTGTCCTAGAGTATGCTTTTTGTGGTCCTGGAAAGTGAATTTCACCACTCCTAGGATTATGTGCATTTCAGGTCAAAATATGTGCAAAGGCCCTCTTCATGAAGGATTATGCACACAAAATCATTTATGACTTGCTGAAATTTTATTTTTCCTCAGACCTTAGAGATTTTTAAATACTTTCTAGATTGTCTAATGTCTTTCAGCCCTATAAATCCTTCTTCTTGACATTAAATAATGTCTTCTTCTACTTGTACGATTTTCCAGTGTTAACATTTGCCCCCTAATGTGTGAGGTCTAGGAAGCACTGTATAGCCGAAATACATTATAGTTTATTTTCTGTATATTGTGCGTAGAGATAGAGACCTGCGTGAAGCTTGGAATTGGAAACACCCTGCATCGGTTCGAAGAATGACCATGTCCTATGGGACCCTTGTAAGCAAATATAATACAATATATATACAAATTTTCTACGAGGTGGGCATATCCCATGCTCGTGATGCTGTGGCTAGTTAAACAAATCTATTTGACAGATACATGTTCTATCTGTTGCACTAATATGGTAGTGATCTAGTGGTTGCTAACGACAACTGCAGACACCCTTCGAGGCATTTTTTCTTTGAAAATAGGTGGAATGTAGTACCCATATGCATAAACTTGGTATGGCATATAGCTACGCATTGTACGCATAAGCGCTGGCTCGGACCTTCCCGTGTAAGAATTGCTAAAAGAGACGCTTGTGAAGGCACGGGTCCTCGATGAATTTGATCAAAGTGCAACGGTTGTAAGGTACGATACCATCTTGACAGGAGAGCTTTTGTTGTAGTTGAATGTCAGGAGGAACGATGACATCTTTGGGCAATGATGTCTCCCATAATGCCACCCGAGGATGCCACTTTTATGGAGACGGGTGATCCAAGGTACCGCTTCCTTTTTGGAAAATAGGTGTTGAAGTTGACAAAAAGGAAGCCTGAACCGAATGAGGGGTCGCTGATATGAAGGGTTAGGTACCTGGTTGTGATGGTTTTAACATGGGCATGTTGGTGAGGGGTGACTGAAAACTGATGATGGGGATTCAGTGGCCCAAGGTAGGAATATAATAAGCAGCTTGGCGACAGTCATAGTTATTTCTAATGGGGAAATCTTTGGAGTCAGTAGGACTTCTAGGGTGGGTATAAACTAGCTATGAATTTCATGGTGGCTTGTACGTGGGGTTTTTAGGGACTTCTTCCATGGTAGAAAAGATGTATGAGAGGGTAGGGGACGTAGTGCACCATTTTAGGTCTTTGTACACTTACCAAAAGAATAAAATAATGGGGTTTGGTTTGTACAAAACACAAAGACGGGTGCCCCAAAACATGAGAGTGTTCACTCACTGATGTTGTGAGGAAAGTGTTTCGTTGAGGGTGGGGGCCCCATTGGTTGGTCTCATGTGTGAGGTTCATGAAGCAGATGAAAAAGTATTGTAGATGGGAATATGTTGTCGAAGGTATGGTGGGCCAAATGTGAGGTGCGGTAGTGCGCTTTTGATATGCTTGTACAACCTGGTCATCCGGGAAGGGGGTTTTATTGTGTATGGTAAAACTTGACCTTTATGCATGGTGGATGGATGGGCATGAGGTGCTTCTTGGAATAAAGCGGCATGGCCATGGCATCACTTTTGCTGTGATGTATGGTTTACTGTGGGTGACGAGTGCCATGGAGGGGAGGCTCTACAGACCAACGAGGATGTTTATCATGTGCAGGGTGAGGTGATGATAAAAACGGTCGGATATGTGGAGCCTATGGTTGATTTCTAATGGAGAAATGATGTCAGGATATGCTGAGTTTTCTGGAACTCTATCATGTTGGGGGTAGAATGATACCTTCCCTGGAACTTTCAGTTGGATGGAGTCGTGAATGGTTTGTGAGATTTTCCTGAAAAAACCACTACCTTAAGTGAAAGCATCTTCTTTATCAAATATTATTGAAAGTCATGAGCTTTTAAAAGGAAGATGAGAGAGGGCATACCTATCGGCAGTGAAAAAATTAATTTTTCAGGAGTGCAAATGTGTGGCATCGCCTCTGTTCGTTATGGAGTGTTGATCACGGTGCAGCTTACGGTTCAGAGAATGGACCTTATGATCTCTCGTTATGGTCCTCCAAATTTTTAAAAAAGGGCAATATATAGGTGAATATGGCCCTAATTCAATTCATTTGTACTTGTTGAGTTCTTAAGAGGTTAGAGGCTTCTGTGTAGTAGTTCTTGCCATTGCAGTTAGCCTGAGCATGAGGGATTAGCGATATCATGCCTAGGTAACCTCCATGACATTGCGCACTTTAATTTTTTAAGTCTAATGGTGTCGTGGTATGTACAAACTTGGTTTGTGCAGATTCTGAGTGATTTTTACCCTAGATTGCGTGGGTGATCAGGGCAAAAGTGCGCCCTATGTGCACATTTTCCAGGGATATGTGTGCTTTAAGCGCTCTATTCCCCTTCTTTGGTGCACCCTAATCATGCCTAGGGAAAATAAAGGTGTGCCCTTAACAAGCTTATCTGAGGGACAGGCGCACAAAAGGCCGAGGCAATTTTTTTTTTATTTTTTCCTATTTTTGATGTGTTTTTTGTTGCTGATGGGTTCATGTTTTGATGACAGGTTGTTGTGGAGGGAGTGGGTTTGACCCAAGCTCCAAACTGCATTGGCTACTGATGCATGGGCGTGCCATCAACTGGCACAATGGGGGCTCCTAAAGTTTGTGGATAATGAGCTTCTTCGGTCGCAAGACCAATTTCTTCGTTACTTGATCGAGCATTGGTGCAGGAGGCGCAACATGTTTGTGTTGCGTGGGACGAACCTGGTCATCCGTCCTAAGATGGATGTATATTTTTTTACTGGGTTACTACCTCATAGTGAGGTGCTAAGGTATCCACTCCCTTTCGGGAGAGTGGATTTGGAGAGGTTTTAGAGACGTCATTGTGGTGGGGCACCTCTTATAGAGGGGTGCATCAACATTGCATCAATGATAGATTTGGCAGAGCGATGTGCTCTGGTTGTGATTATGCGACTCGCAGGGTCTTCGGCTCCACATCAGGCATCTAGTTCGCAGGCTGGAGTCTTGTGCCAGTTTAGGTCCAAACACTTCTATGATTTTTCCCTTTTTTCTATGACGGGATGGTGACGTAGCTCAACAAGGTCCGCAATGGATCGAAGTTGTTTGTGTATGCCAGCATTTTGTGCAGCATTATGTATGAGAGGGTAGTGCTACTAAGATTAGTGGTGGCGGTGCCTCTTGGGGGGCTACGGGAACCTCGTATGAGGAGGTGGGCTCCGGTGATTCCACGAGGTGGTGGGGGCATGGTGGGGTGTTTCTGGAATGCCACTACAGAGGCCTAGTTCAAGGTCAACCCCCAAATGTTCTTGTCATTCCCGTATGCAGGGATGGACTTCCGGGGGGATCCAAAGATGGGTCTCCCTCCTGGTTATGCTTGGGGGACAACATGTACGTTTCTTATGTTTTCTGAATTTATTTGAGTATATATGTGCTTATGTGTTTTGATGGTGATAGTGAAATATTTTTGGTTTCTCTTTGTAGATGTTGGCGAGGTAGGTCGCCCCGTGGCTCAATTGGTCAAATACGGTCCTCTTCAGAGGCCTCGGGGCGATCTTGGAGGGCAGGGAGGAGATGCTACTAGAGGACCTTATAGTGGACCTGGTGGTGGTGTGGGCCCTTCTAGAGAGGGAAGCAGCTCGATCGCTGCCTAGGCTGCGGCTGAGCGAGCTCGTTCCTATGCAGAGGCGACACGTGCAAATGCGACGAAGGCTTGCAATGCAGAAATGACTGCTCGTGTGTCAATTCTAGAGGATGCTTGGGGTTGAGTGGACCACTTGAACCAGGGAATGTCTTCTTGGGGTTTTATGGATGATCTCGAGGAGGTCTGGCTGGAGATGGTGATCACCTGGAAGAGGGATTATCGACCCATTTTACATCGGGTGGCAGTCTCGGTTGTGACAACGGCTCTAGTGGTGGTACCGGGAGTGGTTGTGGGTCCAGGTGCCCCTCCTAAGGGGGCACCACCCTAGAGTATACTTGTACACGAGGAAAGCACCCATTATGAGGATGCTTCACCTATTTTTAATGAATTTTTGTGCATCCTTGGGCTGGCCAACGGGTCAGCGACACTATTTTTAGTACTTAGACATATACATCTTGATATATATCTATATATATATATATATATATATATATATATATATATATATATATATATATATATATATATATATGAGAGAGATATTTTTTGTGGCTATACATGTTGTGTCACCTGTTTTGGTTTATGGATGATTTTATGCTGATGGATATCTATGTTTTTGGTTTTTTTATGTATGATGGTTTATTCGAGATGCATTCCAGTTTAGAATATTGTTAGCTATGCGATCAGCTTTTTGGTTTTGATTCCTTGGTACATTTGTAAATGTAATATAGTCAAATTGTCTACTTAATCTTTTTGCACGCAAATATTTTCTAAATAGATGTGTATCTCTTGTCTCAAATGTTTGGTTTAATTGCGACACTAATAACTAGGAATTGAGGTAGACATGCATATGGCGTATGCCTTGATGGGGGGTATTGCACATAATTCTGATGACGACGTCATATTCTGCCCGATTTTTTGTTGCTGATCTGATGAACACACTGTTTGTGTAGAGTGGTGATCGGTTCGGGTGATAGATGACCTAGGCAACTGCTGCTAAACTTTGAGACCATCTTGATGCTCCATCAGCAAATTTGAAACAAGGTTTAGGTTGGTGATCCATGGCAGAACTTTTGAGCGCGTTTTTTAATAAGCCTTTTGGTAAAAAATCCAAGGGGGTTGGGTTTGTGTACGTTCACTCTCGGGACGGGCCGTTTTGGCCCTTATGGGTAAAATTTCTTGAGGTAAAGGCTGTTGACGGGGTTGCTAAGGCATGTCCCATCTGGTTTCATTGAGATGTATGCCCCCTGTTAGAGGTAATGTTTGATGATGTAGGGTCCTTTCCAGAAGGTTTCGAACTTCCCTGGCATTAAGGCTTCTTTTGCGACATCATAGAGAAGGACTAGTTCTCACTTAGTGAATGAGCGAGGGTTGATGTGGCGGTCGAATGATGCTTTTAACCTTTTCTTATGGGCCTCATTGTGTTGTAGCGACTGTCACAGAATTTCGTTGTAATATCCCAAAAGGGAAATGCAGTAATACTAAAACACAATATAAGAATTGTAGCAAGGTAAAAAATAACTCTAAATACACATCAAAATGAACAGAAATAGTTGAGCCATTTTATTATATACGAGGTGAAAAATAAAGTACAATAGTGCTAAAAATATGAGACACTCAAGCCAAAAGGATGGTCTGGAATGACCCTGCAATGATCCCACAAGAGGGACTGTGTAACTGTTGAACTGCTGGAAGGTAAACTGCGCTATCCCTGCTACAACTGTTGGGACTGCAATTGCCTGAAAGATAGAAAGTCAAATCTAGGCAGAATGGGAGCTTCGATGATGCTAAAAATGTAGATCAGGGCTCAATGATGGATTCCCAAGATAATCCATAAAGGGTTTCTCAGATCTGTCAATCTAAGAAAACCACCCTCTTAGGGCTTCACATATATGCTATTAGGAATGCAGATCTGAAGCTAGATCTGATAATATGATGGCTACACTATTGGTGCACAATCAGATCTATGCAAGAAGGGTTGATACCTTCACTAGATCCTTAGGCTAGAAGCTCAAGATCTAGCTCCTCCAATCTCCTCTATTGAAAATAGTTGTTGTAGGAGCAACAGCTTCAGAAAAATACGCTGTCATAGAGGGAGGCTCAATATCCTGCTGCTAGATTTGTCAAATAAGCTCTTGAATTATGGAAACAATAGATCCAATGTGAGGAGATGATCCCTCATAGGATTTCCAGTAGAAATACTGGAAGCTTCCTTCCTCTAATAGATCTACAAGACTGGACTGCGCAATCCTTGAAGGGAATGTTGCTGCATGGAGGTAAATCCCAATGTCCTAAATGCCAGATATAGATCTACTACTCCTGGAAGACTTAATGTGAAGAACAAAGTGGTAGGATGAATCCTCCACTGGTTTCCTAGCTAAATACTAGAAACAACCTCCTGAAGATGGCACCAATGCCTGATAAGGAATGAAGTACAATCCTTTTCCTTAGAGATCAATCAAAGAAAGAGGTGGGGTTCCCACTCGGGAACACCCTGTGATAAACAGCACTGCAAACTCTTCTAAACAGCCCAAGCCTGCATAGAAATGTCCTTAGACAAATCTAGATCTAAACAGATCGAGAAATGAATAATCCAAATCATGCTCTCCAATGTGCCTTCACCTTCATTATATAGATGTGAGCCTTCCATAGCCTAGGCCCACTCCAAAACTGCACTGTACATGTGGAAAAAATTCTCCATGGTTGACTTCATTGTTGATCCATGTCTTCCATCATGTTCACATGGGGTGATCACCCTCTCCATCATGTGTGCATTAAATGCATCACTTCCTCCACTATCTTATCATAAGTGCTTTATGATCTTCTTTGAATGCACTATGATCTCATTTGAACTTATCAAATATCCTCATGATTTTATATTTAAGATCCATGATCTTATTTGATTGTTTCATCCTCCATAATCTATCTCATGGATGAGACATGATCTCCATTAATGGAGCTGCTCCACTATTTCGTGATTTTATATCTAGATCTAGAATATCCACATACACACATTAAAAGTGGATTTTATTCATATTTTAGGTTTTTGGGTCCCTCCACCCTTTTATTTACTTAATTAATTAAGTTTATTAAGAACTCTAATATTCCAAATATCATGTGAAAATTTGGGAATATTACAATCCTCCCTGAAAAAATGTTGCTTGCCCTCAAGCAACTGCAAAAGTAGATGGTAGATAAATATGCCCCCCTCCAAATGGCATCCACACAAGGAAGGTCTCCCCATTTGCTGCAATGAGTTATGTATGCCCAGCACCAAAGTTTCCTCTCTAGAATTTCTAGAGTGATCTCTAACTGTGTATCTAGATACCCCTCATCAATCATGAAGCTCCAAGTGACAACCACAAGCTATCCAACACCTTCCACAATACATGAGATACATAAAGATAGATGGTTCCTTCCATGAGAGGAAAGCTCCAACTCAAAAAGTATACCTCCATCCCATGCTACATGAAGTAAAGAGAGGCTTTTCATACCTCCATCCTTAGCCTTATTGGCCTTGTTGGATCTAGGCATCATCCCAATATTGTACAAAAGAAGAAGAAGTAGAGACATATGGGTAGACAAAGATGTCAAACCATATTCTCCCAATAGTAGCCAACGCAACAATGCTCCCTGCTGCCACAACACACCATCAAGATACCAAGTATGGTGTCCATACTCTCCAAGTAAGAGCCATCAAAGGAGTATGCAGGACCAAAGTCCCCAATAAAAGCCACAGCAACAAGATCTCTTGCTGCCTCTTCACACCATCATGTGAATCATGGAGTAATAACAACATATTGAACGACATATGTAATGTCATATCAGCCCAATACAAACAAACACCATTATCACATATCATGAGAGTATTATTCCTTAATACAAACAATATCTAACACATAAACATGAGATATGTCATGTGATGGCCAAAATATCTCAACCAAAATGAACATGCCTTCTTTTGCTGCATTTTATCATTGATACACAAGGCATGAATTAGAAAAACATGAGCTATTGGGTGGTAACCATACTCACCCAAGAGCAACTAGGGCAACCATGCCTCCTTCATTTCATGAGTTTTTTTCAAGGCATGGATAAAATAAATAGGAGCCTTTGGGTAGTGACAAAACTCCCCCAAGAGCAACCAACATAACCAATCTTGCTGGCCCATGTCATATATTTGCAAGTGGTCATGAAACCCCTTGCTTATTATCTCACCCACTCATCCCAATATGGATGATGAATGATGTATTGCATAATTATGGTATCCTCACTTTGTATAATACCATCCTCCCCAAACTGATGAAGAACTTTGCACTCCATGAAATATTGAAGTGCACCTCCAATGAGATCTCTCAATGAGATTCTCTTTTCACCAAAGGCCCTCCAAAACCAAAGAAGTTTTGTATCTACTGTAGGTAGAAGTTTCCCTTTGAGAAGTGAGATGCTCATTGAGAAAGTGTCATCTAGAAAGAAGAAAAGATTCCTCATCTCAAGATCTCTACCATCTACCATCTTTGCCTCCATTGCTTCCTGAGTGAAGCTACCTTCAGAATGCTCCAATAATGATGGGGCTCCTTCTTTATCACTACTACTAAGTGAAAATGATGTAGATCTGCATGGTAATACATGTGTTGTCACAAAGCAGGGCATAATACTAATCTCATAACCAGTCACTGTACATAGGATCATGCTAGTCCCTTTTCCTAAAAATCCACACTTCAACTCAAGGAGTTGAATTTATTCCATCAATGACAAACTGGGATAGCTTTTCATCTCCTCCTTGATTAGATCAAGGGTCCTCTGCGCTATGATATTTTGCTGCTTCAAATAAGCATTTTGTTCTAACCCTTGGATATGCATTGGCCCTGATGGCATGTCCTCATAAGTTTCAATAATATCTACTGAAGAAATATGTGATAAAAGTTCATGCATACCTCAGATCAACTGATGTGTGGGAACCTCTTGCCAAAACACAAGAGTTCCTCCAACTGGGACAATAGTGTCTCCAACTGATGGTAAGAGTGATGGTTACTCTTATCCATGTGTACCAGTGATGGAATCTTCCTACTCTTTGTCATGCATCTCCTGAATCATGCATGGGACTCTATGTGTCAAGAGCTCAAGACTCTCTTGAAAAGTTGCAAGTGTCTCTTCTCCGGATGAAAGTACTTCTGCAGCTGGTGGTGAATGTAGTGACTTCTTGTCCAGAGTGAAAATATTGACATCCTCCTTTGTTTCCTTAGGAAATTTCTCTTTCTGACACATCTCTGGTTTTCTCACATCAAACTTCTTCCTCAACTTGTGAAAGAAATCTGAATATTTAGTCACCTTTGCATGCTCCATGTGACCAAACCACCAATCATTGGCTTCACCTAAAAGATGAAGTGTTGCAATTTGGATAGCCTCTTCTTCACCTATAGGATGTATCCTGAAAAATGCATCTAAATCTTTCCTCGAAGCCTTAACAGTGCTTGAGGAAGATCCATCAAATGTAGGCAAATAGAATCTATTGTGCATTTTCCTTCTATTGCTGCTATAGGATCCTCTTTCTTCTTTGATTTGGAAGAATTCTTGGAGATTTATACTCTTTTTGAATGCTCTAGACTATGATTTGTACTCTTCAAGATACAGACTGAGAGTCTCATGAGTCTCAGGTTTTCTTCTTTCTTCATTTCTATACCCTTCACCTTATCCAAAGAAAGTGGGCATAGTAGATCTATGAGGAGATCTATAATTCTCCGGTTTTATTCTTTGCTGATAGGAAGTGCTTGGACCTTCCTCATCAGATCTTCTTCTTGGATCTTCTTTTCACCTTTCCTTCTCCATTTTATTGACCTCCTTGGAGAGATCTTGCATGGATCTAAAGAGAGGAGTGGCAATATTGTAATCCTCCTTCATGATATATCTCATCTATCTGCTTCTTCTTTTGATGCAAAAGATGAAGTGTCCACAAGCTGAGCCAAAGATCATGATCTGATACCATTGTAATATCCCAAAAGGGAGAATGCAGTAATATTAAAACACAATATAAGAACTGCAGCAAGGTAAACAATAAATCTAAATACAAATCAAAATGCACAGAAATAGTTGAGCCATTTTATTATATATGAGGTGAAAAATCAAGTACATCAGTGCTAAAAATATGAGACACTCAAGCCAAAAGGATGGCCTGGAATGACCCTGCAATGATCCCACAAGAGGGACTATGTAATTGCTGAACTGCTGGAAGGTAACTACGATGTTCCTGCTGCAATTGTTGGGACTACAATTTCTTGAAAGATAGAAAGTCAGATCTAGGAAAAATGGGAGCTTCGATGATGCTGAAAATGTAGATCAGGCCAAATGATGTATTCCCAAGATAACCCAGAAAGGGTTTCTCAAATCTGTCAATCTAAGAAAACCAACGCCTTTGGGCTTCACATATATGCTGCTGGGAATGAAAATATGAAGCTAGATCTGATGATATGATGGTTGCAATGGTGCACAATCAGATCTATGCAAGAAGGGTTGATCCCTTCACTAGATCCTTGGGCTAGAAGCTCAAGATCTAGCTTCTCCAATATCCTCCACTGAAAATAGTTGTTGTAGGAAAAACAACTTCAGAAAACTGTGCTATTAGAGAGGGAGGCTCAATAGCCTGCTGCTAGATATGTCAAATCAACTCCTGAATGATGGAAACAATAGATCCAATGTGAGGAGATGATCCCTCATAGGATTTCCAACTGAAATACTAGAAACTTCCTTCCTTCAATAGATCTATAGGACTATACTGCGCAATCCTTGAAGGGACTATTGCTGCATGGAGGTAAATCCCAATGGCCTAAATTGCAGATATACATCTGCTTCTCCTGGAAGACTAAATGTGAAGAACAAAGTGGTAGGATGAATCATCCACTGGTTTCCTAGCTGAATACTAGAAACAACCTTCTGAAGATGGAACCAATTCCTGATAAGGAATGAAGTACAATCCTCTTCCTTAGATATCACTCAAAGAAAGAGGTGGGATTCCCGCTTGGGAACACCCTGTGCTAAACAGCACTACAAACTCTGCTAAACAGCCCAATCCTGCATAGAAATGTCCTTAGACAAATCTAGATCTAAATAGATCAAGAAATGAATAATCCAAATCATGCTCTCCAATGTGCCTTCACCTTCATTATATAGATATGAGCCTTCCATAGCCTAGACCCACTCCAAAACTGTGTTGTACATGTGGACAAAAGTCTCCATGGTTGACTGCGTTATTGATCCATGTCTTCCATCATGTTCACATGGGGTGATCACCCTCTCCATCATGTGTGCATTAAATGCATCACTTCCTCCACTATCTTATCATAAGTGCTTTATGATCTTCTTTGAATGCACTATGATCTCAGTTGAACTTATCAAAGATCCTCATGATTTTAAATTTAAGATCCATGATCTTATTTGACTGTTTCATCCTTCATAATCTATCTCATAAATGAGACATGATCTCCATTAATGGAGTTGCTCCACTACTCCAAGATTTTAGATCTAGATCTATAATATCCACATACATACATTAAAAGTGGATTTTATTCATCTTTGAGGTTTGTGGGTCCCTCCACTATTTTATTTTATTAATTAATAAAGTTTATTAAGAACCCTAATATTCCAAATATCATGTGAAAAATTGGGAATATTACATTCATCAACGAGCTCTAGTTGTACTAGGCATTGTTCTAGAGGTTGGGTATCATCAAGGAGTTCGGTGGCGACGTGAAAATTTGGGATTTTGTGGAAATCAATGTAATAAATCAAGGTAATTTGACCTTTTATGATAGGAATAAGGTGGAAATCATGGGATGTGGGGGCAACTGCAATCCTATTTCCGATGTGCGATGATACAAATGGTATATGGTGAATCGTGTTGTCGGCGTTCGATGGGAGAAGAATCTTCGTAGGTGGTTGCGTCTCAGTTGACAAGAATAGGATGGATCTGTTTGTCACATCCTATATTTGTCACATCCATGTCGTCTTCTTCAGAGAGGTGGACTATGGCGAAGCATAAACTAGTGACGACTAGCCAGAATCAGGGGATATAGTGACAATTCTCCAGAAGGTGATTGTCGGCGCATAAAGGACATGTGAATTCTCCAGAAGGTGATTGTTGCCCGCAATCCAATGTATTAAACCCATTCTATAGGATACCATCTATGGATGAGTTCCAGGGTTGCAAATTCTTCGAGGAAGTGACCACGTTCATCACACAATGTGCAACGTATGACAGGAGGGGGCATGACTGGGGGTCTTTCTAGTGCCCTTCGTTCCTCCTAGAAGTACAGGATGGCACGAGGTTCATTTCTGGATGCCTGGGTGGAGGGATCCTCTTGATAGGATCACTCGATGGAGTTTAAGGTGTCCCTATATCTCGGGATCTCTAGGAAATTATGGGTATAATGCCCATAGTTTCTGCAGATAGCCCATGCGTGATTGGTACATAATGCTTTACCTTTACCTTTGGTGGCAGGTTCCTTTTTACGGGAACGTGGCATCGCGATGTCTGTTTTAGAGCCAAGAAGTGGTTTTAATTCATATAGCTCTGGGAAAACATGGGTAGGGTGTCCTATTACGTCGCATATGGCACAGACTGGTGATTCCCATGGTATGGCGGGAGTCTTTATCTTTTTTCCTCTTTTCTCTGTTTTCTTAGCCATAATCATCGGTTTTGTGATGGAATTTTCCTTTGCAAGGATAGTTTCAACTGTTTCTTGGATGGGTGTGGCCTCCTCGGGATTGAGGGGCTTCAAGCCTATGGTAGTGATGTGTGTGGATCTTATTCCCATAGGGGGGATGAGGTACCAAAATGGTATTACTAATGATATGTTTGGTAGCACCAATGTTGCCAAAACCTGCTAGGAGACGAAACCAGCTGGGGGGTAGAGGAAAGGGGTTTGGGAAGCGGCGTAGGCTAGAGATTTTGTCGTGGACGATGGCTCAGCATCATTCCTGCTCATGTCTGTGTCCTGACTAGCTTCGACACTTGATGTGGACATGAGGTGACGACTCAGGGATAATGGGAGGATATCCTAGGAATGATCCTAGAATGGATGATGGTTTGAACTAGATAGGGCCATATTCTTGGTACCTTGAAAGCACATCTGAGGATGTATCTACATAGGGTAGAGTTAAATTAGTGTCTTTTAGGGGTTGTTTCTCACTATGCATCGATTGGTTGATAGTAATTATGTGATCCTCGTGGGGGAACATCATAATGCGAAAGACAGAAGAGGCTATGGATGACATGGCGTACATATAACTCTAACCAAGGAGTATGTTATAGTCCAAGTGAGCATCCAAGACTTCAATGTCTATGTGGACCATCTTTCTGGTTAAGCATACTGGGACGTTTTGGTAGAGGCCGACGGGGGTTGAAGGACGACTGTCGTATGCTCTAAGCGTGATGACTGAAGGTTTTTTTTCGGGAGACCCTAACTTCTGCCAAACATTTTTTGACATGATGCACATGGATGCACACTCATCAATGACACATCGATGAATGGTGATATTCTCGACCGATACTAGTATTTGAAAGGCAACCATGGAAGGAAGCCTGGGGGTGGCTTTGTCTAAGTCGAAATCCATTAGGCGCGTATCTACAGGGTCAATAGCGCCTAATGCGAAAAGTAAGGATATTCATTATTTTGGGCACGACTGCAATACTTCCAAAGCTAAAATAGCAGCGGGAGATTGTGCTAAATCTTCCACGGTGCTATAATTATGGCCACCTTGGAGTAGTTTCCTGCTCGCCTATTGGGTCCCTTTTCCATCTTTCGAAATGGTTCAATAGGCATCTTTGAAATGGTCAAAGGTGCAGTTGGTGCACTAGTACTTGCCCCTGACGCATTGGTGTCTGGTGGGGTGTCATAGTTGCGATTCCGTGTTTGGAAAAACATATCTTCACCAATCATGTATATTTCGTGGCTATTTTTCACAGAGTCATCTGGGTTTTGTTGCTGAGTGCTTACCATCCCTTGATGGGGGAAAGGTTCCTGCATCACAACTATTTGCTGGGAATATCATCCTTATCATCGTTTACTCTGTAGCTTCTTCAGCTCAAGGAGATTAGGATATTGGTGAGTATAATGGCCGTAATCACCACATATCTAAAAAGAATGGTTTGTTCGAAGAGGTGGCCTTTTTCTCTGCCATTGGGCATTGGTTGGCTCCTGGCTCTAATTTCGGTTAGAGTTGCCTCCAGCTTGGGATCACGACGAGCGTTGTTGGTTGTTTCTGCCATGTCTAAGATTCCCATTGGGCTTGTTTTTCCCCTTTTTCCTCACTACGTTAGGAGGTTAGTTCTCCTGGTTATATTGGTGTGGTTGGTTTCGGGAAGGCTGTACAAAGTTCACCTATGCATTAGTTTTCATAGGCAGGTCTTGTGCTGGGGACTGAGCATAACGTGGTCCCTAGTTTGACTTGGAAGTTGGAGGGGAGCTCCTCAATTAGTGTTTCTCTCTGCGTACTGGGTCCCCTGAGCCGGAGGATAGGGTCTTCCATGGTGATACACTGACACCCTATTGATCAAATTTTGTTGAGGCATATGATGACTTTGAAAACCAGGTTGTGGTGCGTTCTGGGTAGAACCATATGTACAACTGGGGATTTGAATGTTGCTGCCTAGGTAACTTTGGGTCAATGAACCAATGAAACCATCTGCAGAGTTCGATGCACCTGGAAATTATTGATAAGTTTGCAGGCATGGGGTGTTTGGTAGGATATTGTAAATGTATCCTGACTGTGTATAAATCAGCTCAAGTTGTTGGGATTTTCTAATGGCGTCCTCTTCGAATGTGGGCCTTTGTTGCGGCACATCCTTTGAAATCTCTGCAGTGAGATTTTTCAGGAACAAATCTAAAAGAACTCGATTGTCTAGTTTTTCTTTACATAAACTACGACGCCGCCTCCATTTGTGGAGATGGTCCGAGATATGGATGGCGGGGTTTTGTCTAAAATGTGTCAGTAATTCCATTCCAGAATCATGGTGAATGGGTAACTAAAAATATGTTAGGAACGCAGTGGTGAGGGTGCAATAGGTTCCATGTGAAGGAGAGGGTTGCTCCATGTACCATTTCACTGCTAATCCTATCAGAGTGTGTTAAAATAGTCTCAATCGAATAGTGTCATAAATGATATTGTTCGATGAGCATCACAGGTGGAAGGTCATGACATGATTACCTGAGTCTTTCGCTTTCTTTCCCTCAAACTTTGGAATATCTGAAGGGAGCTTTGTGGGCATGGGAGGACATTTAGGGTTGTGTGCGATGGGGTCATTCGTTAATTTGGTTAAATCGGGTAGATTCAACGAAGCTAAGAAAGGTGACTAGGAGGTTTACACCATCGCAACTTGTGAAAACACAAATTTCTGGTTAGGAAGAAGGTTATTCTGCGACATACCCTGATGTGTATTCGACTGGATTCCCGAATGGGTTGCACTCCTCTATCCCCTAGGGGTCGTGGGAGGAGTGGTGTGTGGTGTGGCATTGGGAGACCGACCAGGGTTCCCAACTATGGATGCCCCAATAAAGGACGAACCAATAATGGTGGCATCATTCCGTCTTTAACGCCTAAACGATGAAAGACCTGGAACCCCTCCCATTAATGGGGGGAGGTCCAAGAGATGCCTATATTTATGAGGTCCCTTTGGGTCCATTCTGGTGTCGAATAGATTTGGTTTTGGAAAAATTTGAGAGGATAGATTCTATTATCAAAAAAAAAATTCCGTTCTCATACATAAAACAAAGCGAAAATAAAATAAATTTTCCCTTAAATTAATTCTATGTGATCAAGCAATCAAAAAAGTGGTTTTGGTTTGTTTGCGTATGATACTCAAATCGTAGAATACCTATTCGTCCTCACATACTCGAATGTAACTGGGCCTTGAGAAGATATATTGTGAGTGCTGGCACAATGTCCTGTAAGAGTTGGCGATGCCCCCAGTCAGACAAAGAAAATACACCAAGGTAAGGGTAGAGGATCTAGTTCTTTCCTGCACCGTCACCTATAGGGAAAGGATGCCCTAGATTTGGCCACTAAGTTCCACCATCCCACGTGAGCGTTCAAGTCTTGGGCTTCTTGTTAAGTCAACTAACAGTACCGAGTATCAGCCGGGTCAGGTAGCCCCAACTGATACCGCATGCTTGCGCCTAAGCCTAACCCCCTCTGAAATGGGTCTCTGTCGCGCTCGGGTTTTCCTTTTCATAGGATGATAAGTGGATTTAAATCTCCCTAACAGTTAGCTTCTATGTTTCAAGATGAATAATGATCAAGGTGGCTTATTGGATGCCTACCCCCTTGATCCTATATTAAACTATAAATTCTTTTGTGGCCCCTGTGGGGAGAATTTAGTGAGCTTGGTTAAGTTAGTTTTAGGTGTCTATGCTTTGCTTAGTGGGTGGATGTGTGTGAGAAAAAAGTGGAAAAGCACATAGTTTAAATGTATGGATATGCGATGATCCTTTTCAAAATCCCCTATTAAACTATGTTGTATTGTTCCTTGCTCAAAAGAAAAACATGTGTGGATATGGGCTGCTTTCTATTTTTTCTATTTAATCTATGTGATAAACTAAAGAGACATGGTGAGTTGTGAATAGAGAGTGTTCATATGCTTTCCTAGGATCATCGAAGGGTGCAAAGGCACCAAATATTACTTGCTCTTCTATCGACAATTCAATCTTGCTCCCCGAATCCTAGTGCAAAAATTGAACTAAACTAATAATTTTTATAGTAGAAAAAGGAAACTAGTTAAGCATGCGTGGACTTGGGCCACTTACTTTAGCTAATTTATCTAGGTGTGTTGGTACCTAAATTTAAAAAACATAAAAAAATTTCAGAATGAAAATTATTTCCCCCCCCCCCCCAACTTAAACTATGTGTGAACTTTGCAAAAATCAACTTGAAATAAAATTAACACTAAGCCTACAAAAAGCAGCTAAGAGTGCGCTTTAGCAAGCTGCGGGGTACCTCAACCAGTGCTGGCAGATGTATTATGGGTTTCCAAGCACTTTACAAGTAGGAAAAGATAGAAATATGGGAGAAATTTCTCTTTTTGTCTTTTGCACACAAAAGGATGTAACAAACGCAATGTCTGCACGCAAGTAAGCTCTAAACGCACACCTTGGGCACATCTGTGGGAGGAAAAAGCATGCAAAATCCTGCAAAATTAATTTTTTGGAGTTTTTCTGCTTCATTCTGTCACTTGGGATGAACTATGGATTGCAAGAGAAAAATAGGGACATTCAGCTCCACTCCACAGCACAGGCAGTGGTCTCTACAAAAAGACACAACCACATAAACTTGGAAATAAACGTTAGTGGAGTCGCCAATCCTGTGTTAGTGTGTTTGGTGCACGCATGTACAAAATCACACCAACTTAAGGCGTGTGGTTTACTCTCTTAAGTTATTGGTCACAGGCTTAAAAAGAAGTGGAGTCAAGCAAGTTAGTGGAACAAACTAGAATCATAAACATACTAGATAGAGAAATAGCATGCATATATACACTAAAACTAAAATAAAACTAAAAAAAATAAACAAAAGCTCTGAATAGAGTCAAACTACTGCAATAATCCAAATGGTGGCTCTTCGACCCCTCTTATTAAGTGTTGGTAGGAAATGAGGATGAAAATTTAACCCTCTTTCCAAAGGGCCCCTAGAACATGGGTTCTAAGTCCCGATGCAGGGATGTTTTTACTTCCAAGCTTACTTCGGTGCAAAGTCTCCCTCTTTCTACTGTGGTGGATGGAACTTGTTGGATGGCCAACAATTGAGTCCCCTGTATCTTCAGCTCTATATCACACACTGTTGGTATTTCTTGGGCAATTCTGGCCAGCATAACAATGTGCTCTCAAGTTCTTCATCTCATGGTGGCCTTATATAGGAGAATTCAAATCCTCCTTCCCTCTCTTGGTACATTGTGGATGGTGACCCAAGAGAGGGGGATGATTCCTTTGTGTGCCACAAATATTCCATTGTGTGCTCCCTTGATGTCTAAGGATGCTTTTGTGGTTATCCTTAGGTAGCATCAAGTGTGAAATCACTGTCTTGGAGTGTGCCTTTTGTGGTCCCGGAAAGTGACTTTCGCCACTCCCAGGATTGCGCGCATTTCGGGTCAAAAGGCGCACAAAGGCGCTCTTCACGAACGATTATTTGCACAAAAGAATTTATGACTTTCTCAAATTTGATTTTTCCTCATACCTTAGAGATTTTTAAATACTTTCCAGATTCTCTAATGTCTTTCAGCCCTGTAAATCCTTCTTCTTGACATTAAATAATGGCTTCTTCTGCTTGTATGATTTTCCAGTGTTAAAAGCTATCATAGAAGGGATTGAGTTCACTTTATCAGTAGATGTTATAGCCTCAGCAATAGGTATCCCAAACCATGGAGAAACATGGTTCAAAGGATGTGACTTAGACAATCAGAACTATAATTTTTTCTTAAAATATCAATGCAAAGATGCTCCTGAACACATCTTTCCTTTTAGACATGTACTTGATAGGTATGCCCCATTGATGAAGCTAATCATGAAGTATTTTACATGTGAAGGGAGATTCTCAGGATTGTACCAGTAACACATAATGCTATTTATGCATTTCACTGCCACAAAGCCACTCAAGTTGCCTCATTATCATTTCAGGAGTTTGGTCAAAATGACTGAAAAGGTACAAAGTAAAGGCAAGGATCACCACAGTAATTTGTTCCACCATGGTTTGGTCAAGCTTATAGTCTTGCATCAGCTCTCATAAATCAATATGTATTGGGAAAAATTCATGAAGATAGTTTCATTTGTGCCTACTACTAGTCCACCCATCATTCAAAGCATACTAACAACACCAGCAAAGCCAAAGGAGGTTGGCTCTTCAAGCAGACAAGAAGAGGTTCCAAAGACGCCAAGGGATGAAATCACTCAAACCTATGAGAAGGGTAAAAGGATGGTGTTTTCTCCTATGATCACCAAAGGTGTGATTTCACCTGAAACTACAATTGAGCAAAGAGAAACCATGGAGAAGCCACATATGCATGAGAGTGAATCACCTTTGTAGCAACATGAGGAGCAAGCGCCTATGGAGGTTGATATGGAAGAGTAGGTGGAAGAAAAATCAGCTGAAGAGATAATCAGGGAAAAGGATGCACATATAACAGAGCTCAAAGACAACCTCTCAAGGGAAAATTTCATGATAACCTTTCTACAACAAGAAAACATGCAATTGAAGGTCAAACAACTGCTCCAATGCAAACCAAAGGAAAATCTTGAAGCAGACAAAGGTAAAGGCAAAGTAGTTGTAGATGTTGATCAGTTGGAAGACATGGAGGCTGAAATAAATACAAGGAGGCCGAGAAAAAGAGGATTAACCATGCAAAAAGAACAAGAAGAAGAATCATCTCCTCCATTAGGTCAGCTAATCTTTGATGAGTTGGTTGCTACTGAGATTGAGAAAGACAAAGAGCTCTGGCTTGATAGGGTGAATGAGAAACTTAAGAAGCTTTTGAACAAGGAAAAAAGGAACAATAAACTCGAGAGACACATGGTGAGACACTATTTCACTAGGAAGAAAATCTTCAAATTCAGGGTTAAGAATTTGAAGAAAAAACTTAAAGAAACCATAATTAAGCTAAAGGAGAAATATGACTTGTATTCTCTAGCTGAGGCATCCCTAGATGTCTAGTTCATCATTAAAGGATGCCATGGAATAAAATTCAGTAAGTTTTGGGCATTTTTATTATTTTTTTAGATTTTTGGAAAATTCTGTAAATTTCACCTTTGCAATAGCATCTTGCAGCAGCGTGACGCTTTTCCTCCTAGGCTCCAAATGACACATTTTCTACATGGTTGGATTGATATTGCAATGTAAATTTCAGATATGGTATTTATTTTTCATGATACCTCTTAGTTTATAAAAAAAACTCAAAAAACACCCTATTTTTCATGCTTCTACCATTGTTTTCCCAAACGGATGCTTGGAAAAGAAATCTAACTACAATAACATGAACTCAAATGCTCTGAAATCCAATCATTCACTCAGCAAACATCAATCAAGGATACAATAGCGATAACCCATTCCTCTAGAAATTGATGCAATTGAAACCAATCTAGGAACAAGATAATCAATCTGGGAACGTGGGAGCAATAACCAGTATTCTCTACAGTTTATGATCCTTCTCTAAAGAAATTAAAAGGAAAATAGAAATTGAACTAAAGCTGCTAATAAAAGTAAACTAGGAAAACTCTTTAAAAGAAAACTCCTTGCAAACTGTAAACTAATGAACTGGAAATGAACAGCAAACTGGAATTAAACAACAACGTAAATAAGCAAAAAACTGTAACTAAAGGAATTGAACAACAAATCCTAACTAATGGAATCAAATAGCGAATCCTATTGAATATCAAACCCTGTCGATAGCAAACCCTATTAAGAAGCAATATGAAATGAACAGCAATTAAACGGAACAACAATCAATTGGAACAGAAATGCTGAAGAGAAAATCTCTGTAAGGCATAACAAGATAAATGATACAAGAATTAAGATTCTTGTTAGAACGGAACAAAAATGCAATTCATTAATGTAACATAACAAAATCAATCATCAATTCAACAACGAACCAATTAAATTGAAATTGTAACGAAAACAAGCACACACTATCACACGGTAATAATTGAAAGGCAGAGATACAAACAGCAGATCGATACACTAGGGTCGAGCCCTTAGCACCAATGAAACACTGTTGGGTTACTGCAGAGCTTAAGAAATGGAATAGAAACATGTCTTTGTATTAATCAAACATAAATAGTGTTTACAGGGATCACTCTCTGATTATGAGAGTTAATAAGAAAATGCAGAGTTATACAAAGAATGCTCAATCAATGATTTGACACCTTCGATCTCTAAAGGCATTGCCTTTTATAACAGTCTCGACAGATAAGACAAGGAACATGATAATACTGAACAACGATCCCTAAGGATTGAAAGATCCTAAGGGATTTCACTCATTTTCTCTCTTTAGCTAGCGCTTGATCTTCTTAGGTTGTAGTCGTGTTGTTCCCTGTCTTCTTTTGGCAATGCGTTCTGATTTCTTTCTCTTTGACTGGATACGGTCTATCACTGGAGGAACAGAAGTTACTCCTGTTTTAGCTCTTCTGCTTGAATGATGGTTTTCTTCATTTGTTCCCTGTTTTTAGAACAAAAAGGAAGTTTTTAGTCAATTTTCACAATAGACACGATTCTTTGTAATTCTATCATAATCCACCAATAAATCATCTTCCTAGGATAAAAATAATTATGTTTAAAGGAAAAATATGAAGAAATACATGGTGAATTCATACCTTTCCATGGCTCAACATACCCCCCTGCTTACCCTTTTTCATGTCCTCATGAAAACCATAGTTTACATGTAAAGCAGTTGGAGAATAGGTTGGAGAAGGTTTTTCATTAAGAGGTCTAAAACCATGATTTGCAGCTAAAGCTTCAAAGATATATCCTGTCTATCCTTCAGGTAGCTCATAAATGGCTTTATATTCTATTGCAAGATACCATACAATGGGACTTCGAAACCTACAACCTAGCCAAAATGGGCCTTCCCTCAAGATGAGGTTGCTATAGAGAACCAGGCGGCCAGCAGCTAATCCAAAATTTTTATAGTTAAATGGCTCTCTGTCTTGAACATTCCGATTGGAAATTCTCCATCGGACATTAGCTGTTGTATAGGCCTGGTCTCCAATAGATAGAATATATTCTACCCCATTCAAGACAATTGCTTTATGGACATGACCTAATGCTTGGATAACACCCTCTCTTGTCATTAGATTCTTCTGCCTAGCCCATAATTGTAATGGGTGTTTTGGTTCACTCCTAACCCACAGGTCTAACCCATTTTCTCGCATTTGGAAAGTATTATAGGCCTTGAGCCATTTCAAATTATTGACAGCAAATGAAATAAATGCTTGATATTGGATGTCACCCACAAAAGGGTTGGGATTTATCTCAATTTCATTCTCCAATATAAAATTGTGCAAGTATAATTCACAAAGCAGACGTTGTACTTTAACCCCATAAAGTTTGCTGCATTTTACAAAATCATCTACAGTGTTTAACTCTATAGACTTTCCTGCCCTAACTGCTTTAATTTTTAACTATAAATATCTCTCTAAAAAAACCAAAGCATAATTCTTAGCAGGGCATCTACAAGCTAAAACATCTGTATATAAGGATCAAAGAGTATCCATTTGATTCTAGGCCATTTTTAATTTATTCCTTACCTTTTCAACTTTCTCCTCTGCCTTCCGACACTTCTCATAGGCTTTAGCCTCTGATGCATGGATGTTATTCATTTTCTGTTGTAACTCCTGGTATTTTCTTTTTGGAATAGTCTCCTCTTCAAGTTTTTCTCTTGCCTGATGAGCCTGTGCCAACTCCTCTTAGATTTTTGCTATGGTAGGGTCAGTAAAAGTGTTTTGACTGCAGGCCTGTGCACTTTCATTTGAGGCTACTAAATCTAGAACAACTGCATCTAGAACAGCTGCCTACTGTTCCATGTCTTCTTGATTGGGCTTATCTTGGGTTTCCACAGTCTCTGCAACCTGGGGCTTTGTTTTGGTAGCTACTTTCCTCTTTTTCAGAGTTTTTTTGGTGGCTATATTCCTTTTCTTTGGGGTTATTTTGGGAATTTGCTTCATTTTGAGAACCCTAATATTCTGTCTGAGTTTTTCCACTAGCTTTTGAAGCTTCTTCTATTCCCTCCGAAGTTTCTAAAGTTCAATTAATTTCTTTCTCCTCTTGGGAGGAACGGCTGTTCCTTTTTCTGTGCTCAATTGCTCAGTTGGGGTTTGTTTTTCAATAGCCATGCCTTCGCTCATGCTTAATTATTATTTTTCTACTTGGAACACTTCTTCAGTGTTCATATGCTCTCAGCTACGTTCTTCATGGGTAGTAACCTGAATTGGTTCTATTGTCCCCTGAGGGTTTTCAGTTTGGAACACTTCTTCAGTGTTCACTTCTTCCTAGCCGCATTTCTCAGGGGAAGCAACCCTAGCTGGTTCTGTTGTTCCCTGAGGGTTTTCTTTTTCTACTTCATTGGGTATTCCCTAGGCCATGTCTTTACTGGTAATAGCTTGTTCCTGCAATTGGTTTATCTCAAAATTAAAGTTCAATGGGCTGTGGGGTTGTATGTATTCGCTCATGTTGGCCAAAATTTGGGCCAATTGGTCCTCCCGCAAAGGGCTTTGTGGTGGACTTGCAATGGTGGTTTCAGGAGGTTCTTCTCCCTCTATTTCATTCTCACTACTGTGATTATCTTCTTCCCCTTCACAGGTGTGGTAACTTCCTTCTTCCTCATCAGAGTAGCGAATCTCTTCTTCTACACTGGTATGGGGACTTCCATCTTCTTCCTCTTTTCCTTCTTCTTCATCATTTCCTTCTTCTTCATCGATGCGGTGACTCCCTTCTTCAAGTTGTGGGGGTTGATCATCCTCTAAACTGGGAAATTCTAAAGGCTGGCTACTGCTACCCTGAATACCTTATATCATTCCCCTGATTCTCCTTAACTTGGAGGATTGTCTGTATTTTGATGGTTCTGCTGCTGTGCTAGTCATTATTTTATGTTTTGGGGCAGGTAGGGCTAATCCTCCATCAATTGAAAATATCAGTTCTTCCCAAATAGTCTGCTGTTGGGCAAGACTGTAACTCACTATCAATCGGATTAAGCAATGGTGGCTTACCACCATGTCTATATGACAATATTTTCTTATACTTCGAGCGGCATCATGCAATAAAAAAATTAAAAATGCAGGCAAGTTTATGGTACATTTATGTTTTAACACTGCTAATAGCTTAAGGTGGTGAGGTCTTACCACATCTTTTCTCCCATCGCATGTTATGTAGCCTTGTACCACTTTTTCCAATTATGTCCATGGTTCTCCCAATGTCGCTGGCTGAACTCATTTTCCTTCGACGACCAGGTTCTACTCTTCATCTTGGAAAAGATTCATGGCTTCTTGAAGTTTCACTTTCTTATGGGTCCATATGGTTCCTTCTGCTGGTAGACCATACACCTCTATGATTATTTCATCTGTTACTACTATCTTCCTACCTCTAACCATGGAGTAACCTTCCTGCAAATTTTGTAAAAACTCGATGGCTACCATTTCATGAGGTTGTTGTAGCCTTGTGAGGTAGGTAATCCACCCTATTCTTTCCAGAATTTCCTGTGCAGCGTTAGAAACAGCTAGCACCTGTGGCTTCCTACAAATTGATCGTCCTCCCATTCTATCTGCACACTATTAATTCTTCACAAATGCACAGTAATGTAATGGAACAACACAACACAGTATATCGGAATAATATCGTTAAGTTTTTGTTATTACCGACAATATAGGGATTTGATTCGCATGCAGGCATAAAATATAGGGATTTGACCTGCATGCTATCATTAAAAGGAATCCGCGCCCCCCTTGAAGGATGATAGGTCGTCCTCGACCGTCAAGTAGAACAGGAAGGTACGGCACAGCAGTTGTACAGCAGGAAAAATCATACATACTTATGATATGATCAATCAAATTATTGCATTACTGAAATCGATGCGTATGATTAAATTGTAAATAGATATAGAAATGTTTATGTAATGATTCAAAGATAAGGGAAAGGGACAGCTGATGTGAAAACAAGTACTTATGCGGTCATTACTCACTCAAACTAGTATGATCGATTTATAAATAAATTTCATGTATAGTAGGTTCAAAAAAAATGGTTTAGGGGCATACTCTCTTTTGATATTAGATAAAGATATAAGAAAAGGGTTTAACATTACTATTGATTTGTAAAAAAATTGTGACTCCAATAGCATCAGCAGAGCTCTATTGCCCACAGGTGTCCATAACCTTGACAAAGTTGCTTTCTCACCCTTGGAACCATTATCCTTTATTTATGCCTAGGGAAGTGCTGTGTGATTTCATGATGGAGGCCATTGTGCTGGCTTGGGGACCAGATAAATCACAATAACATTCACTGGAAAGAAGTGAAAGGTGGGCAGGCCGACTCGTGATGAGACCTCCTGTTCTAAGGAATTTTTAGTTTTTTCTGAGTTGTCCATTGGACCATATCCCTGGTGTGGTGGCCATAATGGGAATGCCATTTCACTTATTCCTTATGATCATGGTAGGCTGGCTCTTGATGAGACCCCCTATCCTCCATCTGCCATATCATAGAATTTTTAGTAATTATATAGAGATTTTTCTTTTTCTTTTCTCTTTTTTTTCTCATATAGCACTTCCCTATTTATACATAAAGGATGGCTCAACACTCCTTAAGAGTAGGGATGGTGGAAGAAGTCTGAACATCTCAATAGAGAAAATATGCCCTTATCCTTATTCAATAAATAAAAATCAAAGAGAGTTATGAAAATTTAGGGAAGAACCAACATGAAAAGATAATCGATCATATTAATTTTAGTGATAATAAGACAACAAAGTGATATTTATGGTTATTTCCTTTCTTTTTTCTTATCACTATAAAACAATTTCTTAAAAGTGACAATTTTTTCTTGATTTGTTGATTCCAGTAACCTATAATTTGTGTATCCTTGCATAAATTATATGTTTTCTTTTCAAGGAGTCATGAATAATTTAGAAAAAATCTCAAAACGTTGTTCAAAATCAAGAAAAATGCACTCAAAAAGTGTTGTTCCTTTGGAAAGGAACAGTAGAAACAATCTGTGAAAATTTTGTTCCTTTCGAAAGGAATAGCAAAAAAAATTGGCCAAACTGTTGTTCCTTTCGAAAGGAACAAAAAAAACTATTAGCGGAAATTTTGTTCCTTCGGCAAGGAACAACAAAAATAAACGGAAAAAACTATTGTTCCTTTGGAAAGGAACAACAAAAACAAGCGGGAAAAAAATGTTGTTCCTTTGGAAAGGAACAACAAAAATTCGCAGCAAGCAAAGCAAGAACAACTTAAGAAATAAAATTCTATACAAAAAAACAAGCAAAGTAAAAGAAAAAAACTTTATGTACAGGTTTCGAAATAAAGAAATGATTCAATGAATGGGTGCCGAGGAGGAGTTATCTCCCTCAGCAAGAACTTTCATGGTAGAATCTTCCCGTAATTGCTGGTAAAAGGATTCCCAAGTAAGCGGTTTATGGTAAAGTCGCACTCGATGACCGTTTACTTTCAAGGAATGTACAGATCCATCAATGGTGGTTAATGTAATGGTGCCATTATCATGCACTTTTTGTATCTCTTAAGGTCCAAGTCATCGTGTCTGAAGTTTTCCTGGAAAATCTTGAAGCCTGGAGTCATATAGGAGTGCCCAATATCCTTCATCGAAGATTATCTCTTTGATGAGGGCATCGTGCCATTTTGCTCTCTGTTGCTGAATTAATGCAGTCTGCTGAAGAGCAGAGAGCCTAATTTCATCTAACTCATTGATTTGTTGTAATCTTCTGGCCTGGGCTTCATTTAAATCTAAACCCACCTCCTAGGTTGTTCTTAATGTCTGAATTTCAAACTCTATTGGAAATATGGTCTCTTTTCCAAATACCAATTGATATGGTGAATACCCCGTGGTACTTCTCCATGTTGTCTGGTATGCCCACAAGGCTTCGGGCAATCTATAAGCCCAGTCGTGTCTGTGTGAGGCAAATGTTTTTGTCCGTATAGATTCGATCACTTTATTCGTGCTCTCTACTTGGCCGTTTTCCTGTGGGTGGTATGGAGTTGTGATTTTGTGCTGAATGTGGTAATTCTCTAATGTTTTAGCGATTTTTTTACCTACAAATTGCGGTCCTCCATCTGTGATTATGTCCCTTGGGAGGCCGTATCATACAAATATTTGGAAAAGGAATTGTATTACAGAGTCCTCTGTAGCTTTCGAAAGTGCCTCTGCTTCGACCCAATTAGTAACATACTCTGTTGCGACTAGGATTTATGTTATTTGATTCGATGGTGGGTTAATAGGACCAACAAAGTCGAGCGCCCAGCTTTCAAATGGCTTGATTACTAATTTTGGGTTCAAAGGCATTTTGTCGGACTATCCAGGGCGACCTGCCCTTTGGCAGCTATCACAGGCTTGTACAAACTTTTTGGCATCTTTAAAAATGTTAAGCCAAAAGTAGCCTATTTGTAAAACCTTGTGGGCAGTTCTATGATCTGCAAAATGCCTGCCACATGGCCCGTCGTGGCATGCTTTCATAATATCAAATACTTCGTCCTCTCGGACACATCTCCTAATTTGCATATCTGATCCTGTATGAAACAGGTAGCCCCGAATCCAAGAGAATCAGGTACTACGCTGTATTATCTGCTTTCGTTCATTAAGCATTAGATGTTTAGGTAATTTACCTATTGCCACATAATTTTCTATATCAGCGTACCATGGTGTTCTAACAGTAACAGCGAACAAATGCTCATCTGGGAAGTGATCTTCGACTACTGCTGCATCTGTTGGTTTTAGTATTCATGACAGGAAATCAGCTATAGAGTTCTCTTTTCTAGGTCAATATTTTATTGTGATATCGAATTCCTGCAATGAAATCAACCATCTTGTTACTCTACCATTTGTAACAGGTTTATTTGCTAAAAATTTAACGGCAGAGTGATCGGTATATAAAACTACAGGATACCCACTTATATAATGTCTAAACTTATTTACAACATGAATTATAGCTAAAAATTCCTTCTCAATCACAATATAGTTTAATTTAGTAGGAGATAGATTTTTACTAATATAGTAAATTGCATATGGTTTCTTATCCTCTTCATGCCCAAGAACTGGTCCAATAGCTGTGTCTGAGGCATCAGATGAAATTTGGAATGAAAATCCCAATTTGGGCCCCTCAGCACTGGGGCTGTTGATACCAGCTTTTTCAGATCCTCAAAAGCATGGTCGCATTTATCTGTCCAATTGAAATCAACATTTCCTGTTAATGCATATAAAGGTGCAGCTATTTGAGAATAATGTGCTATGAATCTTCTATAATAGCCAGAAAATCTGAGAAAGCTACGTACCTCTATTTGTGTGGTAGGAGTAGGGATTAACAAAATTATCTGAATTTTAGCTGGATCTACATTTATTCCAGCTGCTGAGATATAATGACCTAAGATAAGTCCTTCAGTCATCATCATATGACACTTTTCATGGCTCAAGCAGAGCCTGGTGTCAATACATATTTGCAACACCTTTTCCAATGTTTCTAATGCTGGCTCAAAATCATCTCCGTAAGGTGTGAAGTATCCATATAGACTTCAAGCCCTTCATTTATTAAATCTGAAAAGATGCTAAGAATGGCCCTCTAAAATGTAGCAGGGGCATTGCATAGGCCAAAGGGTAAGACTCGATAGGAAAATGTCCCCCAAGGATAGGTAAAAGTGGTTTTGTCTTGGTCCTCAGGGGCAATCTAGATTTGATTGTACCCACTGAAGCCATCTAGGAAAGAAAATAATTTCTTTCCTGCCAATGTGTCTAATACCTAGTCAATGAAGGGAAGGGGAAAGTGGTATTTTTGGGTTGCTTTATTCAATTCTCAGTAGTCCACACATATCCTCCACTTTCCTTTCTTCTTTGGCACCACTACTAATGGAGAGACCCACTTGCTATCAGATATTGGGTAAATGAAGTTGACATCCAACAGCTTTTGTAATTCAGCTTTCACAATATATTTAAGATGAGGGTTTAATCTTCGTTGGGGTTGGCGAATTGGTCTAGCATCTTTTTCTGTATAGATGTGGTGCGTACATAACTGGGGGTCAATTCCCTTCATGTCTGGATAATACCATGCAAAGGCTCCCTTATATTTTCGTAGTAAGTGGACCAACTTCTCTTCCTGTTTAGCAGTCAAGTTTTTGTTAATGTTTAGAGTTTTTCCCGGTTCAATTTCCACAATTTTTCTATTGTAAATAGAGGTAGTGGGTACTAATTGATCGTGTATGTTTTTCAGGAGATCTTCTTCTTCTTTATTATCAAATGCTACCTTGATCATGTGACATTGAAAATGGGATCTGATTTTTGGTTTGTTAATGAAACCATTAATGATGTCATCCTCTATTTGGTCTTTAAAATCGAGGGCATCTTCTATGGTTAGTGGTGATCTAATGTTTTCCATGAGATATGATACAGGTTGTTTCCTTGTTTTGATTATTGATAGGCTTGGTTGGTCTGGGGGATATAAAGCTAAGTTCTTGACATAGTTTCCCCTAGTTATAGTCATACTACCTTGTCAGCAGCTAATATAAGCATCGGCAGTTGCCAACCAAGGTCTACCTAGGATCAAGGGGCGTCCATCTAGCCGGTTTTTTGGATTGATAATCAGGAAGTCAACAGGGTACTCCCAGGAATCTACTGTTACCATTACATCATGTAATGTACCTTCTGGTTTGACTGACGATCGGTCAGCCAATTCTAACAAGGTTGTTGTTAGATCTAATGATGTAATGCCAAGTTTTTGACAAGTGGTGGTTGTTAGGATATTAATTGCAGCTCCCAAATAAACTAAGGCATTTGGAAATGATTTCCCATTGATTTGTACCATCACCATAGGATTTCCTAGGTCCTCATACTTTATAGGTGTTTCCATTCCTGATAATAAATCAAATAGAGTGCCGACTACTTGGACAGTTGGGTTGGTTTTTGTTCTCCTCTTTAGCTTTTTTATACATAATTCCTTAATGGTTTTTGCATAAATAGGAATGTCTTGGATAGCTTGGAGGAGAGGGATTTTTATACACAAGTTTTTTAATTCTCCCAAAAGATCAAAATCAGGATATTCTATTGGGTGAGGTATGATTAATCATTCTGGGAATGGTGGAGAAGATAAGGTTGCTAGTTGTTGAGTCTGTTGTTGGGTTTGTTGTTGAAACACATTCTCTTTTTGCAATGTTTGTTTTTCAAGTAATGGATCTTCAATTTGAACATTTTTTTCTCCCTCTGTTTCTACTATGCGCCCAGATCTCAGTTGAAAGTCATTGCACTCCCTCAGTTCAGTTTCTAGTTTTGGTGGTTCCATTTTTAGGACAGACTGAACTGGCCTATTGTTTGGGTTTGGGTTGGGTTGGGGTGGGAGTTGCGGTCTCAAGTTAGTTTGGGGGTTTTGTGGTAATGTATAGGGGGATGACAGTGTAGGTTCAGGGAGAGGGATTGTTCCAGCTGGCTGATTTGTAGGTCTTTGCCAGTTTGACTGCTAGGTTTGACTCTACGAAGTGGAGGGGGACCATTGTGTTGGATAAGCATTGTTTTGTCAAAATGGTGGACAAAAAGGAAAATTTGGCCAATTAGTTTGAGTTGTTTGATTTGGCTATGGTGATGTAGGAAATGGATGTTGTGACTAATTGGAGAAAGGTGGCTGATTCTGCCACATTCCATTATATTTTTGAGCATTATATTGAGGAGGCTGAAAAGAAGAGAATGGATTAGTTGGCATACCTGATTATCGTGGCTACCATTGTTGGTGCTGATTAAGTAGGCATACCACTTCTGATTCTTCTTCTACCTCTTTATAGACTACTTTTAACCTAGGAAGTGAGGGACACACTTCTGTGGGGTGATATTTTGTGCAGATGGCACAAAATTTTACTATATCCAGTGGGCACTCTTTCTGGCTGTGTTTCTTCCTACACTTAGGACAGAATATCGCCAGATTTTGTTTTGCTTCTGCTTGCTTTTGTTTGGCTTGAATAATGTTGAACTGCATTGTCAGAGTCCCTAGAATATCAGTTTTAAAATCCTCCATCAGATTTCCAATCTCTGTGTGGGTTACACCTTCACCGAAGATCTTACTATCCCTTGTGATCATGTCACATTCTGCTGATTTTAGCCTTGTGCTGCCTCTCGAACTCCTGATACACAAATCAATAATGTTAGCATAGCTTTCCTAATATATATCACCTTTTCCCATAATATTTAATGTTTCAACCCATTGATCCTTCATCCCCTTAATTAATGTAGTTTTCAGCACATTATCAGGTAAGGGTAAAGATGCATAAGGAGATCTCTGGAGGTTGTATTGAAATCATTCCACATATTCTTCTAGATTTTCATTAGGTTTTGATGTCATATGAAATATTTCATCTTTTAATTTCTGGGACCTGCAATAATCTTGATATTTATTTAGAAATGCAGCTTTCATCTGATCCCAATCATTTATAACACCTCCACCTAATCCCATAAACCATCGTAAAGCTGATCCTTTTAATGTGGAAGGAAATAATTTTAATTTTTGGGAATCAGTGGTATAGTCATACCCCTTGCATAATACATCGAATTCAAATAGAAATGCATATGGATCTTCCAATTTTAAACCATGGAATGTAGGAATATCCTGAAGAGGAATGGCCTTCATAGGTGCATTAACTGCAGTGTCCACAATGGGATATTGCAATGTGGAAGTTTGTTGAGGTGTTTGTTGGTTCTGGTTCTGGGCCATTTGATAAAATATGTGCCAATATCCTTCTGGGATTTCAAGGGAATTCATAGGATGACTAGAAGGAATAGGAATGACCTTGACAGCACTCCCTTGATCCGGAATAATAAGTGTTTTCTACTGGCCTACTATCTGAGGAGATTCAGGTCCTTTGTTTTGAATGATGTTGACAGCACTTCCCTTATCTGGGCTTCTCACTGTTTGGATTACTTCAAGAGGAGATTTTGGTTCTTCAGTTTCCCCTGTTTCCCCTTCTCCTTTGCGGAGATTACTAGAGTTCCCTTCTTGTGGAGAAATTAGGCAAGAATTCTCAATTTCTTGGGAATCTTGCTCAATTCCTTCTGTCTGGCTATGTATCTCAACAAAGGCTACAGATGTTGACTCTGTGGCCTGAAGGGAACTAGAAGGTTTTCTGGAAATAACTTTCCTAGGTCCTACTGATGGCTGAGATTCAGTTTTCTTAAGGATTTCGTCAATGAAAGTTGTTCTCCCAAGGGTCATCGGTCCCTTCGGTTTTTCGGGTTTAGGAGGAATTTTGTTCTGTTTAGCTTTTCTATTCATTCAAAAATACAAGCATTCATTCCTACCTAAAATTTTTACCCCAATTCTACTGTGAAGCGGGCCAGTGAACAAGTATGTTCCTTGCTCAGTACGCAGGTTCTTACCTTCCATTTTTAATACCCAATTCTTCACTAGCAGAAAAAAATCAAATATGCATCACTCTCTATAAATGGCTACACTCTCCCCGGAAACGGCACCAAAATGTTGAGGTATAAAAGGTATCTTTTTAACACCTATTTATCCTACATTAATTTTCAATCCAGGAATGACTTTTTGTTTCAAGAGTGTATTATGTCTGAGGCTGCAATTCAATCTAAGAGTAATGCTTTGTAATATGCAGTACAGTGTCCTAAATACATGAGTAAACAGATGCTTGGAAAATAAATCTAACTACAATAACATGAACTCAAATGCTTTGAAATCCAATCATTCACTCAGCAAACATCAATCAAGGATATAGTAGCGATAACCCATTCCTCTAGAAATTGATGCAATTGAAACCAATCTTGGAACAAGATAATCAATCTGGGAACGTGGGAGAAATAACCAATATTCTCTACAGTTGATGATCCTGCTTTAAAGCAATTAAAAGGAAAATAGAAATTGAACTAAAGCTGCTAATAAAAGTAAACTAGGAAAACTCTTTAAAATCAAACTCCTTGCAAACTGTAAACTAATGAACTGGAAATGAACAGCAAACTGGAATTGAAAAACAATGTAAATAAGCAGAAAACTATAACTAAAGGAATTGAACAAAAAATCCTTACTAACGGAATCAAATAGAAAATCCTATTAAATAGAAAACCCTGTCGACAGTAAACCCTGTTAAGTAGCAATCTGAAATGAACAGGAGTTAAACGGAACAACAATCAATTGGCACATAAATGTTGAACAACAATGCTCTGTAAGGCATAACAAGATAAATGATACAGGAATTAAGATTCTTGTTAGAATGGAACAACAATGCAATTCATTAATGTAACATAATGAAATCAATCATCAATTCAACAACAAACCAATTAACTTGCAATTGTAACGAAAACAAGCACACACTATCACATGGCAATAATTGAAAGGTAGAGATACAAACAACAGATCGATCCACTAGGGCTGGGCCCTTAGCACCAGTGAAACACTGCTGGTTTACTGCAGAGCTTAAGAAATGGAACAGAAAGGCGTCTTTGTATTAATCAAACATAAATAGTGTTTACAGCGATCGCTCTCTGATTACGAGAGTTAATAAGAAAATGCAGAGTTATACAAAGAATTCTCAATCAATGATTCGACACCTTCGATCTCTAAAGGCATTGCCTTTTATAACAGGCTTGACGGATAAGACAAGGAACATGATAAGACTAAACAACGATCCCTTAGGATCAAAATATCATGAGGGATTTCACTCCTTATCTCTCTTTAGCTAGCGCTTGATCTTCTTAGGCTGTAGTCATGATGTTCCCTGTCTTCTTTTGGCAATGCATTCTGATTTCCTTCTCTTTGATTGGATACGGTCTATCTGCTGCTTGAATGATGGTTTTCTTCATTTGTTCCCTGTTTTTAGAGCAAAAGGCAGTTTTTGGTCAATTTTCACAATAGACACGAGTCTTTGTAATTCTATCATAATCCACCAATAAATCATCTTCCTAGGATAAAAAGAATTAGGTTTAAAGGAAAAAGATGAAGAAATACATGGTGAATTCATACCTTTTCCACGGCTCAACACCTACCCTATTATTCATCTATCTAAATAACAAAAGTAAAAATTAATATTCCAACTAGCTGAAAGCTAATTAGGAATATTGCAGTCCTCCCCTCCCAAATGTTGCTTGTCTTCAAGCAACTGCAAGGATGACTACTACAAAATATAATCTCTTTCCCCTGTAGCATCCTCATCTGATAAACTCCTCCACTGAATCATATGTTCTCCAATCAATCTTCCCCTTAGCTGCTCCTCCGAAGTGTCCAAGTTATCCTTTGGTGATAAAACCAAATGGCTCACATCATCAAGAAGTGGGAGATCCATGGTGGAAACTATCTATTATCTAATGGCCTCATTGAGGCATGAGTCATGAAAAATGTTGGATTTCTTACTCCCGATGAGAACTCCAACCCATGTGCTACTCCTCCAACAATATGGATCACCATGTGTGGCCCATAGAGAAACTCCTCAATCTCCTTCTTCTGAAATATGAATGGTATATATGGTTGAAAGTAGAGATATACCAAGGTGTCCACCCTATGTTGTTTCTCTTCCCATCCATGATCCATGTAGAACTCCTGCTGATCTTGGGTTGTAGCAATGTTGTATTCAAGAGACCGGAATACATACTGAATATCTAGGATGCAATCTTTGGTTATAAGAACCTTTCTTACCCAAAACATCCTAACAATAGTGACTAAAACGTCATCAAAATATGGAATCAAAAATAGATATACACTGACTGCCATATGAAATACCGGATGGTGATAATTGTCCCTTAAGTGGAACCAACATAGTTCTACTCCTTGCTGCCCTGGAGCACATTGTGGTAAGTAGCTTCCTAGCCACTTGCTTTCTGACCCTATCTTCTCATTTGCCTGGGGGTTGTAACTGATTTTTGGTGTCAAATGAGTACACCCAAACAATACAACATCTTCCCAAAGCCTTCTAGGAAGTGTCCATCCCCATCAATGATTGTGGCTCCAAGAAGACTATGAAGTCTAAATAGAGGCTTTCCCTCTTGTGGAGAAATGCACTGTAAATAAATGGCAAAGGAATGAAAATACTTTGTTAGTTGATCAATAAGTACAAAGAAATAACCCTTACCACATACTATTGGCAAGTTGGTGATGAGGTCCATAGATGATCTCTCCCATCTCTCAACCAGAAAGGTAAGTGGTTGTAACAACCTTGTAGGGTGGTTGTTTTCCTTCTCATTCTTCAAGAAAACCATACATCTCCTGATATATTGGAGCACATCCTCCTTGAGACCCTCCCATGAGAATCTCTCCCCAATGGCCTGATATGTCCCAATGAAATCTTGGTGACCAGAAAGGAGTGAATCATATCCAGCATGTAGAATATTCTTCTTGAGCTTATAATCTCTAGTCGAGAAGATCCGATCCTAGTAATAGATGACTCCATCCATCACTTTATACCTCTCATCTGTCACCATTCCATCAAGAACCTCACATGTGAAGTGATTCTTGGAATACTCCACCAATATCTGGGACTCCCATTGTCGATCTATACCCCTCAATGATAGCGCTGCTGGCTCTTGTAATAAGGAACCAGTTACCTCATAGCTCCCCTATTTTGTTAGAAAATTATATATTACAATTAAGTGGAACAAATAAAATATATGCAGAAACACAAACACAAGAAAAACATAAAACCACGGAGACACAGATATATGTGGTTCACCTACTTTGGGCTACGTCCACCCCGAACAACCAGTCCTTTGCTTCTATTATCTAGAAAAATGAAGAGACACAACCTACAACAGATCTGTTGTAATATCCTCTGTTCTCTCTCACAGTCTCCCTATCTATTTCTCGCTCTGAGAATACACATACAATACATAACCACAATACAATACCCTCATACAAAGTGAGGGGTTTCCTTATAGGGAAAAAAACCCTAAACTAAACATAACTTCTACCATGATATCATCCGCCTAATGAATGACCCAGATTGACTAGAAATTACTATACTTTTACAAGGCAAGTTTACATCTGTTTATAGCTTCGGGGGCACTGCCCCCGAAACCCCCCGCCAAGGAGGGGCTCCATAAAGTCGTAGCCTCCCCCCCTGGACCCCCCAAGCAACATTTAATTACCATTAAGGTACAAGGGTCCAACACTGTGATACAAAATAAACAAGATAATCAGGCTCTACACCCAACAATCTCCCACTTGGAGTCTGATTGTAGAAACTCCACCGCTGCTTCATTTGTTGGACAATGACTCCATTTTGGACCTGGTTGTTTCTCATATTCATCATCATACTTGAAGACCAATTGAAACTGAGCATATTCTCAGTTTCTCCCTGGTTACAACTTTTTCTAGCATATCTGTAAGATTCTGGCTAGTGTGTATCTTTTCTAGCTTCAACTATCCATCTTCCAATACTAACCGTATGAAATGGTACTTGAGATGTATGTGTTTAGTCCTAGTATGAAATGTTGAGTTATTTTCAAGATGAATGGAACTTTGGCTATCATTGTATAACGTGCCCATATCATTCTTCTTATCCAATTCATCCATAAACCTTTGTAACCATATATTTACTAGCTTCTGTAGCAACAACATACTCTGTTTCTGTTGTTGAAAGTGCAACAACACTTTGGATTTTTGAAACTGAACTGGTTGTTGTTCCACCTACAGTAAATACATATCTTGTAGTGCTCCTCTTGTTATCTCTGTCACCTGCCATATCTGCATCAACATATCCCTGTAGAGCAATGTTTGAACCACCAAAGAATAATTCTTGATTTGTGGTACCTCTCAAATATCTGAGAATCCATTTCACTGCCATCCAAATGGTTCTTTTCCTGGATTGTTCATGTACCTGCTTACAACTCCCACTACATGTGCAATATAAGGTCTTGTGTAGAACATTGCATACATTAAGCTTCCAACTACTGATGCATATGGAACTTTATACATATAATCCATTTCTTCTTGGGTCTTGGGGCACATCTCCTTACTAATTTTAAAATGGCTAGAAAAAGGTGTAATAACTGGTTTTTCATTATGCATATTAAATATTTTCAACACCTTTTGTATGTATTAATCCTGAGACAATGTTAATTTGCGATTTTTCATGTCTCTAGTTATTCTCATACCAAGGATTTGTTTTTCAGCTCCCAAATCTTTCATTGCAAATGAATTTGCCAATTTTCTTTTGAGCACATTTATTTCCTACATGTTAGACACTGCAACAAGCATGCCATCTACATAAAATAACAATATAATATAGCTGCCATCATTTTTCTTTTTCAGATAAACACAATGATCAGAGTGACATCTAGTATAACCTTGCTTAGACATAAACTTGTCAAAATTTAGATACCACTGCCTTGGAGCCTGTTTTAAGCCATACAAGCTCTTCTTTAACCTGCACACTAATTTTTCTTTCCCTTTGAACTCATATTCTTCTGGTTGCTGCATATAGATCTCTTCCTCCAAATCTCCATGGATAAATGCTATCTTTACATCTAATTGTTCAAGACGAAAATCTTCACTGCTACAAGACTTACAATATTTCTGATTGAATTCATCTTAACAACAAGAGAAAATATTTCATCAAAACAAATACCTTTCTTCTGTGAAAACCCCTTCACCACAAGTCTTGCTTTGTACCTCTATTTTCCTCCATCTTCTTCCTCAGCCTCTAAACCCATTTATTCTGCAATGTAGTTTTACCTGTAGGAAACCTAACTAAGTCCCAAGTATGGTTATGCATTAAGGATTCATCTCTTCTTTCATGGCTAGCTCCCACTTCTTCTTGGTTTCAACCTGCATTACTTCTTCATAACAATCGGGTTCACCAGAATCAGTCAACAATAAATAATACAATGAAGGCGAGTATTGTTCAGGGGGTCTACTTATCCTGGTAGATCTTCTAACACCAATTTCAGGTGTTTGAGGTGTCTTTGCTGTTGTGGATATTGATTATTATTATTTTCAGGCACCTTTACTTTTTCTGTGATCTCATCAAGAACTGTGCATTCTTTGTTTTCTTTTTTCTGTGTCTTTTCCTACAATTGATTCTTATA
This sequence comes from Pinus albicaulis, assembly GCA_034641835.2. NCBI lineage: Eukaryota > Viridiplantae > Streptophyta > Pinopsida > Pinales > Pinaceae > Pinus > Pinus albicaulis. The sequence continues at coordinate 912,399,407 of CM076582.1, forward strand.
CAATACCTTTTCACTGAATATTACATCTCTGCTCCTAATGATTTTGTGATTCTCATAATCATATAAGCAATAACCAAAATCATTAACACCATATCCAATAAAGGTACATTTATTTGATTTTGCCTCAAGCTTTGTTCTATTTTCTTTATTAATATGGACAAAGGCCTCATAACCAAAAGGATTTAAAAAATATTAGTTTACCTTTTTACCTTTCGATGCCTTCTCTGGAATACCACCATCCAAGGAACTTGAAGGCCCTCTGTTTATTAGATAAACAACAGTATCTACAGCATCTGCCCAAAATTGTAAAGGCAATCCTGCATGCAATTTCATACACCTTGCACGCTCCATGATTGTTTTTTTCATCCTTTCCAACACACCATTTTCTTGTGGTGGTCTTGGAACTGTCTTCTCTCTGCGAATTCCATGCTCTGAACAGTACGTATCAAACTCTTTGTTGTAATATTCATCTCCATTGTCTGATCTGAGACACTTCAAATTCTTTCATGTCTCAATCTCAACCAAAGCTTTCCATTTCTTGAAAGTATCAAATACATCTTATTTATTTTAAATACAATAAATCCAAGTTTTTCTAGTTGCATCATCAATAAAATTAACATAATAACGAGCGCCACCGAGAGATGATATTTGAGCAGGTCCCCATACATCTATATACACACGCTCTAATTTTTCGCTCTTCTTTTCTTTCCCAACTCTGAGAAATCTGAATCTCTTATGTTTTCCATAAATGCAATTCTCACGGAAATCCAGATCAATATTCTTCAAACCCAGCAACAAATTTCTTGAGTGGAAAATCTTCATACCCTTCTCACTCATGTGTCTGAGCCTATGATGCCATAATGTTGCATTTTCTCCTTTGGAAGTTAAAGCATTAACAGAGTTAGAAATACCATTACATAAATACAATGTACCAACATTTTCACCTTTTGCTATTAACAAGGCTCCTTTGGTGACCTTCCAAGTTTTATCTGTGAAAGTTGTCACACAACCTTGATCGCCTAACTGCCCTATTGAAATAATATTTTTCTTTAGATATGGAACATGGTTTGCCTCCTTTAATAGCCACTGGTTTCCATTTTGTTGTTTTACAAGAAATTTACCCATTCCAACAATTTTACAGGGTTTATCATCACCCAAACGGAGTTGTCCAAAATCTCCTTGAACATATTCATGAAAATATTTCTTATCAGGTGTGGCATGGAATGAGGCCCCTAAATCTACCACCCATAAATCAATAACATTTTCGAAAGAAAGAATCAAAGCATCTTGTAGCACATCAATTGTCACATTTGCTTCATGATTTTTTTCTTGCTGTGCGTCTCCTTCATTTCCCTTTCGAGATCTATAGTCTTTCTTCAGGTGTCCTTTCTTTCCGCATTTCCAACACACTATCCTCGATCTAGACTTGGATTTGCCTTTCCTTGATTTACTGTGATATCATAAGCTCTTTCCTCTTTCCACTTTTCTTCCCCTAGACTCTGAACTCAAATAATTACCCGATGTCTCACTGCATCTTTTCTGTCGCATTTCCTCGCTAAGGATATCATCAAAACATCATCAAACTTTAAAGTACTAGATCTTGAGACAGAGTTACTAATGGCCATAACTAAACCATTCTAGATTTCTGGAAATGAGCACAGAAATAAAAGAGCCCTAACTTCATCATCAAATTTTACCCCTACAGAACTTAACTGACTAGTAAATGTATTAAATCATTTAAATGGTCTGCAACAGATACACCTTCTGACATCTTCATATTAAATAAACGTTTCATAAGAAATACCTTGTTTGAGGCTGAGGGTTTTTCATATAGTTTCGCCAATGCCTTAATCAAACCCTTTGTTTTTGCTTCCTTCGAAATATTGAAGGCTACTGATGCCGTGAGGCATAACCGTACTGTTCCAAGTTGCTTTCTATCGAGAATATCCCATTCTGCGTCTATCATAATCGTCGGCTCCTTTGTTTTTTCGCTCAATGGTAGGTATAGATCATTATGATATAGATAATATTCCATCTGCATCTTCCACAGCAAGAAGTTTTGGCCATTAAATTTCTGGACCCTAAACTTACCATCTTCCACCATTACTCCCACTCGAACCAGGAACCCTTATTTCCTATGATTTTATCAGCCAAACAGACCTTCGACTCTGATACTAGTTAGAAAATTATATATTACAGAGAAATGGAAAAAATAAAATATATGTAGAAACACAAACAAAAGAAACACATAAAACAAGAGAGACACAGATATACGTGGTTCACCCAGTTTGGGCTACGTCCACCCCGAACAGTCAGTCCTTCCTTTCTATTATCCAGCAAAATGAAGACACAATATACATCAGATCCATTGTAATATCATTTGTTCTTTCTCATAGTCTCCCTATCTGTTTCTCACTCTTAGAATACACATACAATACACAACTGCAATATAATACCCTCATACAAAGTGAGGGGTTTCCTTCTAGGGAAAAAACCCTAAACTAAACATAACTTCTACTGTCAGATCATCCACCTAATGAACGGCCCAGATTGACTAGAAATTACTATACTTTTACAAGGAAATTTTACATCTGTTTTTAGCTTCGGGGGCACTGCCCCAAAACCCCCCACTAGGGGGGGGGGGGGGCTCCATAAAGTCGCAGCTGCCCCTGCCTGGACCCCCCAGGCAGTGTTTAATTACCATTAAGGTATAGGGGTCCAATGCTGTGATACAAAATAAACAAGATAATCAGGCTCCACACCCAATATATTTGACATGGTCAATGCCAAAGCCACATGCCAAAGTACTGCTCTCCCACCTTTTTTTCCTCCCTTGCAACTGCTTTTTCTTAAGAAAAGATTGAAGTTTGTGGTGGTAAATCTTCACCTAGAAGTTATTGCCCATCCAAAACTTCCTGAGTTTGGCCAATGCATGCATGAATGGAAATAACCCCTTACCATATATGGAAGACTCCCTCCTATGTGGAAGTATCTTCTAACTCTCAAAGGCTATGGAGTAGCCCCTTTGTAGCATGATTGTGCCATTATCCACTCCTGAAACATCTCCTCTCAGTGCAAGAGGCTTGGTGAGAGTTGGTAATACCGATCTTGGGAAACTTTCCATCTCCTCCTTGAGCCTAACAAAGATCCTCTGCGCTATGCTAGACTCACCCAAGGCTCCCTTTTTAGCCAGATCTATGAATGGTGCAATTTGTTTTGAGAACTCTTTAGCCAACTCCCGGTCTGGGGGCCTCCCTATTGGAATGCCTCCAAATAATATAACATGATGGTTCAAAGTCAACTGCATATCTGAGTGGACTGATGTGTCCTTGCTCCCACTTCGAAAATTAGGCTCCATATTATGTGCAGAGGCTACTTGAGGTGGATAAGTGTGCATGCCCCTGATCATCTGATGCTTACCACTCTTCTTATCTACCCATTGCATCTGCAAAGTCTCTCAATTTGTGGTGACCTTCCCTAATGTAATCAACCACTGCACACCCAATATTACATTAGTGTCAAGAATTTCGACCACAAAGAAGTGATCAGTCAAAGTATATGTCCCCAAGGTTACATATAATGCTGGGACATACTTCATACATTGTAGGGTTGGAGATTTTGGAACCAACACTGAGAATCCATCAAAATCATCAGTGGGTATTGTTCTCCTTTGCACTAACTGAGCATCAATAAAATTGTGGGTAGCCCCACTATCAATCAACACTGATACCCACTGCTCCTGAATGGTACCTTAGAGTCTCAATTTTAGATAATTGGGTACTCCCCGCAAAGATTCAAGGGCCCCTCCTATTGGAGAAAATGCCCCAGTCCCACCCCCTGGTGGAGGTGGATCCTCCCCTACTATCACAATGCCATTGTATCCTTTTGGCTCCTCTTCTTCCTCCTCCTCGCTATCACAGAATAACTCTATATAGTGTGCCTTTCCTGCAACACATTGATGCCCTTGTGCTCATGGTTCTTGGCATGTGAAGCAAAGCTTCCTCCTCCTCAAGTCTCTTCAGACATCATCACTAAGAGGCCCTTTTTTCTGGTTCTCCTTTGGAGGGAGAACCTTCTTATCTTTCCCCTTTGACTGAAAGGTGGGCCTAGGCTAAAATGGAGCTCTTGCACTTGGCAAAGCATCTTGTAAATCTTTAGCCCTCTCAATAGCATATTGGATTGCAGTTGCCTTAGTGGATTTTACCAACCCATGTAGAGGCTCTACTAGCCCATCAATAAACATATAAACCCTCCTAGCTGTAGATAAATATGGAACCATGACAACAAGTTTTAGAAATTCAAAGATATAGGTCTCTGGATTACCTAACTACTTTAGCTTGGATAGCTCAATAAAAGGTGCCTCTGGTGTTAGTATGAATCTTTTGTCGAAGTGTATGAAAAAAAACCACTTTAGCTATGCATAAATAATAGCCCTAACATCAAATATGGCTGCCAATATCTTCAGATCTGCAATTAGTTGATCAAGACAAGAGCTGCAAAAACCAGATCTATGCATAGAAAGATGTAAGGAAGAAATAAGGTTTTTGCTCTACATATACACTCTACAAGACAAGAACAATTTTTGAAAGAATTTTTGTATTAAGGGCATTCTGGAGAAAAACAAGAAGATGTTCTCCAATTCTCCTTGAAGGGATGGGTTCTTGGAAGTCCTCAAAGACTTCGTTTCCAGTATTTCCTCTCGTTGTTGTAGAAAACCTAGACAAAGATAGAACTCAAAGGGAGCTCACACAAGAACAATGGAAAATATGACAATGATAATGGCTCAAAGTCAGACCAAGAGTTTAGATCCAAAGTGATCTAATAGGCAACAAAAGGTGAAGAATGATAGAAAACTCTCTTATTTTCAACAAAATATTAATGTCTTTAGATCTTAAAAAGGATTAAAATAACATTAACCAAATCTAGATCCACCTTTTATGGAATATTTTATTATATTTGTTGAAGGGAAAAAGTATTTGACTTGGGTCAAATCCCTTTATTTGTGAATAATAAATAAATAAATGATTTATTTATCATTTTAAGGAAGTGGTTGAAGAATAATCAAATAAATAATGATTTATTTAATTATTTATGGGTGATTTAGTCATATTTAACAAGGAATATTATTTAAATAAGATTTAAATAATTATTCCTAGAAAATAATAAGATAAATAAAGATTTATCTAATTAATTTCTTTGTTTTGTGTTAAACATGACCAGGAAAATCAAACAAATATAGGTTTGTTTAATATTTCCTTTTGGGGTTTCCTGTTTAGACCATAAACAACCTAATAAATGTGTTTTATTAAGTTATTTTACATATTGAAGGCAATTTTACTTAGGGTAAAATTGGTCTTACATGGTGTACTTGGGTCCATCTAATGATAGTAGGTTAGATGACCAAAAAATGGTGTAACAGATTGCCCCCCAGCGTGCGAGTGTTAGGAGCAAATCGTATGACCGAAGTAAGTTGTAAGAACTCAATCACCAGACATCAAAAGGGAAGTCAGAGAGAGAAATGTGAGGTAGACGAATGTGCTGAAGAACTAGACCCTGAGGAGACGAGACTTACAGGTGCAACAAGTCTCTTTTTATGAGAGGGTACCTGTGCTAAAGGCGGCGGGGGAGGCATACCTATGCCCGCCGAGACAAAGTACAAAATAATAGTGTGTCCAGTAAACAAGGGACCGAACCATAAAGTACAACCGGCATAAACATGAGCCAGATAAGAATACAATGAGGAATCCCACATACATGCTGTGCCTGGGATAACAGCCAGGACTTATACAATAATATCTGAGTACATGAGATACAAATAAAACCCAAATGCCCCCTATAAGCGGGGAAGGGCTCACAAAATCTGACTGATACATGCAAATCAAAGAGGCGCTGCAAGTAGCTAAGGCCGACATCATCAAATATATGGAGCTGCATCGAAGGCTGCAATGAGGAGGTCATCCGGGCATGTGGGGGGCTACCTGTAGGGCCACCCCCTCATGAGGGCTGAGACATCTCGCACACACCCGGGAATCACCAAGAGCTGCTGCTGCATCACTGAACCATCAATTATATGGATCTTGACCGTGTCAGTGAGCCGAGGGAGGGAACAAAATCCAAGCTGGGCGGGAAATGAGAGATCCCTTTGCCGGATCCGAGGCACCGAACAAGAATGGAAGCTGGAACCAAGGTACACCGCCCTCTAGACCTGTCTTCTGGAATGAAGGAGCTGATGTCGACAGAAGAAGGTCCGCCATAGGTGAGGCAATGAGAGATCCCCAACTAAGGCACGAGAGAAAATAGTAGAGCGATGGATAGACTAATACCAATGATGATGGTGGAATGGAGGGGACTGAGTAGTGAATGGACGACTTCCCTTGCTAGAGCATAAATGGCATGAATGACATGGCAGTGACTGGCACAATATCATCAGGGATAAGGGACAGTGGGACTGGAGGCCATAATGTGCGACACAAGGGAGAGACCAAGCAATGAAGGATGGAGGACTATAGCGGGGTACAAAGGGACGCGGGATAGACTCCATGAATGCGATGATGACTCCACTCGGATGCTCTAAACAAGGGCGACTCGATGGTGCTACCACACAGTAAAGGTCTAATGGGGGACCATGAAAACATGAGTACAATATGGTAACTCACGAAGAAAATCAACATGAACAAAGACAAGTAAGGGGGCAAAGTGGTGCCCCAAGTACAAGTGTTGTAAGTGAAGAAATACGATTTGAAGGAGAGGTGAAGTGACCCATCTTGGACAAAATCTGTCCTGGTGAAGTATCAAATCACAAAAAACTAACAGATACCCATTTGAGGGCTCGGTGAGAGCTTTCCAACGGTGCAGACAGTTTGTCAAACGGAGCTACGGTATGGTTTAGCAAAGAGAAGAAACAAGGGCTCCCCCTTTTTAGTATGCTTTTCCTCCAAATCCACTCATTTGCTAGTGTTGTTGTGGAATGAGGAGAGAAGGCTCCTAAATTCAAAAAGTAGCCGGGATGTGGACAAATCTTACCATTGGATTTTAGATCCGCTTAAATATAGTAAGAGGCCCAACTCTTACTCTTTCATTTTGATGGATTGAAAGTCGCATATAATGACAGGTGACAAGAACAGACTTCTTGCATATGGCATATTTTCAATGTCGCACTTTTTGGGCTAAAATCCCGACTCGGGATGCAGTTTTGGGCAAAAGGTGTGACTCCGTTCCGTGATTTGGCAAAGGCACTGAAGATGAGGGTTTGAAAAGGTTTTATGGCTGAGAGTTGGGTTTTTGTGTTTCGTTGCGTATTCCCCATCTCAGAGGCTTCGACAAAAATGATGTGTTTGTGCAGGTATGGTAGATTTACGGGTGAACTAGAGAGAAAGAGACCTGGGGACACTACGGGCAGAGATCCAGGCAGATCAGGGCGTCCGTCGCGTACTGGCCAGGTTTGGGGTTCTCAAGTTTTTGGAGAACCCTTTCATGAGAGTCGAGGAGCCCTTATTGGTCCTAATATTTGCACTATTGGTCCAGAGCATGAGGTCTTTGTAGTTGTGGCACAGATCAGAACTGACACCAGATGTGTATTTTAAGCACAGTCTCTACTGCTTTGTGGGAAATACGTAGCCAGTGTTACCGCGGGGGCGGAACATCATGGAGTTTGTGGAGCGGCATTGTCGATCGGGTCTCCGAGTCAAAGGGACGCAGATACCGATCGGGGACCTAGAGAGACTGGAGACCTGGGCAGTGGCCGCAGCGGTGTTACGGATCTTGGGCAGCCAGGCATTCCATCACATCACTGGGGGGCAGATGATGATCGTAGAGAGCGTGTTGAGTGGGACCTACTATGGGTGGGCCCAAAATATGTTGGTGTCGTTAAAACGACAGTTGTCGCTGTGCAAGCAGCAAGTGAACCACGATTGCTCGTACGGGACTTTATTGTGTTCCTTCTTTTTTGAGAAGATCCTGACCTTACGACCTCGTATACAACTCCTAGATGGGGGCCCTAGAGAGCCCAAGATGCGTCGGTGGGGGCGGCTACTGTGCAGAGGGGGAGGAGGGGCGGTCGGACGAGTGTTTCGACCTAAGTTCTTTTCCCATTGGGATCAGATGCCATTATACATAGACGACTATCCCTATAGTGGGATGAGTTATTGTGGGGATCCGGACCTACCACTTCTGCCTGGTCAAGTATGGGGACCCGATGGTAAGTGATAATTAACTATTATTTTTTGGGCATGTGAAAGTTAGTGAATAGTAGATAGGGTACTGATTCGTGTACTTTTGGTATGCAGATATAGCTCCAGTAAAACTGGCCGGATATATGGGACGACCGACAGCATCTGGAGTTGCAGGTCCGAGTGGGTCGAGAGCAGTGCATAATGAGAATGCGGCCGCTCTTCTGGAGGACATCCGCCGTAGATGCGAGAGGTTGCTGACTGGAGTATCAGAGTGCGGGTGGCAAGACTTAGACGACCAGTACATAGATCCATGTATTGGTCTTCCCTCGGAATGGCGAGGTGTCATGCGGCGCATGGCGATGGCCGGTCAGTGGAGGAGCTGGATTCGAAGGTGGATGGGAGGGGAGCGAAGCCATCGTTCGGATCCGCCCGTATAGTGATTAGTGGGGCATGTGGTGCCCTCAGTTTTTATGCGGGTGTTGTGGTGCCCCCAGTTTTGAGGTTTTTGTAACATGCTATGGGCATGTCATATGTATCAGAGTAGATGGACTCTAAACACATGTTTTGCGACACATATTATGGATATGCATCTTGTTTAATGATTATGAATGTTAGTGTCTTGTATAAAATGCGTGTGATAAATGCCAATCTAGAACATGGTTTGCAATGCTATCTACATAGTGATTTTGTTCTCGAGGTACATGGGTAAAAGTTATGGTTTCAAACTCAAGTATCAAGAGTTTCACTCATAAATATCGTCTAAATAGCACAGGATTATGCACACGATAGACACCATTTAGTTGCATGACAAGAAGTAGGGAATCTAAACGAACATGCAGATGGAGGATGCGATGAGAGAGGGCATCGAATAAGAGACCACACACTGCATCATATTCGGCCTGGTTATTGGTGGCAGGACCAATGCATACCCCGTTGGAGAGAACAAGGGCATGCAAGGGGGTGAAAATGGCCCAACCTGCCGAGGCTAGATTCCGGGAGTAACGACTTGCACCATCAGCGTAACCGATATAGGGTGAGGACGGGAGGTCCTGCGGAATAGTGTTACAAGACAAAAAATGGGGGGAGGAGGGACAATGACGACAGCGTGAGTGTACAGAAGACATCGAGCGGCAACTGCGGGAGGGAGTGCAATGAGCAGGATGGCTATGACTCATATACAAACTAGAGGGTGGTATATGAGGGCTATGAGAGGTATGGCGGGGACTCGGGCTGCAGAGGTCAACAGAGATATGGGTGGAGTTATCTCGTGTATGAACGGAAAAGAGGGGGTCAAAGGTGGAAAAGACACCATATGACACGGAAAAGTTACCTAAATCATCCGTAGGGGGAAAAAGGCTCGCATACGGATCGTCATGGGGAATGACAGAAAAATAGGGAAACAAATGGTTAAAAGATGGGGAGCCCAGGGTGGTCGCTGAAGGGGGGTCAAGCGAAACAATAGGGGAGGATTCAAGGGGAATGTGCTCCAAGGGTTTCACAGAGGATGATAGGTAGAGGATGGTGGTAGTAGACTCCATCATCTGGACATCAGGGGGGGGTGTCAATGGGAGCGGGGGGATCCTCAAGCTGTCTTGAAGCATACTGCGCAAGTATGGGAGAGGAAGACTGATTTTGTTCAACCTCATACTCTCGAACTACTTCTACAGAGGCACGGTAATGCGTCAGGTGAGGACAATGGTGGGAATAATGGCCATGGACACTGCAAAAAGCACAGGGTTTGTTGGTGTGAATAGTTTTTGGGTTCTTGGTTACGGACGAAGATGGGAGAGAGGGGTCAGGGATCATAGACTCAGGGAACGTGACTTTAACCATGGGTTGAATGCGGGGAAATTCAGGACAAGTATGGGTGGCGTGACCGATGACATCACACAAGGTGCAAGGCTTTGCAGGCGGAGGAGGAACCGGGTCAGTCGGGGTGACCTTGTCTTTGGATGCCCCCTTGCGAGCTTTGCCTTTCTTTCCTGGAGCTGTCACCACAGGGGTAGGGTCCTGGGGAGGTGCAAGGGGCATGGTAGCAATGGAGGAAGCGAGGGGGACCGGTTGAACCAGTGTCAAAGCAAGATAGGGTTTGGGGTGACCAGGACGAGTAGTGGCTGGAGGGTCAAGGTACCAGACGGGTATACCCAGGGTCAGGTTAGGGAGAGAGAGGGTGGCCATGACGGGGAGATTTGAATAGACTCAGGAGGGCAGAAAAAGGTATCAAAACCCGGCGAGAGTGTGACGGGAGGAATGACCTAAAGATAGTTTAAGAGCAGAGTGAACAAATCAGAGGGATAAAGAGGTTGGGATACCAGTGTAGAAGGACGAGAAGAGGAGGAGAATCAAAGTTGTGGAAGATGGATGATTAGAAGCGGGTTACGGTGGGCGGGGTTGAGGGGTTCTTGACTGCTTGAGCCAGGTCAGCACCAGGGAGACCAGAGGCAGTTGCATCATGCAAACAATCAGTAAACCTGGATCAAGAATGGGAGGAGGAGGGCAAGGAAAGGTCCAAGCAAGGAGTCTTTATAGGCAGAATACCAATTAAAGGAATCGACGGTTTGCTTATTGGCTACAGAAGAGATGGTCGTCTTAGGGGAGGTCTGAGACTTTTGCTCATGATAAGTCAACTGGTCGATGGTGACTATCTTTCCATTGTGAGGAAAAGACATCTTGCGAAAAACCGCAGATGGGACAGCAGACATGGCATAGGTGTAGCTTCGCCCCAATAGAATGTTGTAGTCTATAGGAGCGTCGATGACTTCGATGTCGATGCAAACAGTCTTACCGGCAAGGGTGATAGGACAATTACGAAAAAGGCCAATGGGCTGGGAGGCGTGGCCGTCCCACGCTCGAAGGGTGATCGTGGAAGGGGCCAAGTTAGGAGATCCGAGTTTCTTCCAAACCGAAGTGGACATCACACAGGTGGATGCCCCCTCATCCATTATACACCGAGAAACGTTGGCATTCCGGATTTTGACCGGGATTTGGAAGGCGACAGAAGAAGGAAGAGGAGGATGTTCTGATTGATGGGTGTCGAAAACAATCATTTGGTCATCAGCAGGATCTACAGCGCCCACGGCAGATAGCAGAGCCTTCTTTTGGGAAGGGCATGACTGGAGGAGTTCCAATGTGGAAATGGCCAGCGGAGATTGCGCCAAATCATCTTTCATGCATACGAATGGCTTGACTGTTGAAACGACATTTGTGTAATGGTCATACAGTCTTGTTATGAACCTCAACTTTGAGTTGAGGGATACTATAAGGGCAATTAGATGTTGAAGAATACAATGGGGAACCGGAAAGAGTTTCAGGCTACTTGAGTGGGAGAAGCTTGGGAGTGCGGCGAGACCAGTTTGAAGGTGAAGAGTCAGGTTGAGATGGTCAGAGTTCATCATGAGATGCGAAATGTCGGAGGAACCGAAGGGAAGGTTAGGTGGCGACCTATCCAGAGTCGGGTGGTTAAAAAAGCCGCAGACCCTTCTTTGAGGGAAAGGATCAGTAAACACAGCTGGTTGAGTAGTGGCCACATTAGGGGGAGCATGAGGGGAGGCATGTTGTCCTCGCAATGTGGCTTGAGACTCCCACATCTGCCGCATCTGTGGTAAGAGGGGACAATCATGGGTGTAATGAACATAAACACCGCAACATGAACAAGGCTTATTTGTGCGAAGAGGCCTGTCCGGCTTGGGCTGAGTGCCCTGTTGCTGGTGAGCAGTGTTAGGGTCAATACCTTGAGGATTGGGTCCACGAGTACCAGGGGCAGATTGGTTTGGATTGCCTCTCCACCTTCTTTGAGAAGAAGGGGGATTAGTCGCGCCCTGTTGTGCAAATACTTGCCCTGGAGGGGGCTATAGGTGCTGTTGCGGGGTTGGAGGAGGCAAGGGAGGTGGAAGCGCATATGCTGGAGGAGCTGGGGCACCAGGCTATGGATAAGGGTAATGGTTAGGTTGGGAAACATTGAGGTAAGCAAAAGGTTGGGCAAAAGGATGAGGCATGCCGTATCCTGGGTACATGCTACCTGGAGGGGGAAAAGTGCTAGAGGTGCTGGCCCCTCCTTGAGGGAGACCATAGCCCATAGGAGGTTGAGCATATGGATGAGAAAGGGCTCCAACGATACCGTCGGTGGAATGAGATGCCCCCGAGGCGTTAGCGCCTCTGGGCCTGGGGAGGTCAGGAAGGACGGTATAAACATAACCAGACTGCGCGTAGATCAGGTCATATTTCAAGGCTATTTGGAGGGCGGCTTCTTCGGTTTGGGGGAAATGGGAGGTGACATCTTTGCCAATGGGAGCTAAGAGAGTGCGAAGGAACCAGTTCATATACACCCGATCTTCGAAGGGGGGAGCTCGACATAAGCTCCGTCTTCTTCGCCATTCCTGGACATGAGTGGAGAGGCAGGTCGAAGAGGTTTGCTTGAAAGAGGTCAAAAGCTCCGTACCAGTATCGTATCGGAGAGGGAGCTAGAAATAAGATAAAAAGGCTTGGGCAATGGTCGCAAAGGTGGTATGGGAAGAGGTGGCTTGGTCGACATACCATTTAGAAGCTTCGCCGGTAAGCGTGCGTTGGAAAAAACGAAGACGGATGGAGTCATCGGTAATGGAATTGGAGGAACACCACATGTGGAAAGATCGGACATGATTGGTTGGATCTTCTCCAGCAAGGCCTTGGAACTTAGGGATGTCAGAGGGGAGCTTGGTTGGCATAGCAGGCCAACCAACATCGTGGCGGATAGGGTCATTGATCAACTGATTGAAATCGGGGAGGCTGAGGCCTGCGATGTACGGTAGCAAGGGTGCGGCCGAGGTGGTTCCTGTGGCGGTTCCGCTAGTAGTAGTTCCGGCATTAGGGCCGGGATTACCACTAGCGTTAGGCCCTGGACCAGACATAGTGAAGGTGACAGGGGGAGAACCAGAAGTAAAAGGAGAACCCAATGAATCAGAAGAGGAGTCGGAATGCGGACTCGGAGGAGGACTAGCTCGACGATGGCGGGACGGAGCAGGTCGACCGACCGGAAACTGAGGGTGAAGGCCAAGAAGTCTCCGGGAAGCGCGCCTTGGGGGCACAATTGTGACAACACAAACATGGCACGAGGGGAAGAAGAATGACCGACAAAGGCAGGGAGGTGCAGAATCAAGTGATTACAATGTCGAAACAAGGGCAAAAAAGGTGCAGTGTCAATTGATTTTAAAGTCTTTGCCTGGCGGTGTAAACCGGGCTCTTCTTCGCTTAGGGTGAGTGTGTGGCGTGCGTTAATTTTAATTTTTAAACCCTTTTAGTTTTGAGAGCAAGAGAAAAGGTGTGCTGCGTGACTGAAAATAATGCTGTAAAAACAGTATATAATGCTGAAATAATAGAAAATTAACAGCTACTAGTGCATCGATTCAACCCAACAAGGCGGGTCTCTCAAAACTAATCTAAAAGAGGGAAAAAATCTAGTCAAAACACACTAAAAAGAGGCCAATAGATCTAGGGTCGAAAGGGACAGGGATCTAAAGGAGAAAGCTGCTGAAAAGAGGTGCAGATCACAACCAAGAGGCAGAGGCAAGGTGGCTGGAAAAAAGGAGGAAATCAGCAAAAAGCAGAAAGGACAGGGAGGAGGTCCTAAAGGGAGGTCCAAACAAAACTACAAGAGGTGGTTTGAAAGGAAAAAGAGCTGATTTAAAGGGATCTGAGAATGAGGTATCAGATCTGAAAAAGGGAAGGCTGAAACTCTGAAAAATCAGACACCTGAAACAGCTAAAACTCTTCCACCAAAAGTGGAGGGTACTGAAGCCCTAGGGGGCTAGGTTCCCACTTTAGATGAGCAAAACAAATCAGAAACAGGTCCAAACGGGCGGAGACAGAGGCTGGAAAACCCTGACAGAAGCTTCAGCAAAACCCAGAAAAATTGCAGAAAAACAGCAGAAAAAAAAAGCACGAATGCAAGTTGGGCTTTGTTTTCCTATTCAAGTCGCGGAAAAGGGGCTGAAAAAGTTCAACGTAGTTATACTGGGATGTGGGTCACGGTTTGAAGTGAAGTAGAATACCTCCAACTCCGATTTGTCCGGCGGTTACGAAGAAGTTGTTCGTCTCGGTTGCGGGTGATGTCTGTCCTGGCAATAGGGCCGAAGAAACACGCGGAAGTTAGAAATTTTAATGTTTTAGGGTTTTATGCTGAGAAAAACAACATAAAAATAGGAAAAACAAAAAGCTGAAAAGAAACCTAAGGGCGAGTACTGGATATGCGGGAATAGGAAAAACGACTTGATGCATGGTTGAAAACCCGTGTGGAGTCGCCAGTTGTTAGTATGAATCTTTTGTCGAAGTGTACGAAAAAATACCACTTTAGCTACGCATAACTAATAGCCCTAACATCAAATGTGGCTGCCAATATCTTCAGATCTGCAATTAGTTGATCAAGACAAGAGCTGCAAAAAACCAGATCTATGCATAGAAAGACATTAAGCAGTAAAAAGAAGGGTTTGCTCCATATATCCAATAGACAAGACAAGAACAATTTTGAAAGAATTTTTTGTATTAAGGGCACCTGGGAGGAAAACAAGAAGATGTTTCCAATTCTCCTCAATGGGATGGGTTCTTGGAAGTCCTCAGCACTTCAGATCTAGCATTTCTCTCTCCTGTTGGTGTAGAAAACCCAGACAAAGATAGAACTCAAGGGAGCTCACACAGCAAATAATGGAAAATATGACAATGATAATGGCTCAAAGTCAGACCAAGAGTTTAGATCCAGAGTGATCTAATAGGCAACAAAAGGTCAAGAGTGGTAGGAAAAACCCTCCTATTTATAACAAAATATTGGGTCATTCTAGATCTTGGTGCATGATTAAAATAACATTAACCAAATCTAGATCCACCTTTTATGGAATATTTATTATATTTGTTGGAGGGAAAAAGTATTTGACTTGGGTCAAATCCCTTTATTTGTAAATAATAAATAAATAAATGATTTATTTATCATTTTAAGAAAGTGGTTGAAAGATAATCAAATAAATAATGATTTATTTAATTATTTATGGGTGATTTAGTCATATTTAACAAGGAATATTATTTAAATAAGATTTAAATAATTATTCCTAGAAAATAATGAGATAAATAAAGATTTATCTAATTAATTTATTTGTTTTGGGTTAAACATGACCAGGAAAATCAAACAAATATAGGTTTGTTTAATATTTCCTTTTGGGGTTTCCTGTTTAGACCATAAACAACCTAATAAATGTATTTTATTAAGTTATTTTACATAGTGAAAGCAATTTTACTTAGGGTAAAATTGGTCTTACGTGGTGTACTTGGGTCCATCTAATGATAGTAGGTTAGATGACCAAAAAATGGTGTAAAATATGGGTCTCTTCGATCAAATCTCTCTACTAACCTCCGAGTGAACTCTGAATATGCAATCACGTTGGCATGCCCCAATGTAGAAATACCATGAAACCACCAATCATGTGCCTCACCTTCAAGGTGTAGCACTGGTATTTTAATGGCTTCAATCTCTGGTACTTGGTTTAACTGAAAATATATATCTAGTTTCTCCACCCAAGACTTAGTTGTAAACTTGTATGACCCATCAAAAGTAGGCAAAAAGAATCTACCCATAGTATGATGCAGGTCATTGTTTTGCATATATATACACTCCACTTTTGTTTTTATTTTTGGGTCTCCTGTTGTCCTTGATATTACAAAACTCCTGAAATTTCAAGTTATCTTTGAATCTCTGAGATTGAGACTCGTACTCTTGAAAATAATCTTCAAGAGTCTCTTGTTCTTGAGTTCCTCCACCTCCATTCCCCACTGCTAGGAATGTAGGCATACTGGAGCATTGGGAAACTTGCTACCTCACTAGTTGTTCATACCAGTTGTTGTAGGTCCTAGAGAAAACCTTGAGTTACAAAACACCAGTGCCTAAGACATCTTAAAATCAGAGGCTAAATGTGGGAAATTGTATAAATTCCTCTGACAAAAAATGGGTCAAGAGAATAATGGTTTTGGTGGTTCAAGAATAGAGAAGACCATTTGAGCCTGATTCACATGTGAATTCCCCAAACGGTGAGAGGGATCAGGAGGCTGTGAGGCCGATGGATTTTAGTTGGGACAAGTATAAAACAACCAGAAAAAGCTTTAAAATGTGTAGAGGTGGTGAGGAAGAATGGAGAATGAGCCCACAATAGACAGGCTTAAGAGATTTAAGAATCTGTCCCCTAGTGACCTAAGAGGAAGCAGATATGAATGAGATGTGGGCAACAACAGAGGTTCATAAAGCACAAATTAAGGTAGTGTGGCAAGCTTAAGACATGAGCATTAACACCTAAGCATTATGCAAACAAAAATTCATAAATAAAATTGTAGACTACCAGCAATTACATTACATAGACCTTCAAAGCAAAATAGTATGAGAGATGATTATACATAAAAATATATTACTGATAATAGAGGAAAGTGGATACATATTGTTGAGTCTCAAAAGTGTTTTCCATATTCATACATATTTCAATTATGTCATAACCATTTAGCTCTTATTTCATAGCCATCTGACCTAAAACCCTACATCAAGTAACCATTTTCATAAATATATGGGTTAGGATCCTTGTTTTCCAAAGTTATTGATTTTGTGTATTTAAAGTGAATTTATGATTAGAAACTAGAAAATTAATATAGTTTCATATATCTATATGTGTTATGAGTTTTGTGACATGTGTAGGTCAAAAAGGAGACTTCTAGAAGACCCTTATGTGGCACTCTAAGGACAAATTCGAATTTGGTTAGAGAATATCATGGGATCAAGAGGATATGTGTCTTATTTTCTTGTTGTATTGAAACTCTAAGAGGATATGTGTCTCATTTCTTAGTTGTGTTGAAACTCTAGAAAGACATGTGTCTTATCATTTCCTATTTTGATTGTAACTCTAGAGATGGAGGGAGAGATTCATGGACTCCCATTAATGAGATAACTCCTCATATTTTGTATAAATAGGAGAAGCTTTCTCCCATCATGGGTAATGAAAAAGTAGTGAGAAATAGGAGAATGAGAGAAAGGAATAGAGAGTATTTTGTAACAAAGCTTAAAATGGAATGGGATGTAGATTTGTGAGGTTTTCAATAAAGAAATTCAGTTCTTTGATGCTGTTTTGATTACAACTTTAAGGAGCTGAAGGATTTCACCAAATTGGTAGCAGAGGGCCCCTGCTATCCAAGGAGGCTTCTACATGCTTTCTAGATAAGTAGCTTTTAATTCATGTCTTGCATTATTTGTTTAACTAATAGACCCTCATGATGTTATAGTTAGTATTTTCCTTAAAAGCTTTTCCAACATATCTCTATTCATGGAATGGATTTAATTGTGACATCTTGAGTTACCAGCACTTTAGTTTTTTTTGTTATTTAGATTAAAAGATCTTCATTATCTTACAATCATTATTTTTCTTAAAATGCTCTTCCAACATATCAATATTAGATGAAAGAGATTTGGTTGTATTATGTTGAGTTAATTAGCATTTTCTGTTTTGCAATTAGATTAAAAGATTCTCATTATCTTACAATCATTCTTTTTCTTAAAATGCTCTTCCAACATATCAATATTAGATGAAAGAGATTTGGTTGTATCATGTTGAGTTAATTAGCATTTTCTGTTTTGCAATTAGATTAAAAGATCCTCATTATCTTACAATCATTCTTTTTCTTAAAAATCTCTTCCAACATATCAATATTAGATGAAAGAGATTTGGTTGTATTATGTTGAGTTACATTTCATGTTCATTTGCAAGCTAGGATATCCATAGATTAGAATGTTATGTTTTTCACCATTTTCCTAATTAGGGATAGAATTTATAATCACTCTGTTTTGAGTCTAAGGTTTCATTTTCTTTTCTTTTTGACATAGATTTGATTTCATCTTTTGAACATAGAGTAACGTACTAAGTACTAAAAAGACAAAACCCCCAAAAACAATAAATAAAACACATACAATGAAGTAAGGAAGAGGTCACTTAAGCATATATAGTGCACCACACTTCATCAGTTTACTAGCCCTGGTTGATAATTATGTTAGAAATTTAGGACACTAAATTAAATACACATTTTGGCGCCGTTGCCGGGGAAGTGTAATTAGGAGACCTTATTTCTTACATCTAAAAAAAAATTAATAATTCTTGAGTATGCTCTCCTCTTGCACTTTGTGTGATCTAGAGGATCAGAAAAAGGATTGTTATGTAAAAAAAAAAAATTAATAATTCTCGAGTATGCTCTCCTCCTGCACTTTGTGTGATCTGGAGGATCAGAAAAAGAATTGTTATGAAAAAAAAAAAAAAAAAAAGAGAGACAAAATAAACTTCATCATTTCAACTGATTCAATAAAAAAATAAAAAAATAAAAAAAATAAAATTGTTTTCATCATTTCATTTGACTTAAAAAAAAAGAAAAAGAAAAAAATTCCAATACATTGTTTTGTTTAATGAAATATATATGTGTATTTTTAAAATTTTGAAAATATAACATACATAATTTTATTAAACAAATCAATTATAAAATAAATGAAAAAAAATAAAATAAAATAAATTGTTTTGTTTACTAAAATATATATATGTATATTTTTAAATTTTTGAAAATATATATATAATTTTAATAACAAATCATTTAATAAAAAATAAATAAATAAATAAAACAAAAAAAAAAAACAAAAACAAAACATCCAAGCCTTCCAGCAGGGCAAGAACGATTTAGAACAATTACAAGCAGCTATTACCGTGGTGCACATGGGATCATTGTGGTTTATGATGTTACCGACCAAGAGAGTTTCAATAATGTGAAGCAATGGTTGAATGAGATTGATCGCTATGCGAGTGAGAATGTCAACAAGTTGCTTGTTGGAAACAAATCTGATTTGACTGCTAACAGAACTGTTGATTACGATACAGCTAAGGCATTTGCGGACGGATGAGATTGGCATTCCATTTTTGGAGACAAGTGCAAAGAATGCAACTAATGTGGAGCAGGCTTTCATGACGATGGCTGTTGGGATCAAGAACAGGATGGCAAGTCAGCCTACCATGAATAGCAGCAGACCCACGACTGTACAAATGAAAGGGCAGCAATCATTCATCAATTTCTGAGTCATAATTCAGCCACGTGATCCATTCTTCTAGGTTGAGATTATCAAATTGGAGAAAGAAGATCTGGAAATTTTACCATAATCCGGACAAACACCTCTACTTGTATCACTGTCAGTCACGCATACGCCCTGCAATAACAATCAAATTCCATTAAAACACAATTCAAAGGGGAATTCAGTGAAGAGCGATAGAATATTTCAAATAAAATAAAAAAATTTCAATGGCATGACAGACAGCAATCAAATTCGAAATTGATTTTTTTTTAGAGAAGATGTAATTGCTAGAAAACGCAGCAGCACAGACACCCGATTTTGAAACGCCATTTTTGAACAAAATAGAGCAAATCTAAAAAAACGGAAACATGGGTTTTTTCGCCAATAGGGTCAATTAGATAACCTAGAAATCGTTTTAAGAAATTCGTGGCAGTCTAGGATAATTTCTCGGTTCTTTGAAGCCCATTTTTACCTGCCGCGTGAGGGAAAATGGTTTTTGCACAGTGGAGAGTTTGAGAATGGCACTCTGCATTGATTTCACCCATAATCCGGTTTTCTAGATCTCAAGAAGAAGAATTTTAATCGAAATCAAATTCTATCGTGGCATTCAATCCACATTCCACTGATTGCTGATGCCGGATCTTCACCTGCATTGACGATGGCTTTCCTCCTGCATCATCTGCCACATTGAACTTGCATTTCACACCTCAACAAAGAAATAGCTATGACTGTGGTTTATTTGTCTTAGCCATAGTGAAAGAGCTATGTGCATGTGAAGGAAACATTTCTGGTGATGATTGGGAAGCTGCCTTGAAAAGCCGAGTGACAGCATCTACAGTTGGAGAGATGAGAAGCCATATTTTAGATATTATCAATGAACTGTCTAGCTAGAAATGCAAAACTTGTTCTTGTTGATTTTGATGCCATTAAGTGAAGTGCATTCATAGAGTATTTGCGTCCCTTTTTTGGGTCAAATTTTCTGGCAAAGCGTCTAACCGGTACAATTGATTATGTTAACTGTTTTATGTTCAACATTCTAATTGCAATGTTTAGTGTTGTACAAATGTATTCATGTTAAGCTGCTTCAAAATAACTTCCATCTGTTTGATTACAAAAAAAAAAAAAATTAATAATTTTGAATCAATGAAATGAATAAGTTATTTGCTCACTTTTCTGAAGGTATTGATTAATTTTGGACTGATGATGAAAGATGAATGACTAACTTTTTATTCAATATTTTTAGCTAGAAACCGTCGACATTCTGTAGCTAAAGTCCAATTCCGCAGCTGTTCTCCAATTCCGCAGTAGAAAAACCTCATTGTTCAAATCAGCCTAAATTTCTCATACAAAATTAGATTTTTATGATTCAAGTATCGTTGGAAAGGTCTCAACAAGATCTACATAGTGAGAAATTCATCATTAGAGTTTGAAATGGTAAATAATGAAATAAATTGCTGAAAAGAAGAAACATTCAACTTGAGGCACTTATTCCAAAACAGGTATAAATTCTTTTGATTTTTCCTTTGAGAACTTGTTTCATTAATAAAAATTCTTAGTTTTTTGTGTAAATATCATAACTAGAGAGATTGATCACTTCTCTCCTTTGATAATCTTACATTCCATTGCAGAAGAAGTATTAGTTTTTTTGCAGGTTCCAAGAGGAAGGAAAAATGACTACAAGAAAATGGTGTCTCTCTAAGAGACCAATTTGTTTCATAAGAGGATGATCAGCAACAAAGAGGAAATATGCTGATGCAAAATTAGATCCAAACACTTGAAAAAATTTCAGATACTATTGTCTTCATCGCATCCATACCTCATAATAAACCATTCACCTCATTTCACTTCATATTTTCCATTTACATTCACATCCACTTTCCATTTCTTTTTTTCCATTCATAACCCATAAATAAAAGCAAGAGGCTCATTCACATGCTTATTGTCCATTACCATTTCTACTCTCCATTGCCATCTTCCATTTTCATATTCCATTTATTGTCATTTTCATTCCGCAAATAAGCCCTGCTTCAATGCAAATTATTGATTCCATAGTTCTTTGAGTCTAAGTTCTTTGTAAAAACACCTTGAGGCTTGCATGCCTTAATGGCAAGTTCTCATGCTGACAAACAATGGGAATACATTAATGTCCCTTGTTCGTCAAATCTTCTAGGTGACTCGACATCAGCAAAATCATTCGTACCTAGCAAGATGTGTTTGGGCATCTTGACTCTCATTGTCATCAATGGTGAGAGTTCTCGTGTTGACTAGTGGCATCCATTAATGGCCACTAAGTCAACAATTTTCTACTATGTTCAACATCAGAACATCTTTTCACATAGTAGGAATTGTGCCAATGAGTTTTGAAGACATGAAGACTATTATTTTCAGCATTTTGGAGCAGATTCAGCAAGTTTTAGTAGGAGCAATAAAAAGTCATCTTATCTCTTTATCCATGACTCCTCTTGTTCAACCACTTGAAGAAGAATATGATCAGAATTTTGCAGCCACCACACATACACAACTCATCCACATTTAAGGTAAGTGAAGGTATGTTGTTTTCTAATTTTTAGTCATGTAATTCATTAGAATGCTAAAATTGTAACTTTGGAAAAATTCATCACTCCCTTTTTCACATTGTCATATCTTTAGTTGGGGGGAAGGGACATCATTTCATATCCACATGTCATATACTATCATACATTTTCATTTCATTTCCACCTACATATACTTCTCAACCAACTATTGTTGCAACATGATCCAAAAGATTATATGCCTTGCAAATGATCAATTCATTGATGAAGTAATTGATTCTAAATGTTTTCATGAACTTTGATGCAACAAAGAAAATAAAGCATTGTTACAGAAAAACCATTGCTCAAAAAAAAAAAAAAAAAATTGGTTGTCACACAAGAACCAACCATTAAAAAAAAAATTAAAAAAAAAAAAAATGTTGCAATCAAATGTATTATACTTTGCCAAAAAGGAAAATATCAAGAAGCAAAGTTTGGAACGAATCTATATGAGTCAAAACTCATAAAAGATCAACTCATGGAAAAATGAATCATTGCAATAGTTGCATGAGGACATGCAACAACTTCAGTTGGGGGGTATGTTGAGTCTCAAAAGTGTTCTCCATATTCATACATATTTCCATTATGTCATAACCATTTAGCTCTTATTTCATAACCATTTGACCTAAAACCCTACATCGAGTAACCATTTTCATAAATATATGGGTTAGGATCCTTGTTTTCCAAAGTTATTTATTTTATGTATTTTAAGTGAATTTATGATTAGAAACTAGAAAATTAACATAGTTTCATATATCTATATATGTGTTATGAGTTTTGTGGCATGTGTAGGTCAAAAGGAGACTTCTAGAAGACCCTTATGTGGCACTCTAAGGCCAAATTCGAATTTGGTTGGAGAAGATTATGGGATCAAGAGGATATGTGTCTCACTTCTTTGTTGTATTGAAACTCTAAGAGGATATGTGTCTCATTTCTTAGTTGTGTTGAAACTCTAGAAAGACATGTGTCTTATCATTTCCTATTTTGATTGTAACTCTAGAGATGGAGGAAGAGATTCATGGACTCCCATTAATGAGATAACTCCTCATATTTTGTATAAATAGGAGAAGCTTTCTCCTATCATGGGTAATGAAAAAATAGTGAAAAATAGGAGAAGGAGAGAAAGGAATAGAGAGTCTTTTGTAACAAAGCTTAAAATGGAATGGGATGTAGATTTGTGAGGTTTTCAATAAAGAAATTCAGTTCTTTGATGCTGTTTTGATTACAACTTTAAGGAGCTGAAGAATTTCACCAAATTGGTAGCAGAGGGCCCCTGCTATCCAAGGAGGCTTCTACATGCTTTCTAGATAAGTAGCTTTTAATTCATGTCTTGCATTATTTGTTTAACTAATAGACCCTCATGATGTTATAGTTAGTCTTTTTCTTAAAAGCTTTTCCAACATATCTCTATTCATGGAATGGATTTAATTGTGACATCTTGAGTTACCAGCACTTTAGTTTTTTTTGTTATTTAGATTAAAAGATCCTCATTATCTTACAACCATTCTTTTTCTTAAAACGCTCTTCCAACATATCAACATTAGATGAAAGAGATTTGGTTGTATCATGATGAGTTAATTAACATTTTCTGTTTTGCAATTAGATTAAAAGATCCTCATTATCTTACAATCATTCTTTTTCTTAAAACGCTCTTCCAACATATCAATATTAGATGAAAGAGATTTGGTTGTATCATGTTGAGTTAATTAGCATTTTCTGTTTTACAATTAGATTAAAAGATCCTCATTATCTTACAATCATTCTTTTTCTTAAAAAGCTCTTACAACATATCAATATTAGATGAAAGAGATTTGGTTGTATTATGTTGAGTTACATTTCATGTTCATTTGCAAGCTAGGATATCCATGGATTATAATGTTCTGTTTTTCACCATTTTCCTAATTAGGGATAGAATTTACAATTACACTCTGTTTTGAGTCTAAGGTTTCCTTTTCTTTTCTTTTTGACATAGATTTGATTTCATCTTTTGAACATAGATTAGCATACTAATTACTAAAAAGAAAAAACCCCCAAAAACAATAAATAAAACACATACAACGAAGTAAAGAAGAGGTCACTTAAGCACATATAGTGCACCACATTTCATCAGTTTACTAGTCCTGGTTGATAATTTATGTTAGCAATTTAGGACACTAAATTGACTACACACATACTACTCATTACTCCATCTGGAATCCAAATAGCAACGCTATATAATATTAGGTTCAAAAATATCTCCCAAATATGTATCTCAGAGCACAGGGAGCAGAATCATACAAAACTACAGCAAAATTCTTCCAAAATTCCAGAACCCTACTTTCATCTTAGAACTTACTATATATAGAGTTTCCCTAGAGGGTCTATGGTACTTGATCATTTATGAGCGACCCATATCTATGAAATAAAAACATGCTACCTAAATTCTAAAGCGTACATTGAGCAATTACTTCTTTACTGAGAGAATTAAAACATGAATGGGGTGAAATTGAGATTTCACCAGCAAAATCATCAAAATTAAACCAAAAACATAAAGAACATGGTCTCCCATTGAGGCTAATAATGGGAGCCTTCAAGACGGTATGGCGAGGAGCGGTCGTAGGTGTACAAGATGATTTAATTTTATGATTCCATCTATTGCATGCAGACCTCCACTCCCTCAGTCTAGTGATTTCCACTTAATCCATTATGAAGAGGCCGGTCGTAATGAGCACACCTAGTTCTTTAGCAGAGATGTTCTGAGCAGACCACATAAACCACAACTGCATGTTCTGCCTCAACAGCCCACGTGGTGTCATTTGAAGTGCAAAAACGAGAATCGGATTTCGAAGGGGGGCTCAAGTGGTAAGCGGTATCGGAGAGGGGGGGCGGGGGGAATGATGAGAGGATGACACATGGAGGAGTGGGCGGTAATGGATACCGCCCATTTCGGACCCCTCCCCCTCCCCCCCCATGGTTTAAGTTCGAAAGATGTGGGGTGTGCAAAATGAAACAAGGATCGTCGGATGCATTGGGGTGAAGCAGAGGTGACGAAGGGATGTGGAGGGCTTAGCGGTGATGAGATGTGTGAAATTGAATGAGAACGGTGGGAGTGATGGTGGGGCCCAACCGCATCGCAATCTCAACTCTTTACCATGAAGTAGTAAAGGTAAACTCTAAAATGTGTGATGTGCGAAGTGCAGGGAGAAGGTAAGTGACGTGGAGGGAAGGTGGGACCAGACTGCATCGCAAATCGCAAACTTTAAGTTTTAAGTATAAGCGTTGGGGAAAAACTCTAAAAAATTCAAAGTGCAATGCACAGGGAGGGTGGAGTGATGTGGCAGGTAAGATGGGACCAGACTACATTGCAAATCGCCAACTTTGAGCTTTAGTTATAAGTAGTGGGGGTTTAAAATCTAAAACTTGCGAAGTGCGGGGAGAGGGACCCATCCACATCGCTCATCGAAGAATTTAACATTTGGGAAATAAGGTAAACGCTTAAAAACGCAGAGTGGGATTTATGTTTATTTGAGGATGATGTGTCAGGGAGAAGTGGAGCCCACTACAATCGCAGGGGTTTATCAATCAGTGAATGTTTTATGCAGTAAGGAAAAGTTTTATGATGTTGTATATGATATGTGATATGTATTGGAAATGACTGTGAAGTGGGGGGAGGAGCTGCTGTGGTGGGCCAAGTTAAACCAAATAGATTGTGGGCATTTCAAAGGTAAGTTGAAACAAATGTGATGCCATACATTGCAAGTTAGAAATCGCGGTTTTTAAGTTTTAGTTACGATGTGAAAGGTTTATAATATGCGATATACGATAGAGGGTGGGGAAGAAAGGGTGACGTGGAGGGATGGTCCCACTTTAATCGCAATAAGGGAATAAGGAAGTGGATGGTAAACGAAACCAATGATATAGCGGTGAAATAAGGTAAAGTAGAAAAATGAGGTGAAAAGGCGGAAAAGGTAAGGTTTAGTGATTTTCAAGGGAAATGGAATGAAAAGGGGTTTGGTGGGTGGTTGGGTCCCACTTCCATTGCACATCGTACTTCGACATTTTTAAATTTTACCCTTTGCACCTATCTTGCAACACTTACGCTCTACAACTGCAATTTTAATCTCCATTATTGACTGATGCTCAAATTAACGGTCCTCATTGCTCCCCTTGTTATCGTTTTTTGACCTTGTCTCTTTGGTTGCACCTTGTCTCTTTGGTTGTCATTTCTTATTTGTTCGTGGAACACTTGCCCCACTTTCATGACTAGACTGCTTTAGCATTCACGACTTGACCTGAATGCATGCACGAATTGACCCAACCTCGTTTAGGACTCTTCCCTTGTTGTTTTTCTGTCTTAAATGTTTCTCTGTTGCCTTTGTCTTCGCTAACGGTAACTTCCTTTCAGCCTCTACCCTGTGATTTCATTATAGGGACCACTTCTCCATGTTATGTGCAGTCAAATGCCAACACTAGTGATGGAAAATTTTGGAGCTTTCTCCATGTAGAAACCCTTTAGGGGATTCTTTATTTGTCTCCATCCTCATCTCCTTAATTTCTCTGGCAATATCCTGCGTGGTTTGGAGAAGAAGCTTGGGAAACTCCTTTTCATCCATCTATCCTGCTATTGGAGTTTTTCCTTTGTCTTCTTTGCTATTTGTATAATAATATCTCTGGTTCCTATTAAGATACCACTTCTCTCACTCTATGAGAGGCTCTCCTTCTTCTGATGACATAGTTGTTGTACTACACAGCCTCAGCCAAGATCATGCTCTAATACCACTGTAATATTCCAAATT
The DNA here is from genome assembly GCA_034641835.2 of Pinus albicaulis. Taxonomy (NCBI): domain Eukaryota; kingdom Viridiplantae; phylum Streptophyta; class Pinopsida; order Pinales; family Pinaceae; genus Pinus; species Pinus albicaulis. The sequence continues at coordinate 912,426,021 of CM076582.1, forward strand.
AGGAATATAGCACATAAAACTAGAAAATGTAGTTAAATATCAATACATAAATAGGAGAAGGTCATAGAGACATTTTATTTCATATTATAGCAGAGAAATGAGTACAGGATCTTGAGGAAAGAGACACTCAAGCTAGGCAAAACAAGCATCAAATGACCCAGTACATGAAATATGAAATGATGCTGCTACATAAAATGTCGGAGAACATATGCCTACGTAGTCCTATGGAGGATAACTACAGGGTAAATCTGAAAATACAAAGGAATACCAATGTAGTTCTTAGAAAATGTCACGATCAAAGATCTAGGCTTTCTAGCACCAATCCAAGACAACCCAGAAGGGATTTCCGGAAATACACCCTATGAAAGTTGCAGCCCTAGGGCAGAATAACACATTGAAACTGGGTAACTGATAGGAGGTGGCTGATATGATATAAAAATGGCTAATAATCCTCCAATAGATCCTCCAAATGAGGGGCTAACCCCCTCACTGGAAAACCCACTCACAAACTTAGGCACTAGGCCCTCCACTGCAACTGCCCTGCAAAATAATGTAGTTTCTGAAGGACACTGCATTGTAGATGATGGAAGAAGCTTGGCCTGATTCTAGATTGTGAAATAATACTCAATGAACCTCCTTTCTAGACTCACAGATAAAGGGTTTCTCCCCTCACTAGAAAACAAGCTCAGAAACTAGGTTTGTCAACCCTCCACTGCTACTGCCCTGCAAAATAACGCAATATTTGAAGGAGACTAAGTTGTAGATGATGTATGAAGCTTGGCCTGATGCCGTATGGTGGAAATTAAGCTCAAGTAACCTCTCCTGAGTGGCCACTCAAAGTACCCCGACGATGAGGGTGGTATTCCCGCTCGGAACACCATTGTGCTAAACAGCACATCAGACTCCGCTAAACAGCTGAAGTGTGCAGAAAGTCATAAAAGACCAAACATAAACAATATTCAGAATGCCTTCCATGGTTTCCATCCCCTTCCCTATATGATTTTTGAGCCTCCTCACCCTTGGTCCCACTCATTAAATATGCTACTCTCATGGAGACTCCCTCCCACTAATATTGTGTTGTCCCTCAATAACTCTCCACTACCTCCATACTAGCATTGTTGATTTGGTCAAAATTGACCCCATCCACATACTTCAAACTTTATTCACACCTAATATTTATTATTCAACTGATAAGATGATCCACATTCACAATAGAATTGGTTTTATTCCTACTAAAGGGATTTATGGGTCTCCCTGCCCTCTTATTCATCTATCTAAATGATAAAAGAAAAAATTAATATTCCAACTAGCTGTTGAAAGATAATTAGGAATATTACACTTTCTCAATCTTCATATCAGCAGGAGGATTCTTTAAAGCCACCTAAAAAATCCCTCCAAGTTGCACGACGCTTCTACTAAAAAGTGTGACACTTATGTGTGCTTCGCGACGCTTCTATGTTGGATGCTTTCTAGACAGGTGTCAAAGAAAAATGGTCCAAGTCTCGAGGTTACAGTTTTCCCAAGATTTTTTTATGGATAAGGGAGTCTATTTTCGCCCCTCATTATTGAGGAATCATGTAATTACTCAAGGAGACAAATACTCGTAGCTATTAGCTAAATTTGGGGGGCTTGTTTCTAACTTCCCTAAATTCTAGGTAATGACTCATAGGGTGCATTTATGATGTATTTTGGATCATTTTTCAACCCAATGAGGTGGAATCTTCTCTAGTTTCTATATTTAGTCCAACTCAAGTCATTTTAGAGGTTGGTGATCTGAAAATGGAAGTATTTGTAATGCTATGCAAAGTATCCATTTCCATATAATCTAATGTGCAAAGTGTTCTCCATGACTTGCAGGTTAAAAAAAGTAGTTTTGGTAATGTTTCTAAGTTTTATGTGAGGATTTGTTATTTAAATTTACTATTTAACATATCATAGCAGAAATACATAGAAATTAAAATTCACCATAACATAACACAGCAAAATGTTGAGGCATTTCACCCCTCCTTGGCTACATCTGTCGGTCCAAGGCTCCCCAATGGCATGTCCTTGCTCTATTAAATTTCTCAAATTGGTTACACTGTGAAAAATATGCCTAAACAGGAAAAACCAATTGTAAATTTGACTTCATAAGATAGAAAATAGCTATAAATGGCTTTTTTTTCACCTTAAACAGTGAAATACAACCCAAAACAGTGCCTCTTCAAAGATGGCCCTAATGGCTCCTTCCTCTTCCCTGAAGAAAAGTATGTTGTAGATCACCTCTGTTCACTCTAAAACCTATTTCAAACTCTCCAAAAGGTTGAAGAGACCCAAAATTGACTAAAATTTCATCTTTTTTGGTCGAAAATTGAGAGAGTTATGACTTCTGCAACAAAAATGCCCAATGTCACCCAAAAACCCCACTAAAAGTGGGAAAACTCCAGTTAGCTCCACCATTTTGGCGATTCCGCTGGATTATTTGGTCCGCCAGTGGAACCACCAGATCTAACTTCCAGTTAAGTTAAATTTCAAAGGTGAGTGGTCACATAGGTTTCGTCGGAACCGCACCTTATCCGTTTGCATTTAATGTTTGAGGGGTTGGCCACATGGCTCCGAACCCGCCGCGGTCACATAACCGTACCCACCAGACTCCAATCTTGGTCTTCTCTAAGGGCTAGCCCCCTAAACGTTTCCACCTGTTCATTCGTTTAAGCCCACGGTTCATAGCGCTGGTCACAAGTCTTTCGAGGCTTAGCCCTGGGGGTAACCTTTAACTCTCTGCCCGTTCAATACGCCAATGACCCAAATGTGTTCACACCCACCTGAATGTTCAACGAACACTGCCACAGTGTGTCGGTCGGGTCACCCTACCCAAGGAGTTAGGTCGAGGGTTCAAGACCCATGGCCTCCACAATTTTCACATGCATTTTTCAACTAATGGCCTGGGGCCACATGGCCGCCTACGAGCAGGCCACGTGGCACCCACTGATAGGCCCATAAACATTAATAAAAATTGCTTTTCAAATAATAATTTTTTTTGTAAAAATTGACAAAATCAATAAAATCAAAAAGTCTTGTTTTGGAGGTCACTGGACGAATTCAAACCTCAGTAACATTCACATGGGACCTCGGTTTTGAGTCCCATTCACGGTGCGAGAATTGCAGCGATGAGGCGTTTCCAGTTGTTTAGATTGCAACCATTTCTAAGCATTTCCATTTTTTAGCATTTTCTTCACTTGGACATGATATCTTGATCACACCTCCCCATTGGGAAGCTTTTGGACCCCAAAATCCTTCAACTACCTATTCAGAATATGAGGGTACAAATCTCTCACCTTTTCCACCTCCATCCATTTTTCCTTACTTGGTTTGCTGCCTTTAAGACCAATCTTAAGATAATCAACACTTCCCCTCCTCGAAGTGCATGTCCTCCTGTCAAGGATAGCATCCTCTTTCAGCTCATCCAAATATTTTGGTGAGAAATCCTCTATGGATGGCAGCTGGATGTCACTTTCATGATCAAAAATTAAAGGAGGTTCATACAAACGTAAATTTTCCACATTCACAATGGAATACATTTACATATATGAAGGAAAATCTAGTTGAAAATAATTATTTCTAACTTGTTTAATAATCTTGAATGGACCATAACAAATAGGCTTCAACTTTTGACCTTCTCCTTGCATTCTTTCCTTACTAATATGCAGTCATACCTCATCTCCTTCTTGAAACTTATGATCAATTCTGTGTTTGTCATGCCTCTTCTTGTACTTGCCTTGACTTTTTTCAAGCTGTTCTTGAACCTACTAATGTATGAGATGAATTCTTTCATTGAACATGTGAGCTTTGTCAATGTCACTATGCCCATCATTGGCAACATCATTCTCAAGAATGAAATCAAAAGGTGACTTAGGCAAATATCCAAAAAAAGCTTCAAAAGGTGAAGTATTTGTAGAAGAGTGCTTGGCCCGATTGTAAGCATGCTGAATGTAATGAAAGTGTTCATCCCAAAGCTTGGGATGCTTGCTGCAATAACCTCTCAAAATATGGACAATGGTTTTGTTCACTACCTCTGTTTGGCCATCTGTTTGTGGATGGAAAGAAATACTCTTCTTCAACTTGGTGTCCATCATCTTCCAGAAATTGGACCAAAAATTCCCAGCAAATTTGGAATCCCTGTCACTAACAATAGAAGTAGGCAAGCCATAATGAACCCATACATGTTGAAAATATAAATCATCATTTTTTTCAGCAGTTATAGATTTCTTACTTTGCATAAGAATACACATCTTGTTGAATATATCAACTACTACATAAAGATAATCATGCTTCTTTCTAGACAATGGTAGACCTCCAACAAAATCCATAGAAACACTTTCCCATGGTCTATAAGGTACCGGTAATGGCGTATATAAACCAAGCTTCCTATTGCTAGGCTTGATTGTAGCACATAATGAACAACCTCTCATGAAACATGAAACACTATCTACCATGCGAGGCCAATAACAATATCTCTATAAATGTGCCACCGTTTTGCTTACCCCGAAATGTCCAACAATAAGAGAAGAATGAGCTTCTCTCATGACACTTAGTCTCTCTCCCTGTGGTATACATAAATTTCCCATATGAAATATCAAATTATTATGCAAGTGATAATCATTCTCCTCAACATGATTCCCTTCACTCAAGTTAGCATACACATCCTTAAAATCAACATTTGATGCATACTGTTCTATGTAACTCTCATGTACAATAGAATAATTATTAATTAAAGTAGTAGCACTAATAATAGGCCTTGAAAGCATATCATCAACTTTATTGAAAATACCTTTCTTGTACCTTATTACCAAGTGAAATTGTTGTAGGAAACCCATCCATCTGAAATGTCGTGACTGTTGTAATTTACTTTGCGACTGCAAGTACTGTAAAGGCTGATGGTCGGTATGAAAAACTGTTTCTTTGCCCATCAAATAGTGTTTCCACTTTTTGACACTTTGTACCATAGCATACAACTCCTTATAATATGTAGGATAATTCACAACAACACCATTAAATGTCTCAGAATGAAATGCGATAGGCTTACCATGTTGTAAGCGAACTGCACCCATGGCGTAATCACTAGCATCGGTGTGAATCTTGAATGGTTGTCTCAAGTCCGGTAATGAAAGGACTGGAGCTGAAATTATATTCTCTTTCAAGACTCAAAAGATTTCTGTTGCTTGCTTCCCCATTTGAAAGCACGCTTCACACTTGTCACTGCATGCATACGAGCTGTTATGGCAAAGAAGTTAGAAATAAACTTCCTCCAATACTGAGCTGCACCCAAAAAACTTCTTACCTTTGCAATGGATTTAGGAGTAGGCCAATTCACAATGGCTTCTACTTTAGAAGGATAAATTCTCAAAGCACCTCCTCCTACTATGTGTCCCAAATAAACCAAAGAATTCTTTCCAAATTCAGACTTTGACATTTTAAGAAATAACTGATTTTTCTTCAAAATATCAAGTATTTTCTTAACATGCATGACATGATATTCTCTAGTCTTGCTGAAAATTAAGATGTCATCTAAGTAGAAAATAACGAAATCATCAAGAAAAGGCTGTAAGACATCATCCATTACCCACATGAAAGTTGCAAGTGCATTGCATAAACCAAACGGCATAACAAGCCACTCAAAGAGTCCCTGTTTGGTTTTAAATGTTGTCTTCCAAATGTCACTTTCTGCAATTATAACTTGATGATAATCACTACGTAAGTATAACTTAGTGAAAAATTTAGCATCTTTCAGCTGATCTAACAAATCATCTATCCTTGGGAGTGGGTGACAATTCTTTACCGTTATCTTGTTCAATGCCTTGAAGTCCACACACATGCGCCAAGTTCCATCTTTCTTTGGAATCAACACTATCAGTGACCCACATGGCGAAGTGCTTGGTCTTATGAAACCTTTGTCCAAAAAGTCCTTAATTTTCCTCTTTATTTCAGAATTCTCCATGATAGACATGCGGTACATGCCTATGTTAGGAATATGATAATCTTGTTGCAACTGTATTTCATGTTGAATATCCCTTTTAGGAGGAAAACCTGTCGGTTCCTGAAACATATCATGATGTGCATCAACTACATCATATAAATCTAATTTTAACTTGGAATCACAATTTTCAAATGACTCATGATTCACATCAACCTTAGGCTTAACCATAAGAAGTACAAAACTCTTACTAGAATTCACTAGCCTTTTTACCTGTCCCACATTTACCATCGCTATATTTGTCTTCTTGCGATGTGCTTTGAAAATAAAATCCTTGCCATCTTTGAAAAGATGATACTTATTTTTGTGGCGATGGAAGATCGTTTTCCTGTCAAATAAGTAAGGACTTACCAAAACAATTCCTAATATATCAAGCGACACTACATCAAGCTCAATTGTGTCAATAAAGTGTGCAGTAATTGCAAAACGCAATATGCACTTTCTTGAGACTTGTAAGTTTGCATCCTTGCATATCCATCCAAGTGGATATGGCTTTGGATGTGGAATGGTCTCAAGTTTTAGCTATTTGACCAAGTATTTTGATATGAGATTTGCTTGTGACCCACTGTCAAACAGTGTGTCAATTTTTTTATGTTTTGAGATTACCCTCACATGGAACAATTAAATTCTTTCTTCCTCATTTGGAGCTTGTACATGACATTTTGAAGTACTAGTGCTTGGTTTAGTTTCAGTTTCCTTTCCCTTCATACTCTTCAAACCCATGGATGTAATTTTGGTTTCGTCACCTGAATCATCACCTAATTCTTGTTGTGTAGTTGTAGTAGCTGCAGTTTTCTTCTTTCCTTTGTTTTTGTTAAATTGAGTTCTTTTCCAACAGTTTTTCTCTTCATGGCCTTCTCTTGAACAATGTTTACATATCAATTTATCACCCTCTTTTTTGATAGATGCATTCTTTTTGCCTTTTCCCTTAGAGGTTTTGTCTTTATTTTTCCCCTTAAAAAGCTTGTTTCTACCCTCATCAATGTTGAAGTTTGCAACAAGAAACAATGAAGGATGCATCTTGAAACATCATCCTTGATCCTAGTTGGAAAATAATCAACTAAACTAGGTGGGGCCCACACAGGCTATTTTTAGGTGTATGTCTATTTTTAGACATGGTGAGCATATTCTATATGTAGCAGGAGGCTATTTGTAGATGGTTGGTCAAATGTGAAAAATAGATGAGATTCTATTTTTAGAATATTTGGCGAAGTCTATTGGTAGAATAGCAACAATAGCATGATCAGTTGGATTGATGCAGGCAGATCAAAGTGACAGTGTCGGATACTGGAGCGCAGTTCAGAGTTGACAGCAAGTGCAGAGTTCAACAACGCAGTGGTTCATGAAGACATGTGCAGTAATTAAGAAGAAGTCGAAGACTTTGATGACAAATGCATTATACTGATTGAGTTGTTTGGAGCCTTTCAGTTTCAGAAGTGTTGCGGCAAGAGTTGCAGAGCAGATGCATGGAGTTGCAGGGTGATTGCAAAGGTTGCAGGGAAAATGCATGGAGTTGCATGTTGCATGCAAAGACATTCATTTCTTGTTGAGAGGGAGTGTTGAAGTTTGCAACAAGAAACAGTGAAGCAGGCATCTTGAAACATCATCCTTGATCCTAGTTGGAAAATAATCACCTAAACTAGGTGGGGCCCACACAGGCTATTTTTAGGTGTATGTCTATTTTTAGACATGGTGAGCATATTCTATATGTAGCAGGAGGTTATTTGTAGATGGTTGGTCAAATGTGAAAAATAGATGAGATTCTATTTTTAGAATATTGGGCGAAGTCTATTTATAGATCGCTGATCTAAAAATAGATGCATGTCGATTATTATTAGCTCTTAATAATAATCAGACTCTAAACAACAACTTATTCTCTTGGAGCAATTCAGTTCAGTGCCCAGATGTGGCACATCAGCTGACAGAAGGAATTACACAATTCCTAAGGGTTTACTAGAGCTAATGCATGGAGGACTCAGTTAGAACTCAAGTGGCAAAGTTATGACACAGTTGGAAGAAGTAGTTATGGAGTTGTATTCAGTTTAACTCAGTTAGACTCAGTTGAGCTAGTTGTATCTAGTCTAACTGAATGATACACTAGTGAGAGTGGATTGAATTAATTAGTTAATTAATTCACAAATAATAACTCATTAATCAACTGAACAATACAGCAGTTAACTACAGTGCATGGCAGTTCCAGTGGAGACCCAGTGGAGAGATAGGTGAAAGGGCAAGATGGACTATCCGTTGTGACTACTAGTGATGCATGAATTGCATCTACATATACATTGGAGTTGCCAATGATAATAACGTAGTCAAGGAGAGTGGGATTGCATCGAATTGGTCTTTGTAACCAGCTTGGATTGCGCAGTGGAGGCAGGCTAACAGGAGGGCAGAGATCGGTGCATGGATTTGCAAGATTGTTCCTTATTAGTGTGTGACGATTGTATTGTATTGAGAGCTTGAGGTACTAAGCTTTGTATGAGGATTGTTACATGATCTCCATGATATACATAATATGATAGTTTGGGTTTGAATATTTTCGTACTACTGCTAAAGAAAAGTGTTATGTGTGTTTTTATTGCTTCATGTGTTTTGCAATTGTTGATTAAATTTCCGCAAGATTATAGTGGAAGGATTCTATATTTTGCAAGAAGATAAATATTGTGAGATCAAGAGAGTCCGGATATATACATGCATAGTGTATATAATATATACATGGTATTAGAGCTGTGTTATAAATTTTCTACATGGAATGAGAGTAGGAATTTTGGGGCGGGCGAGTTTGCAGAGAATATATGAAATATATGGTGAAATATTTACAAAAATACATATTTTGGACTCTCGCGAAAAATACCCAAATTGAAAAAAATCGATCAAATCGAGCTCGGGGATGAGGGAGATATCATCGATTTAAAATTAGCTCTTTTGTTAGAAAATTTTGCACTTACGGACAATTTCAATGTGTGTGTTAACCAAGGATCTACATGCACTCAGGCAGAGTAAGCAAAGATTTGAGGAGAAAAGTACAGGTTAAGTGACTTGGTGGTTGAGAGGATCATTTCAACATGCACCTAAGAAGTGCTCTCCTCATAAGGTTGTGGAGCAGCCACAACTGGAGATGCAGAAGAATCTTTATAGATTTGATGTAGATGGGATTTCTACGGAGCTTCCTATTGTTGGGAAGTGCAAGAAAGACATGCAATTTAAGCTTGAGAGGGAGCAGGATTTGCATGCAGGTAAGAGTGAACCTTGATATGTGGAGCAGCCATAAGATGAGGATCATGGAGTGGGAGCAACCACTCATGCAGAGAAATTTTGTGCCAGATGGGCAGAGGGAGTGCATGCAGCTATACCACCAGGTGAGAGGTGGGGCGACATGCATGAGTAATCCCAAGAGGATATTTCTGGGTAGGATTCATTGAGATGGTGTGGATCTCATGAATTGAACCTGGCTACGAGGAGCCCACAGAGAAGTAGTAGCATGATCAGTTGGATTGATGCAGGTAGATCAAAGTGACAGTGTCAGATACTGGAGCGCAGTTCAGAGTTGACAGCAAGTGCAGAGTGCATGGGTGTAGATTTCAACAACACAGTGGTTCCTAAAGACATGTGCAGTAATTAAGCAGAAGTTGAAGACTTTGATGACAGATGCATTATACTGATTGAGTTTTTTGGAGCCTTTCAGTTTCGGAAGTGTTGCAGCAAGAGTTGCAGAGCATATGCATGGAGTTGCAGGGCACTTGCAAAGGTTACAGGGCGAATGCATGGATTTGCATGTCGCAAGCAAAGACAGTCCTTTCTTGTTGAGAGGGATTGTTGAAGTTTGCAACAATAAACAATGAAGGAGGCATCCTAATACATCATCCTTGATCCTAGTTGGAAAATAATCACCTAAACTAGGTGGGGCCCACACAGGCTATTTTTAGGTGTATGTCTATTTTTAGACATGGTGAGCATATTCTATATGTAGTAGGAGGCTATTTGTATATGGTTGGTCAAATGTGAAAAATAGATGAGATTCTATTTTTATAATATTGGGTGAAGTCTATTTATAGATCGCTGATCTAAAAATAGATGCATGTCGGTTATTATTAGCTCTTAATAATAATCCGACAATAAACAACAACTTATTCTCTTGGAGCACTTTATTTCAGTGAACAGATTTGGAAAATCAGTGGGCTGAAGGAATTACACAATTCCTAAGGGTTTAATAGAGTTCATGCATGGAGGACTCAGTTAGAACTCAAGTGGAAAAGTTATGACAGAGTTGGAAGAGTAGTTTATGGAGTTATATTCAGTTTAACTCAGTTAGACTCAGTTGAGGTAGTTGTATCTAGTCTAACTGAATGATACACTAGTGAGAGTGGAGTGAATTAATTAGTTAATTAATTCACAAATAATAACTCATTAAGCAACTGAACAATACAATAGTTAACTACAGTGCATGTCAGATCCAGTGGAGACCCAATGCAGAGATAGGTGAAAGGGTGAGATAGACTATCCGTTGTGACTAATAGTGATGCATGAATTGCATCTACATATACATTGGAGTTGCCAATGATAATAATGCACTCAAGGAGAGTGGTATTTCATCGAATTGGTCTTTGTAATCAAATTGGATTTCGCAGTTGAGGCAGGCTAGCAGGAGGGCTGAGATTGGTGCATGGATTTGCAGATTTCTTCTATGTTATTGTGTGACGATTGTATTGTACTGAGAGCTTGATGTAGTAAGCTTTGTATGAGATTGTTACATGATCTCCATGATACATAATATATGATGTTTGGGGTTTTCAGCTTCAGGCTTTCCCGTTAAACATATGTGTTATGTGTGTTTTTATTGCTTCATGTGTTTTGCAATTGTTGATTAAATTTCCGCAAGAATTATAGTGGAAGGATTATGTATTTTGCAAGAAGATAAATATTGTGAGATCAGGAGAGTCCGGATATATACATACATATTGTATATAATTTCTACTATCAAAATTATTTTTCCCTCTAGCCTCTAAATGCGTGGCTTGTACACAACCTCTTCTAGACTAAGGATAGTATGTCTAAGGTAGTTGTGCAAACCACCTATATATTTCAGCAAAGTATCTTGACTTTGTAAGTCTACCCCTAATAAGAGTGCTCTTCTCCTAAACTCTTGGGTGTAGTCTTGTACATTTTGTCCCTTAAGTTGTCTGAAGTTTTTCCAATTCATGATAGCCTTTTGTAAATGAGCTAATGGATAAAATTCCTTTTTAATTGCAGTAATAAATTTAGCCCATGATAAAGTGATCTTACCATGTTTTTTAATTTCATCCTCGGTCTTGGCTTCCCACCATACCAATGCTGCTCCATCCATTCTCAAAGAGGTTAACTGTATCTTGGTGTCGTCATCATGAAGGTTCTGTATCCTCAAGTAAACCTCCAGTTTCCTTATCCAATTGTCAAGTTTCTCTGCATTGACTTCTCCATTAAACATAGGCAACTCAAATTTAACATCAAGCTTTAAAAATTGAATTTTACCAGTGGTTTTAGACTTGTGAGATTGATTCACCGAAGTAGAGGATGACGATGTAGAGGAAGAGAATGAAGATGGGGATGGTGGATCACCATTTCCTCCATGTCCTTTCTTTGACTTGTCATCACTTTTCTTTCCTCCTGAAGAACCCTCACCTTCTTTCTGATGTTTAGACCCTTATCCTACAAGCATTTCATTCCTTTCTTGGTAGAGTATCCTCACCATCTCTTTCATGTCTAGGAAAGCCTTTCGGAACACCCGTTCTCCTTCTTTGGGATCAATGTCTTTAGGAACTTCTCCTTCTCTTGAAGACATGCTTGAGGCTTCTTCTATGGATCTTGGAGATAAATTATAAGGTGGATTTAATGGCTCTCTGGCCCTCCTTGGTTGATGATTACTTTGCGCTCTAACCAATTGTCCTTCCCCTCTCTTGAGTTTAAGCCGAGTAAGCATCAAAACTTGCAAATATCCAACTATATCTTTGCACAAGAACAAATGCAGACCAAAAATATAGCTCTGATACTAGCTGATCTGAAAATGGAAGTATTTTTAATGCTATGCAAATTATCCATTTCAATATAATCTAATGTGCAAAGTGTTCTCCATGACTTGCAGGTTAAACAAAGTAGTTTTGGTAATGTTTCTGAGTTTTATATGTGAGGATTTGTTATTTAAATTTATTGTTTAACATATCACAGCAAAAATACACAGCAAGCAAAATTCACCATAACATAACATAACGAAATGTTGAGACAGTTTTGTAATATTCCTAAATTAGCCCAAGCTAATAGGAATATTCAATTTTTCTTTGTTTTTCTTTTCTTTCATGTTGATAAATAAAAATGCAAAGGAGGACATGTAAAACTCCTAAAGCTATGAATAAATCAAAACCACATGTGAACAAAGACATATCTAGGTTATTTACATTAAAACACCCTTATGTGTGAAAGGGATTGAACTATTTGACTAGGTCAATATGACCAAATGACAACGTTGTCTAGATTCATTGAACCTCCTACATAAACAACGCAGATCAAGTTGGAGACTGTTCATGTGAAAAAGGCTAATTCATTTGAGATGGTTATGGTTTGCAAGGACTCTATCTTATAAAAGGAAGAGAAGGACAAAAAGAGAGGGTTGTTGATGACCATATTATTTCAGAAGATATTGTCTGTTTAGACATTTCTTATTCTCTTGGCTATTTAGCAGAGAATAGTGTTGTTTAGCACTTGGGTGTTCCTGATCGGGAATCCCACCTCTTCCATTGAGTAGCTCTTGGAGGAGCCTTGCATTTCTTGTCCACTATCAGGCTTTGGACCAAGCTTCATATTCCAACCACAATTCAGATCCTATTGAGGGTTTGATTGTTTTTGCAAGCTACAGCAGTGGAAGCTAGATCTATTCAGATCTAGGAAAATCTAGTGCCTCTTCTCAGTGAGTGTGTCTTTTAGCCTCTTGAAAGAGTGTATTGGATCATTAGAGCTGCACTTTTAGATCTAGGCATCAAGCCTACTCAGTACTAAAGCTAACAACGCGGTTTCTCTCCCATAACTGCGTTATCTGCAAGAGGGAAGTTGCAGGGTGTTTGAGCAACTATTTGGAGGAGAGATCTCTGGTGTTAAGGAGCCTTCCTTACACTGTGGTGGTCCATGGATTGGCCATCCAATCCATGTATGTTTTAGATCTTTGTTTTTTATTGATATATCTGCTTCATAATTTCTGAATCATTCTGCAGATCTACTGCAGTAGATCTCAGATCTACTCTTGTACATTCATGTTTTGCTGAAAACCCCAAGGGGATCTGAAAGAGGAGCCTTTCTAGTGTACAGATATGATATGGATCTAACCTTTTGTACACATATCTTCTCTAGATATAATATGTAATCACTAGCTGCTATATGCTTCAGAAAATAACACTGTCAAGGTTTTACAGTGAAATACAATTGTTGCAGCACCTCTTTTAGAGGGTTTTTCTCATTAAAGTCTTCATTCTTCCTCTTATACTGTATGAGCAACACTATGAATCTGATTTACTGATTTTTATACCATATTGCATATATCACCTTCAAAACATCACGCTGCATAAGCTTCAGTAATTTCTGCATACCACAAGTCATGGGGATTGGGTGTTTTTAAGACGTATCGGGAGTGGGAGATCTGTTTAACATAGCTAGAGTCATTTTTTTTTTGCTTAAATTTGGTATGTAATTCCCACATGACCTAAGCTAAAGTATCCCACTGCATTTCCCCTTATTTTTACGCAAATATTAGAAAATGACGTTTTTAGGGTTGAAATCGTTTCTTTTCCCCATCTTTTGGATCATAGATCAGAATATTGTTACAGGTGAAAATACCTCCTCATTAGCTCAGAGGAGAAGAAAAATATGGAAGGAATACAAAGACCTAAATTAAACCTATTTCTGCCAAGGTAACGCCTTTCTATAACAAAGCATGAGCGTTATAACGCATTAGACCAGTAAATGTGCTGCGTTAGTGGCTAGGGCAACGCTCTGTTTACACTAGAGGGCAGCATGACCCATTTTTTGAGTTTGAAATGGGAAAAACGCGCAGAGAATGATTTGAATCTCTGACTTTCCCTCACAAGAGAGTCAGTTCACAAAGGAAACTGCAAAGCACCAATTCATTATTGGTCACTGCCATAAAAGACTGAACTCCTAAGGAGGCAAAAGCATAGAGATTAAAGAAACATATTAGTTTTTTCTATTCCAAACTAGTGGAAAGAGAAAGGCAACAATGGCTTTCTCCCTCTCCTATAAAAAGGAGCTGAAGGCTCTTAGTTGAAGGTCGAAGGATTGCTAATGTTCTGAATACTTGTGAAGTAGAGGATAGTGTTATAGTGTGAAGGCCAAGAGTCAAAGAGGTTCCTAGAGAGCTTGTTGACTAAGACTTCACTACTTAAGAGATAGAGAGATTGGGAGGCTGAGGAGGGCTTGGTACGACCGACGGTTGTAATCCTCCTTCTTTCAATATCAATAGAACTGTATTTGTTTTGTCCATTCGATGCTTAATATTGTCATTATTGTTTGAATATTTACATAGCATGATATGAATGGCTCAGATGGGTATAATTTAGATGTTCATTATATATTAGCTTAATTGATAGGATATATGTTGTGTTAGAAATTACACGAGTACTTTGATTGATTGCAGGACTAAGATTTGGAGCCGGTGAAGAAGGACTCTTGCTTCGCTGCCTAGTGCTTTCCAAGGGACTCCGAGATCGTAAAAGAGGTAATTTTATATCGCATTCCGTCAAGTTGTTTTAAGTTAATATGAACATGTATATGCCATCTTTGTGAACTGTACAACTAATCTTACTGTCTGCCTTGGGCACCGGAAAGCCTTGAGAGGGATATACGATAACCAACAACCCAAGCATTTTACCCTATAACAGAATTGGCGACTTCACTGGGGAGTTTTACCCATAGTTTCCGGACTATTTCTTTCCTCCTTTCTTCTCTCCTCTGTTCACAGATCCTTCCGACCAGTACTTATGCCCAGTAGACATTTCAAAAGCTCGCAGAGTTCAATCCTGTTTCTGTTTGACCATCTGAAGAATTTTTCCCTGGCTAACGTTACCGCTGTAGGTTTTCCAGTGCGTTATAATGCTTACTCTACTTAAATACAGTGCGTTAGTCTCTAGATTAACGCTGTCTTTACTCAGAGACAGTGCATTACTCAGCCAAAACTTGCTGTTCACTGCTGTGATTGTGTTTTAGCTGCAGAATTTTTTGGCCATCAGTATATCTCCTTGAGTGGATCCTTGTGCTTGTTTACTAAGCTGGCATTTCTGTTTGTTTGCTCTTGTTTGAAAAGTTAGTGTCAAAAGCATTTACTTTTTAGAGAAGAAATTTTTTTTTTTAGTTTTTTTAGCATCTAGCTGAGTTAATTCTAAAATTTTCAGTTCATAGACTGTTAAGAAGAGGTAGATAGAAGTCTAAATATTTAAAGCTGAACTGTGTTATTTGAATGTTAGTGCATGGATGTTGAACAAAAACCTCTCCTTGTAGAAATACTCTTCATCGAATTAAATATGTAGAGCATGTTTTGCATGGTTTCTTGAGTCAGAGTCTCATTACATTTCATACGTCCACTCCCCCTCCGCAAGACTAATAATCAAGTACACTAAGAATCAAGCGATAATAAAATCAATCACATTACTCTTTTTTTGAGCTCGCACAAACAGTAGTTCATGCTAGGATCTTGGGTCAAGAACACTGAGAAAATCACCCAAGATCTCAAAACTTGAAACTAGAGTCATTAATAAGTGAAATCCTACTGCACTCATATTATCGGGACCATTCCTTTACCGGAGCTCAGCGCGAGACAACACTTGGGTGCACAAGAAGGTAGCCCGCCTTCGACTGCATCCGGTGGGTGTGTTATATATTGGGGTTCCCTTCGAGGATGTCGAAACTAGATCGGGGATCTAGGTATTCTTCCCATATAGCACACTGTCCTTGACCGTGGACCCCCCTAATGATGTCTGTGATTTGAGGTATCTTTAATGGCCATACTTTTTAGGGACTTACACAAGGTGACTGGGACGGGCTGTCCTAGTACCTGAAACAGACGGACCCACTCTGTCTTCAGTCTTTAGGAGGGTACTCGTCTTCACGAGAGTGCTTACACCTATTGTCTGAGATTCGGGCAAAGCTCTAGAGTGACCGTAACTGTACTTTCGACCAACCCTCTATGTATACTATTGTGATACTGGATTTCATCACCAGCAAATGGTAGTACTCAGACAGGGCACCCTATTCTGGCTGTGATCCGGATTTATGCAGGAACGCAACAGAATAAACACATAACCATAAATACAGAGATGCAGCGGAAATAACACTTCATTTCATTAATATCAAATAACAGAAAGATGCTTACAGACATAATGGAAATAAAATAGCTAGGGTGCCGGTAGCGAATCTCTGAGAAGAGATGTGGTGGCTACAGACCTCTGAACTGCTTTACAATGAGGCACGAGGGCCTATTTATTATTGAGAAACAATGGAGAACCCTAAACATCCCAAAAACCTAACCCTAGGAGATGAAGCGCCAAAACTATGGGGCCCGTTTGGGTAAATTGGTGTTTCAACTTCCCAGGGACGTAACTTTGGCATACTATCTCCGTTTGACGCACATGATACATCATTAGAAAGCTCTATCCGGGCAACCATCCCAGGTTCACCACCATCCTCCTCGCCAGTGGTCTATTCTATGCCATCACTGGGTAACCCCAGTAGTCAACATATACCTACTCCCAACCCTATGGTCATCACAACTGTCAGTAGCTTATAGAATCCTTCGACATCTAATTCTACCGTGACCACATTGGGACCCACGGTAGCTCCTCCCATGAGTATGACTACTTCAGTGCCTTTTAGCAACCCTTTCGGTTGGAACCCTCTGTTGAGTTCAAACCCCTTGGCCACTATACCAGGGGGCAGTGTTACCAGCACGCAAGTAGCAGGGAACATTTCGCTTCCCCTGCAATACTTAGGACAAATGGGACAACCTATTGTCAATAATTTTCCCTTAAGTCGTGCAAATATAGGTGTAGGGTCTATGTTGTTGCCAAAATATGCAAGTAGTAGCATGCCTCCAGGTAACTCTATTGCATCCATTTGGACTAACCAACCCCAACCTCCATCTGGAATGGGAGAGCACTTTTATCCTGGGGGAAACAAACCAGTTTCCCCACAATACAATATGCCCTATGGATAGCAACAATATGTCCCTACTCCTCCACCTATAGGAATTTTTTATCAAAGTCGCACTTATCCTCCTGGTAACACGTTGATGGGTGGACCCTATGGTCTAAGTAGTTAGCCCATACTACCTTGGTTAGAGTCAGAGGAAAATCCACAATTGCCATTTTTGGCAGCTTTGGACATTCCTGATATCCATAAAATGACTAACGACCCCATCAATCACAACCCACTTTGGCCTCCAGTACCACATAAGATTCCTTCCGACATCCCGAAGTTCGACGAGAAATAAGGGGACGACCCAGCCGCACACATCACTACCTTTGATCTATGGTCTATATCCAATTCCATGGTGGATGATAGTGTCCGGCTTTGACTGTTTCCCCACACCCTTACAGGTAATGCCACCAAGTGGTACATTGAATTGCCACGCACCGCCATCAATACTTTTGGCGATTTAGCGACGGAGTTCCTAAAGAACTTCCAATTACCAATTAGATTTGAAACTGGAACGAAATTGTGGATTTAGTCATGCGAAGACAATTTTTCACACCAGAGATTCTGATCATATTCATGAATGGAGACGAGGAGGAGGACAGCGTCAATCGAGATCATATTTTAACACTACAAGGAGCAGGATCCTGTTTAAGTGTATTGGTAGACCACTTTAGCTACGCATAACTAATAGCCCTAAATAACATAGTGGTCATGAACACTTGACGAATTGCCAGACAAAGCAGAGCTGTAACAATGATTCAAATGATTCATAAAGTGGAAGGATATTAAGTGTAAATGTAGTTTGTCATGCATCCAACAGAAGACAACACTCCATTTTTGAAGAATTTTATATTATAGGCACCCGGGAGGAAAACAACAGTATCAACTTCTCTCAATGGGATGGGTTCTTGGAAGTCCTCAACACTTCAGATCTAAGATTCTTCTCTCTAGTTGATGTAGAAAACCCAATGCAAAGAGTAGAGCTCAATGGGAGCAAATGGCAGAAAATGGTGACCGAGTGTATAGATCCAGAGTGATCTAATAGCAACAAAAGGTGAAGAATGATGGGGAAAACCCTCCTATTTATAAAAAAATATTGGGTCATTCTAGATCTTGGTGCAAGATTAAAATAATGTTAACCAAATCTAGATCCACCTTTTATGGAATACTTTATTATATTTGTTGGAGGGAAAGGGTCTTTGACTTGGGTCAAATCCCTTGATTAGTCAAATATAAATAAATAAATGATTTATTTATCTTTTTAAGGAAGTGGTTGGAAGATAATCAAATAAATAATGATTTATTTAATTATTTGTGGGTGATTTGGTCATATTTAACAAAGAATATTATCTAAATAAGATTTAAATAATTATTCCTAGAAATTAATAAGATAAATAAAGGTTTATCTAATTAATTTCTTTGATTTTGGGTTAAACATGACTGGGAATAATAATTAAATTATGGTTTAATTAATTATTCCATGAGGAAAATCAAACAAATATGGGTTTATTCAATATTTCCTTTTGGGGTTTCCTGTTTTAACATAGTGAAAGCGATTTTACTTAGGGTAAAACTGGTCTTACATGGTGTACTTGGGTCCATCTAATGATAATAAGTTAGATGACCAAAAAATGGTGTAACAGATTGCCCCTCAGCGTGCGAGTGTCAGGAGCAAATCGTATGACCGAAGTACGTTGTAAGAACACAATCACTAGAAAACAAAATGGGTGTCAGAGAGAGAAATGTGAGGTAGATAGTGTGCTGAAGGACTAGACCCGGAGGAGACGAGACTCGCAGGTGCAACAAGTCTCTTTTTATGAGAGGGTACCTGTGCTGAAGGCGGCAGGGGAGGCATACCTATGCCCGCCGAGACAAAGTACAAAAGAATAGTGTGTCCAGTAAACAAGGGACCGAACCATAATAATACAAACATGAGCTGATAGTGTATAATAGAGGAATCATATATATATTGTTGCACCATAAATGTCTTTAGACTTTGCACAATAATGATCAGTATTTATAGATACAAATACAACTAATGCCCCCCTCAAGTAAGGTTTTAAATCCTACACTGACAGAAACTGGGAGAGGCCAGTGGGTTAGATCTAGCCAAAATATCTGGAGCTGCATCGAAGGCTGCGAAGAAGAGGTCATCCGGGCATGTGGGGGGCTACCTGCAAGGCCACCCCCTCATGAGGGTTGAAACATCTCACACACGCCCGGGAATCATCAAGAGCTGCTGCTGGATCACTGGACCATCACGTATACGAATCTCGATCATGCTGAAAAGAGCTGGAGAAACAATCAAGCCAAAGGGAAAGGAGGTATCCCTTTGCCTGATCCAAGGCACCGAACAAGAGTGGAAGCGGGAACCAAGGTACACCGCCCTCTAGACCTAGCTTCTGGAATGAAAGAGCTGATGTCGACAGAAGGAGGTCCGCCATAGTGGAGAAAATGAGAGACCCTCAACTAAGGCACGAGAGAAAAAGGTAGAGCGATGGACAGACTGACACTAATGATGATGGTGAAATGGAAAGAACTGAGTAGCGAATGGACGACTTCCCTTGTTAGAGCATAAAGGGCATGAATGACATGGCAGCGACTGACACAATATCGTAAGGGATTGGGGGCAGTGGGACTGAAGGTCATAATATGCGACACAAGAGGGAAACCAAGAAATGAAGGATGGAGGGCTATATTAGGGTGATACAGTGTGTATCGAGAATTATTAAATGCTAACACACTTAACTTGATGTTTCCAAATAAGGCTTAATGACGGTGCTGCCACACAGAAAAGGCCCATTGGGGATCACAGGAAAACATGAGTCTAAGGTGGGAACTGATTGGCAATCATCTGGAACATGGACAAGCAGTGGGCAAAATGGTGCCCCAAAGGTAAGGCCTAAGAGAAATTATCTTATGAGGGGTAAGCGTGACCTTCTTGGACAAATGTGTCCTGTGAGAACATCTCAAAAACTAATAGGATACCTCACTTGAGGGGTCTTCGTGGAGAGATGACCAACTATGATATTTGACAATGGCTGCATGCAATATCACAAGAGTCTGTAAGAAGTGTAAATGCAGAACTTTCTTTAATAAGGCGCTTCCTCCAAAATCAGTTATGATGTTGTCGGGTGAATTATGTAGAGAGGAGAGGACCTAATTTAAGGCGAACGTAGCGGACAAACCGACCGTTGGAATCGCGATCCGTCAGTTGCAGGTAAGAGGTCTAACTTTTCTCTTGAATTTTGATGGATTATATTTTCAGTTTAGGGCCCAGAATCCTAGAAACAGCCCCTCCTTCATCTCTACGGTCGGGTCGCACTTTTTGGGGCAAAAAGTGCGACCTAGGACGCAGGTATCAGGGCAGAAAGTGCGACCTGGTCCAGAACAGAGAAGAAAACTGCGACCTGGGAGATGAGGGGGTTTTGGTGCTGTTTTATGGCTGGAAGTTGGGTTTTGGTGGTTGGTTATGGTTTTCCCGATCTGTATGCTGACAAAAATGATGTTTTTGTGCAGATATGGCAGATTTACGGGTCAACTGGAGAGAGAGAGATCTGGGGACACTACGAACAGAGATCCAGGCGGATCAGGGCATCCGCCGTGTATTGGCCAGATTTGGGGTTCTCAAGTTCTTGGAGAACCCTTTGATGAGAGCAGGGGAACCGTTACTGGCCCGGATTATCAGTTATTGGGATCCATGATCGATTCTTGTGTAGTAAAGAGATCGGAAACACGGTCCGTGGACGGTGTATTTCACATCGTCTCCCCGGCCACTTGGAGGGGGAAGACACAGGCTGTTAAGCTGGTTGGGGGCGACATATCATGGAGTTTGTGGAACGACATTGTCGACCGGGTCTCCAAGTCAAGGGGACTCGGATACCGATCGAGGATTTAGAGAGGCTAGAAACCCGTGCAATGGTCGCAGCTGTGCTGCGTATCCTGCATCCAGGTATCTATCACATCAGCACTTGGGCAGATGAGGTGGGGGTGTGTTGAGACCTGCTGGGGCTCCAGAGGCTGCTGGTGTCGCTAGAAGCGAGGCAGCTTGTCACTATGCAAAGTGTGGGCAGTGAACCATGATCGTTTGGTTATATGGGACTTTGCTTGTGCGCCTTCTTTCTTTTAGGAAGATCCCACTTGAGGCCTCATGTGGCCTGAGAAGACTGAGAATGATGTGCTGCTGGGAATGCCACTGGCAGCAGAGAGAGGGCCACGGGCTAGTGCTTTGTACTGGGAGTTTTTTTTTTTTCCATTGGGACCGGTATGCCTTTGTACATGTATCCATCATCCCCATGCTGGGATGAGCTACCGTGGGATCCTGAGACGCCACTTCCGCCTGGTCGAGTCTGGGGGCCCGATGGTAAGTGACAAATTGCTATTCTTGTGTGGGCATGTTAAAGTTTTTGAATAGTAATTGATGGTACCGATTCATGTACTTTTGGTATGCAGATATAGCACCGGTAAAACCGGCCGGATATATGGGACGACCAGCAGCGTCTGGAGCTACAGGTCCAAGTGGGTCGAGAGCGGCGCAGAATGAGGATGCAGCCGCCCTGCTGGAGGACATCCGCCGTAGATGCGAAAGGTTGTTGACTGGAGTATCAGAGCGCGGGTGGCAGGACTTAGATGACCAGTTCATAGAGCCATGTGTTGGTCTACCCTCGGAGTGGCGAGGTGTCATGCGGCGCATGGCGATGGCCGGTCAGGCTATGCGCGATCTACATGCTGCAGGGGCATAGCCATTGGCCCGGGATCCTCCAGATAGTGATTAGGGGTGGGGCATGTGGTGCCCCTATGATGTATGTAGGGGCAGGTGGTGCCCCCAGTTTTGGGTTTTTTGTAACATGCTATGGGCATGTCATATGTATCAGAGTAGATGGACTCTAAACACATGTTTTGCGACACATATTATGGATATGCATCGTTTTTTGATGGTTTATTTAATGTTATGGTCTTGTATGAAATGTGTGTGATAAATGCCAATCTAGAACATGGTTTGCAATACTATCTACATAGTGATTCTGTTCTCGAGGTACATGGTTGAAAGTTATGGTTTCAAACGCACGTATTAAGATTTTCACTCGTAAATAGCGTCTAAACAGCACAGGATTATGCACACGATAAACACCATTTAGTTGCATTACAAGAAGCAGGGAATCCAAATGAACGTGCAGATGGAGGATGCGATGAAAGAGGGCATCAGCTAAAAGGCCACGCACTGCATCATATTCGGCCTGATTGTTGGTGGCAGAACCAATGCATACCCCGTTAGAGAGAACAAGGGCATGCAAGGGGGTGAAAATGGCCCAACCTGCCGAGGCTAGATTCCGAGAGTAGCGACTTGCACCATCGGCGTAACCGATAAAGGGTGTGGACGGGGGGTCCTGCAGAATGGTGTGACAAGACAACAAATGAGGGGAGGAAAGGGAACGAGGGCAGCGTGAGTGTACAGAAGTCATCGGGCGGCAACCGCAGGAGGGAGTGCAAGGGGTCGGATGATCATGACTCATACAGGGTGGTATATGAGGGCATCAGCTGTGAGAGACCTTGCCATGGAGGTCACAGATAATGTGGGTGATTCCTGCATGGGTAGGGTAGAAGGGCCATAGGGACACAGTGGAGACAGATGAAGCTAGCTCCCGAGGCAGGAGAGGATAGTGGGTGACAGACAAAGATTCAGCCAGTCTAACATCAAATATTTGATGTGGGAGCGGGGGAGCTCCTCAAAGGCTCAAGAACATCACATGAGGATGGGAGAGGCGATTGATTTTGTTCAACCATACTGCGGATCACCTCTATTATAAATCAATGCGTCAGCAGGGACAGAAAGGACATGGTGAGAAACAACAGGATGCCCGCTGCATATCAATTCTCACATGTTTTGTTATAATTCTTTATTATTTTCCAAATTCATGATGCAAAAAGGTTTACAAATTCTACTAAAAAGCCACTGAAATAATCATCAAAAGCATACCTTTTTAGTACTCCACAGGTGGCATGACCGGTGACATCACATAAGGCACAAGGCTTCGCGGGCGGAGGAGGAGCCGGGTCAGTCGTGGTGGTCTTGTCTTTGGGTGCCCCCTTGCGGGCTTTGCCTTTCTTCCCGGGTGCCGTCACGACAGGAGAAGGGTCCTGTGGAGGTGCTGGGGGCACGGAGGCAACGGAGGAAGCTAGGGGGACCAGTTGAACCGGTGTCAAAGCCATATAGGGTTTGGGATGGCCAGGAGGGGTGGCGGCTGGGGGATCAAGGTACCAGACCGGTATGCCCAAGGTCAAGTTAGGGAGAGAGAGGGTGGCCATGACGGGGACAGAATATACTCTGGGAGGGGGAGCTAGGAAAGGGATCTGCCCAGCAGGGTAATGACCAGGAGGGACGGCTTCGAGATGGTTAAGGCCAGGAGGAACTGATCCGGGAGGATAAAGGGGTTCAGGGATACCAGCTGTAGGGGTAGGGCCAGAAGGAGGAGGTCCGGCTGGCTGAGATGAATGGCTAGGAGCGGGTTGCGGAGGGCGAGGAGGAGGTTGCTGACTAGCCGAGGCAGGCCGCTTTCGGGCGGCCTGGGACGATTGCATCATGCAAACATTCGATGAGCTGGGATCGGTGACTGGAGGGGGGGGAAGGTTAGGGAAAGTTCCAAGCAAGGAGGAATCTTTGTAAACGCCGGGGGAGACACTGGTCAAGGAATCGACGGTTTGCTTGTTGGCTACAAAAGAGATGGTCGTCTCAGGGGAGGTCTGAGATTTTGGCTCATGATATGTCAACTGGTCAATGGTGACTATCTTTCCATTATGGGGGAAAGACATCTTGCGAAAGACCGCGGATGGGACAATAGACATAGCATAGGTGTAGCTTCGCCCCAATAGAATGTTGTAATCTAGCGGGGCATCGATGACTTCGACGTCAACGCAAACAGTCTTACCGGCGAGGGTGATAGGACAATTACGAAACAGGCCAATGGGCTGGGAGGCATGACCGTCCCACGCTCGAAGGGTGATCGTGGAAGGGGCCAATTCAGGGGATCCGAGTTGCTTCCAAACCGAAGCGGACATCACGCAGGTGGATGCCCCCTCATCAATGATACACCGGGATACGTTGGCGTTCCGGATTTTGACTGGGATTTGGAAAGCGACGGAAGGGGGGAGAGGAGGATGGTCCGATTGAGTGGCGTCGAAAACAATCATTTGGTCATCAGCAGGATCTACAGCGCCCACGACAGATAATAGAGCCTTCTTTTGGGAAGGGTACGACTGGAGGAGTTCCAATGTGGAAATGGCAGCAGGGGATTGCGCCAAATCGTCTACTATACTATACGAATGAGCAGCTCGACCAGAAGCAGCATTTCGACGTAATGGTCCCTTAGGAATCTTGGTATGGACCTCAACTTTGGGTTGAGGGATATGTAAGGGACCGCTCGATGTCGAAAGAGGATCTGTAGAACCTGAAGAAGGAGGCTCGGGGGAAGACTGAGCAAGAGGCTTGGGGTACTGACGAGACCGAGTTTGAAGGTGAAGATCGACGGGCGGGTTAGGATCGGAGTGCATCATGAGGATCTAGTAATTGGAGGAACCATAAATGGAAGGGGGAGTGGCGACCTGGTTATCAGGCGGTTGGGTAGCCACGAATCCTTGCTGAGGGAAGGGGTCAGTAAACACGGCTGGTTGAGTAGTGGCCACATTAGGAGGAGTATGAGGGGAGGCGTGTTGTCCATGTAATGTGGCTTGAGACTCCCACATCTGCCGCATCTGGGGTAAAAGGGGACAATCGTGGGTGTAATGACCATAAACACCGCAACACGAACATGGCTTGTTTGTGCGAAGCGGCCTGTCCGGCTTGGGCTGAATGCCCTGTTGCTGGTTGCTAGTGTTAGGGTCCACACCAGAATTGGGTCCTCGGGTACCAGGGGCAGATTGATTTGGGTTGCCTCTCCGCCTTCTTTGAGAAGAAGGGGGATTAGTTGCGCCCTGCTGTGCAAATACTTGCCCTGGAGGGGGCTGTAAGTGATGTTGCGGGTTTGGAGGAGGCAAGGGAGATGGAAGCGCATATGCTGGAGGAGCTGGCGCACCAGGCTGTGGATAAATGTAAGGGTTGGGTTGGGCAACATTGAGGTAAGCAGGAGGTTGGGAAAAAGGAGGAGGCATGCCGTATCCTGGATACATGCTGCCGGGAGGGGGAAGAGTGCTTGAGGTGCTGGCCCCTCCCTGAGGGAGACCATAGCCCACAGGAGGTTGAGCATACGGATGGGAAAGAGCTCCAACGATACCGTCGGCGGAATGAGATGCCCCCGGGGCGTTAGCGGCACCTGGCCTGGGGAGGTCAGGAAGAACGGTATAAACATAACCAGATTGAGCGTAGATCAGGTCATATTTCAAGGCTATTTGGAGGGCGGCTTCTTCATTTTGAGGAAAGTGAGAGGCGACATCTTTGCCGATAGGAGCGGGAAGCGTGCGAAGGAACCAGTCCATATAAACCCGATCTTCAAAGGGAGGGGCTCGACATAAGCTCCGTCTTCGTCGCCATTCCTGAACATGGGCGGAAGGGCGTGTTGAAGAGGATTGCTTGAAGGAAGTCAAGAGCTCCGTGCCAGTATCATATCGGAGAGGGAGCTGGAAATACGACAAAAAGGCTTGGGCAAGAGTCTCAAAGGTGGTATGGGTAGAGGTGGCTTGTTCGACATACCATTTAGAAGCTTCGCCGGTAAGCGTGCGTTGGAACAAACGAAGATGGATGGAGTCATCGGTAATGGAATTGGAGGAACACCACATGTGGAAAGATCGGACGTGATTGGTTGGATCTTCTCCATTAAGGCCCTCAAACTTAGGGATGTCGGAGGGGAGCTTGGTTGGCATAGCAGGCCAATTAGCATTGTGGTGAATAGGGTCATTGATCAACTGATGGAAATCGGGGAGGCTGAGGCCTGTAATGTACGGCAGCACGGGGTAGTTCCTGTGGCGGTTCCGCTAGTAGTAGGGCCGGCATTGGGGCCGGGAGAACCGCTAGGGTTAGGCCCTGGACCAGACATAGTGAAGGTGACAGGGGGAGAACCAGGAGGAGAAGGAGGACCCGATGAATCAAGAGAGGAGTCGGAGTGCGGACTCAAAGGTGGACTGGCTCGATGACGGCGGTGCGGAGCAGGTCGATCAACCAGAAACTGAGGGTGAAGGCCAAGAAGTCTCCGGGAAAGGCGCCTTGGGGGCGCAATGATGACAGGAAGAAGGAAACCGACAAGGGCAGAAAGGGACAGAATCAAGTAATGTCAAGGGCAGATGAGGTGCAGTGACAATTGATTTTAGAGTCTTTGCCAAGCGGTGTTAATCAGCCGCTTCTTCACTTAGGGTCGGTGTGTGATGTGCGTTAATGTTAATTTTTAAACCCTTTTCATTTTGAGAGCAAGAAAAAGTGTGCTGCGTAACTGAAAAGAAATCTGCAGAGAACAATATAGATTGCTGAAATAACAGAACATTTAACAGTTAACTATGCATCGATCTAACCCAAGAAGGCGAGTCTCTCAAAACTACTCTAAGAGAGGGAAAAAATCTATTTGAAACACACATAAAGAGAGGCCAATAGATCTAGGGTCAAAAGGGACAGGGATCTGGAGGATAAAACTGCTGGAAAGAGGTGCAGATCACAGCCAAGAGACAGAGGCAAGGTGGCTGGAAAAAGGGAGGTAATCAGCAAAAAGCGGAGGGGGCAAGGAGGGGGCCCTTAAAAGAGGTCCAAACAAAACGACAAGAGGTGATTTGAAAGGAAGAAAGGCTGATTACAATGGATCTAGAAGGGAGGTAACAGATCTGGAAAAAAGGAGGCTGAAGCTTTGAAAAACAGACGGCTGAAACAGTTAAAACTCTTCCAAAAAAAGTGGAGGGTACTAAAGCCCTAGGGGGCTAGGTTCCCACTTAGATGAGTAAAAACAGATTAGAACTTGGTCAAGGCGGGCTGAGACAGAGGCTGGAAGACCCTGACAGAAGCCGCAGCAGAACCCAGAAAAATTGCAGAAAAATCACTGAAAAAATGGCAGGTCGCAGTTTCTGACCTAATTTCAGTGCAGGTCGTAGGAAACAGGCTGAAAAGTGCGACCTGGAGGTCCAGGTCGCAGGTTTAGGGCCAAAAAGTGCGACCCCCCGTTCCGGTTGTCTCGGCGGCAGATTTTCAGAAAAGTTGTCGTCTCAGTTGCGGCTGGTGTTGCTTACCTGCACAATAGGGCCAGAAACATACGGAAGTTAGAAATTTTGATGTTTTAGGGTTTTATGTGAGAAAAACAACATGAAAATAGGAAAAATAAACAGTTGAAAAGAAACCCTAGGGTCTGAAGTAGCTGGATATGCAGGAATATGAAAAACGACAGCGGTCGTAATTTAAAACCCGTGTGGAGTCGCCACTTGTTAGTATGAATCCTTTGTCGAAGTGTACGAAAAAGGACCACTTTAGCTACGCATAAATAATAGCCCTAACAACAAAAGTGGCTGCCAATATCTTCAGATCTGCGGTTAGTTAGACAGAAAAGAGCTGCAAAAAACCAGATCTATGCATGGAAAGACATTAAGCAGAAAAAGTAAGGGTTTGCTCCATATACCAATAGACAAGACAAGAACAATTTTTGAAAGAATTTTTGTATTAATGGGGCACCTGTGAGGAAAACCAGAAGGAGTATCCAATTCCCCTCAGTGGGATGGGTTCTTGGAAGTCCTCAGCACTTCAGATCTAAGATTCTTCTCTCTAGTTGATGTAGAAAACCCAATGCAAAGAGTAGAGCTCAAAGGGAGAAAAATGGCAGAAAATGGTGACCAAGTGTATAGATCTAGAGTGATCTAATAGGCAACAAAAGGTGAAGAATGGTAGGGAAAACCCTCCTATTTATAACAAAATATTGGGTCATTCTAGATCTTGGTGCATGGGTTAACTTGAGATCTAGATCCACTTTTTATGGAATATTTTATTATATTTGTTGGAGGGAAAAGGGTATTTGTCTTGGGTCAAATCCCTTAATTTGTCAAAAATAAATAAATAAATGATTTATTTATCTTTTTAAGGAAGTGGTTAGAGGATAATCAAATAAATAATGATTTATTTAATTATTTAAGGAAGTGGTTGAAAGATAATTAAATAAATAATGATTTATTTAACTATTTATGGGTGATTTGGTCATATTTAACAAGGAATATCATCTAAAAAGGTTTAAATGATTATTCCTAGAAAATAATAAGATAAATAAAGGTTTATCTAATTAATTTCTTTGATTTTGGGTTAAACATGACTGGGAATAATAATTAAATTATGGTTTAATTAATTATTCCATGAGGAAAATCAAACAAATATGGGTTTGTTTAATATTTCCTTTTGGGGTTTCCTGTTTTAACATAGTGAAAGCAGTTTTACTTAGGGTAAAACTGGTCTTACATGGTGTACTTGGGTCCATCTAATGATAATAGGTTAGATGACCAAAAAATGGTGTAACAGCTACCATACTAGTATTTAGTCAACCAAGAAGATTATATAGGGAGACTCATATAAAATACATGGTCAACAGTCAAGAAAAGCCTGATAACTCCCCTCTTTACTCTGTCCACACAGAAATTGATTCATTTATCCTTTACAATGATGAAAACATTAATGAGCAAGTAGCAATAAATGAACAAACAACAGAAAAATAAGAAGAAAAAGAAGAACAGTCAAACCAAATAGAAAATGAACAACATAAGTCTGAACCTGAACCTCTATGGAATATGAGCTTTGATGGTTCTTGTCACAAAATTGGTTTAGGAGTAGGTGTGTGGGTACATAACACTGAAAAAAATCAAGCAGAGGGTCACTCCTATAAACTGAACTTTCAATATACAAATAATATAGTAGAGTATGAGGTCCTCCTTCTAGGATTACAACTTCTAAAAAAGTTAGAGGCCAAAAGGATCTCTGTCCATGGGGATTATGAGCTAGTCATTAGGCAGATTAAGGGAGAATATTCAGCCAAGCACCCTAGACTAAGACCATACAGGAATGCTGCCCTTGACCTCCTAAAAAAATTCAAAGAATATGACCTTGTCTCCGTCCCAAGAAATCAAAATATCCTTGCCAACGGTCTAGCATTTGTAGCCATCACTTGTCAACTACCTCATGCTAATAAACAATACAAAATAAAGGTTAAATATAAACCAACAGTCCCTGATAATATAAGATATTGGCAAGTTTTTGAAGGTGAAAAACAAATTGAAGACTTCCTGTAGTCCAAGAATGAGTTTGAGTTTCCAAATTTATACTTAGATCATGAAGAGGACTGCTCTACTAAGGAACAAACATGCAAGGAGGAGTGCCTTCATGATGCTGATATAAATCTGTTAGCATAAAAACACCCACATAGGACAGAAATGTGTGAAGATCTAGAAAAGGAAGACTTTGAAGTGCTCTAGTTCATAGATAATACCCTGCCAAAAGGACTTGTCCCTCTAGAGGAACCTTTTGATTTTGATGATGTTGCTAAAAAGCCAAAGATGGAATACACTGAAGCAAAGGTAGAAGAATGCAATATAGGTAGTGAGCTAAAGCCCAAAATGGTAAAACTGTCTAAAAGACTGCCAACACCTATAAAGCAAAATATATTGAGCTATTCAAAGATTTCAGTGATGTGTTTGCTTGGAGCTATGAAGACTTGAAGTCCTATGATACTGATATCATCTAGCACAAAATTCCACTCAAAGAAATACAAACGCCCTTTAAACAAAAACCCTTTCCAAATGCCACTAGTTGAAAAGAGATAAAGAAAATGTATGATGTTGGAATAATAGTCCCATTCAGGTACTCAGAATGGGTTTCAAATCTTATATCAGTGAGGAAGAAGACAAGAGAAATTAGGCTCTGCATAGACTTTATAAATTTGAACAAAGCATCCCTAAAAGACAACTACCTTTTACCAAAAATGGATCACATATTGCAAAGGGTAGTAGGCTCCAAAATAATATCTTTGCTGGATGGATTTTCAGGGTACAATCAGGTGCTGGTACATCCAGATGATCAACACAAGACAACTTTCACCACACCTTGGGGCACCTTCATATATGTAAAAATTCCATTTGGGTTAATGAATGTTGGAGCTACTTTCTAAAGAGAAATGGATATTTCTTTCTTAGAATAAATAGGCTGCTTCATTTTGATATATCTTGATGAAATCATAGTCTATTCAAAAACTGATGAGGAACATCTAGCCCATCTGAGAAAAGTCTTTGAGAAATGCAGAAAGTGTGGCCTGTCTTTGAATCCCAAGAAATCCTTATTTTGCCTTCAAGAGGGGAAGCTTCTAGGCCAAATTATATCTGAAGCAGGAATCGAGATTGACCCAAAGAGGATTGAGGGAATATTGCAAATCAGTCACTCAAGAAATATCAAAGAGCTGCAATCTTTCATTGGAAAGATAAATTTCTTAATAAGGTTCATACCAAACCTTGCATAACTCCTGAGAAACATCACTAACATGCTCAAAAGAGAGTCAAGAGTCAAATGAACAATAGAAGCAAATAAATATTTTGACTTGGTGAAGCAAGATCTGACACAAACACCAGTTCTAATCAGCCCTGACTTCACCAAAGATTTCTTCATTTTTTCCTTTCCATCAGAACACACAGTTGCTGCTATATTACTGCAGAAAAATATGAAAGGACAAGAGCAACCCATAGCATTCTTCAGCCACACACTAAGAGATGCACCTCTGAAATATAATATAATGGAAAAACATGTTTTTTCCTTGATCAAAGCACTAAAGGATTTCAGAGTTTACATTCTGCATTCACACATCATTGCATTTGTGCCTCATTCAGTGGTTAAAGACCTACTTACACAAGATCCTGAGGGAAAAAGAGGTAAGTGGATTGTTGTCATTTTGGAATATGACTTGGAAATCAAACCCACCAAGTTAATTAAGGGACAAGGACTGGCTAAACTAATGGATGAAACAGATTTTCAAGCACTAGACATCAACATGATTCACTCATTGGATGAACAAGAAGAGCTGACGACTCCACCTATTGAGGAAGAATTCCTGAACTCTCCATGGTATGCAGACATACTGTATGTGATTTTTAATCTAAATGTTCCTCTTGGTTGTCCAAAAAAAAGGCCAGATTCTTGAAGTTAAAAGCTGTAAATTTTTGCATTTTTGATAAAGTTTTATATTGGAAAAATTATGGTGGTGTATTGCTTAAATGTTTGCCTGAAGAAGATCCAGATAGGATTATGCATGAATTTCATGAAGGAGAGTGTGGAGGTCACCTCTATTGGAATACCACTATTAATAATATCCTTAGGGTTGGTTTCTATTGGCCTACCCTTTTCCAAGACATCCACAAAATGGTAGTTGCCTGTCATAAATGCCAAATATTTGAGGGAAAAAGAAAACTGTTGCCTTTTCCATTATAACCAATCTCTGTTGAAGCTCCTTTTTAACAATGGGGTTTAGATTTTATTGGAAAAATCCACCCTGCCTCCTCTACCTAGCATAAATGGATCCTTACCGCAACTAATTATTTCACTAAGTGGATAGAATTTATTCCCTCCAGGACTGCCACAGACTCAGTAATTATCAGATTTCTTGAAAACAACATTCTATCTAGATTTGGTTGTCCTAGAAAAATCATTACTAATAATGTTGCTGCCTTTAAATCCAAGAAAATGGTGGATTTTTTCCACATATATCACATTACTCTGGGACACTCTACAACTTATTACCCTCAAGGTAATGGGTTGGCTGAATCCTCAAAGTGTTTGGTGAACATCATTAAAAAGTTTCTGGAAGAAAATAAGAAATCATGGCACAAGAAATTGGTACATGCACTATGCGAAGACATGCTAACAAATAAGAATTCAATTGATATGTCCCCATATA
The DNA here is from genome assembly GCA_034641835.2 of Pinus albicaulis. Lineage (NCBI taxonomy): Eukaryota > Viridiplantae > Streptophyta > Pinopsida > Pinales > Pinaceae > Pinus > Pinus albicaulis. The sequence continues at coordinate 912,458,139 of CM076582.1, forward strand.
ATCTAGTGTATGGAATGGATGCAGTCTTCCCAACATCCTTGGGAGTGCTAGTAATGAGACTTATTCAAGAAGTACAGTCCGAAGAAAATGATATACAAAGAAGGATAAATCAAACTATTCAGTTGCAGCAAACCAGAGAGGGAGTATACAACAAAACACAACAGTTACAAGAAAACATCAAGAAACTCTTTGACAAAAGGACCAATGAAAATGATTTTAACATTATAGACAAAGTGCTGAAGTGGGATTCAAGAAGAGAAGACAAAGGAAAGTATGGCAAGTTCGATAACCTTTGGAGGGTCCATACACCATTCATTCTGCAAGAGGTAATAATGCATTTTTCTTACAAGAAATGGATGGAATAGAGTTGTTTGGAGGTCCTATCAATGGCACGATGTTGAAACATTATTTCCGTCAAGAATCTCAGTTTAAGTTTTCTTCATTGTAGATAGCATTGCTTAAACAAAAAACTCAGAAAAATTGATAAAAAAATAAGGAAGAAAAGAAGAAAAGAGAGCAGATAAAAAGAAAAGGTAAGTTCCATACCAAAAAATGAATATTTCTGAAAGTGTGCAAGTCAATATGCCACTACTTTTTGAAAAAAGTCTTGATTCAATCATACAACTCAAACATGATTGTACAAATTTTGAATTTTTGTTGATAAGTTAGAAAAATAATATTTTCCAAACTGTTTAAACTTTGCTTATCAGTAGGTAGATAGAAAAGACATTGGTTCCAAAGCCCAAATCTAAAACCAATAGGAAAAGTGAGGGGCGAGTGACAAATGAGAGATTTAAAGACGAAGGCCTCAGTTTTAGTTTACTTTTTGCAAAATAATATTGTGTGTAGCTTGTCCAAAAATGCCATAATTCATGATGATAAAACTGCTTAATCTTGATTCATTCATGCTTTAAATTTCATGTTGATATTTAGTGAATAAAAATCTGTCAAACTGTTTAGTCTTGAGAGATAAGTAGTTAGGTAGAGAATGAAAGAGATCATCAGTCTAATGTGAACCTTTGGAAGTTATAAGGGTAGAAATATATATTTTTCTTTCAAAAGGAAAATGATGTCAAGGTTTGCAAGTCTAAATGCACCCAAAAAATGAAGAAAAAATGTTAGAGTAGAATAATAGGTAGGCAAAAACAGTTTTGCAGGAAGCATGGTTTTAAACTTTTGAAGGTCACAGTCACAAAAATTGTAGCAGATCAGTAATCACAAAATAAAAATCAGCCAAATACAATCAGGCTACTAGTCTACAAATGTTTTTGACACCTCCTAAAGGAGCTGACCTCCCCAGTTGGAGCCACTGTTAGTCTCTTGTATTCTAAAGTATCACTAGATGACTATGGATTTTCTACAGTTTGCTGAAAATAACATTCCCTGAATATCATTTATTTTCAGAAATCTCACTACCTTCATTATCTTCATTCAACCTATCCCTTATCTCTCACTTTACCTTTCTATTCTTCTCATACCCTGAAATCTCATGTTTGAATTTAAATCCCTCATTTTAACCCCTTTCCCTACCCAAAACCCCTCTCCCATTGCTAAAATCCTTTTCCATTTCATTCATTTCCCTTATTCCATTGAAACAATGTAAAAAACCCATTTTTTACATTGTTATAAAAATAAATTTAAACTATCGGGCCCACTTTAAAAATAGACCCTGTCTATTCTACCTGACCCCATTATATTAACACCCCAATTCATTTTTTATATTAAAGCCCCCACTTTGATAAACGTTACCCTCCCACTTTAATATGACCCTGGGCCCCCACTACATTAAAAGCCCTGTGCTACTGTTTAAAACCCTCCATGTCATTTGAAATCCCATGGCCCCACTTTGTTATTTAAACCCGCCGCATCATTTAAAAATTCCGATCTCACCGTCCTAACTAACTCGTGACGCCTGCTCACCCGACCACTGTCCGATCCACTCCATCAGATCCGACGACCATCGCGTCCTATCAAAAATCCAAACGCTCGAGGTTTAAAACCTTTGGGAACTTGAAAAATGGGAGGTTTTCGCACCCCTCATTTCCGCCATGCGTCGCTCCAGCATCTTATCACATCCCCGTGACATAAACCACCACACCGCCTATGCATCATGCGAAAACCGTGAAACCACCTTCGCGCCATGACATGAAACCGTCGACCCCATTCAAACATGTTGAAGCCCTGTGTCAACTTTAAGGGGTGTGTAATATATCAACTCCATATTAAAAATGAAATAAATTACACACCCCCATATATATATATATATATATATATATATATATATATATATATATATATATATATATATATTGAAATAGCTTACTGACACAACTCAATTTTTATCATTGTTTCATGAAGTACTATGTAAACTATGAAATTCAAGATTCAAATCCCCATGGGTCAAGCCAAAAAAAAATATGGACATTGAAATATTTTACTTATGGGTGACAATAATATATTTTTGTTTTAAATATTACATGTAAATTGAACATAGAATGAATTACACATCATGCAATATCAATAATATTATTTTATGTGAACTCCATATTAAGTATTGAATAAATTACGTATCTCTGTCATATTAAAAAATAAATTAATGTTTTTGTACTTTTGATTCTTTTATCTCTCTACATAAAGTTGATGTAAAATTAAGGTGAAAAATAAAGTATTGTTTGTGTTTTATATAGCAACAGAGGGTATTCCTTTCTAGACAACAATGTATAATATATATTATATTATGTGCAACAATATATATTTATATGTTATATATAATATACTATAATATATAAATTTAAATAATCAATAATTAATTAATAAAAAAGAAAGAAAGACATAAAACATGTCTGCTAATGAAAAGACACCTAAACTATATATATATATATATATATATATCTGTGTGTGTGCTCTCAATTGTAATCGGACATAATGAAAATTATCTCATACATCTTATATCGATATAATAATGTTTATTCAATCGTAAAAATGAAATTAAGGTTGAGAATTTTTCAAGTGCGTAGTTATTTATCAGAAGGAAATAATTACCAAGATCTGAAAATAAGAAAGTATTCAACATGGTATCAGATTCAATGGTATTTTCCAAAACAACTTTGTAAAAATAATTTGTTTCCAATCTGTAAAATCTATTTTGACTGGATAAAAAAAAATTTACTTATCATTTATTTTATTTTATTTCATATTTTTTTAATGGTTGTTGGTTTAATAAAGGTTCATGATTTTGGTAAAACGTGGGTTTTGGTAAACCATTGACCCATGGTATTTCCTAACATATAAAAAAACAAAATACTTTCTTAAAGTGAAGTGCATGTTAAGATGAACACTACTCCATAGTTGGAAATAAGTTAATTTAATTTGTCATTTACAAGATGGTGTCCAATCTAAAAAGTAGATTTAGGCTAAATGGAGCAGACACTTTTAGATTATGGAAGCATAGAATACTTCTCATATTGGAAGAGAATGAGCTCTTGGATTATTTCAGATTCAATAAAAGACCACTTAATTCCTCATGTATTAGAATTGAAGACACCAAAGGAAATGTTTGATACCTTATCAATATTATATGAAATCAAGAATACAAGAACGGCTAACTCTAAGGCATCAAATCAGATATATAATGATGAACAAATTAGATTTTGTTTCTACATAATTCATGCACAAGGGCTTCACTGGGGGAGCAATACCATATGACATGCGTTCATACTAGGTGATATATATTGACGAAAAAATGACATACTATATTGAGCATATAATAGGGGGTAAAGAGTTTTTATGTTGACATGTATAAAAAAATGGAACTCAAATTTAATGAAAAAATATAAAGGGGTATAAAAAATGTCAATGAAAAAATGGATACCTATAATATCTAGTGAAAGTAGTTTTTTTTTTTAATAAATTGGGAAGATGTATTGGGTTCGTATTGGTAGGGGTTAAATAATGTGATTTTTAGAGGCATTTTCCAATATGTAGTCAAATTAAGGGTATTATTTAGTATACCATGAATGCATGTAATAAGTCATAGGTTCATTGAGTGAAACCCCGTGACTTCATGAGGATTTCTCACATCAAGGATCAACTAACAACTACTAGAGATTCAGCGGATGATGTAGAGCTTGTGACTACAACTCTAAATGGTTTTCCTTATTCTTGGTATGCATTTGTTCAAGGAATTTATGCAAGAAGGAAACTACCTAATTTTGATAAGTTATGGATAGGTTATGCTCAAGAATAATCACGACTGATATGCAAGGCAAAAAAAATCAATGATGAAGAAAATAAAGCTCTTGTGAATAAAGGAAAAGAAAGAAGAAACAAAAATCAGAAGAGAAATAAGATATCAGTTCCAAATCACAAGAAGGATGTATCTAATATTAGGTGTTACAACTATTAGAAGTTTGGACACTTTGCTTACCAATATTATCAAGGGAAAGGAAAAATAAAACATCATGCACATGCAACAGATATGGAGTAGTCTACATCTTAGAAAAAGGCAAGGGAGACAAAATATGATGAGTGTACCTTTATCTCAGTTTTCATAGGAACCATTACTCAAGGAAGCGATTTTTGGCTAGTAGACAATGATACTTCCAAGCACATGTCTGGGTTATGAAATTCTCTTAAAATTTTGAAAAAAAGGAGTTCATACTTTCAGGTGGAACTTGGAGATGATTCAAATAATGTAATAAAAGAAACATCATACCAATTTGATTCAGGTAACTCCATTTCAATAAAATATGTATTTCTTGTACAAGATTTAAAGAATAATATTCTCTCTATCTCTTCTTTAGAAGATCAAGGCTTCATAGTATTTTTTGTTGATGTCCAAGTCCGTTATGGCCTAAGGGTTCAAGTATAGATTCAACTAATGTGACTAGTGTTCGAGAGGGAGGATTGTATAAAAGAAAGGGAAATCCAACATACACTCATGTACACAATAGTATTACCTCTAGTGAGCTATGGAATTGAATAATCACTCACATCAACTATAGATCCTTTCTAGTTTTGAGCAAAATGGTCACATGTCTACCAGATATGCAAATGGAGCATGATGGAGTATGCAAAGGTTGTGCACTTGGAAATCATGCCAAGGGAAGTTTTCCAAGTAGTGACAATAGATCCAAGGTAATATTGGACATTCTACATTCAGATGTATGAGGTCAAATGATTGTACCATATGTAAGTAATTTTTAATATTATATCACTTTTATTAATGATTTCTAACACAAATCATGGATCTATTTCTTGGAAGAAAAAGATGAAGTTTTCAATAAGTTTAAATAATTTAAGGTTGTAGTAGCGAATATCTCTGGAATAAAGCTTAAAGTTTCGAGGTCAACTAATGAAGGTGAATACACCTCAAATGAGTTCAAATACTTTTGGAAAGAATCAGATATTAAGAGGGAGTCAACAACTCCTTACAACCCCAACAAAATGGATTTGTAGAGAGAAAAAATAGATCAATTGTGGAAGTAGATAAAAAATTATCCATGACCAAAAAATACCCATGTATCTCTGGGAAGAAGCATCCAAAACAACTATATATGGTCAGAACACAAGTCCTCATAAGATATTGGGGAACAAGACACCAGAAGTATTGACTAGGAAGAAACTAGAAATCAGAAGTATTCACCAGGAAGAAACTAGAAATCAACCACCTGAGGATATTTTGTTGTCCAATCTACATACATGTTCTGAAGGAAAAGAGAAAAAATCAAGAGCCTTCAATAAATAATGACACCTTCATTGGATACAATGAGACTTCAAAGTATTAAGAATATACATCTTCAAAAGAGAATATTATGATTAGCAGATATGCCACCTTTGATGAATAAGCATCTTTCAGGAAATATAGAGAGTTTCACATCAAAAAGCAGAGAGAGGAGGAAGAGGCTCCTAAGGATACAATGATGATTGAATTTACTCCAGAAGAAAATATCCCAAAAGATCAAGATGAGGCACTAGAGCCATAAATACCAATAGATCCACCAAAAATATCCCAAAAGAACATATCCCAAAATACCAAGATGAGACCATAGAGCCTGAGATACTGATAGATCCACCCAAAGTGGTTATAGTCATCAAGAAGAGACCAGTATGGCTCCAGAAAATGTTGTAGGAAGCATAAAAAACACGAAACTCCTAGAGGCCCCTTCAGAGAGAGAAATATACCACATAATCTTTCTAGCTATATGGAACTAATGAGTAATATCATTGGTTCAGAACCTTCCACTTATACGGAAGCCGCAAAACAAAAAGTGTGGAAGGATGCTATTATGGAAGAGTGCAAATCCATCATGAAAAATGATGTGGGACGTGGTTCCAAGACTAGAAGGGAAGTCAGTGGTGACTTCAAAATGGATATACAAGATCAAGCATGTTGTAGATGGAAGCATAGAAAATTACATGGATATATTTGTGGCTAGAGGATTCTCCCAGAAAGAGGGAAAATATTATAATGAAACATTTTCCCTAGTAGACAGGTACACTTATATTAGATCTATCATCCCTATTTCTTTTCTTATGGGTTGGAAATTACACCAAATGGACGTAAATATTGCCTTTTTGAATGGTGTAATTGAAGAATGAGTATACATAGAGTAGCCACAAAATTTTGTGATCCATTGGAAGGAGTCCCGTGTTTTTAAATTGATGGTAAATTTGTATGGGCATAAGCAGACACCCGAAGCATGGTATGCCAGATATAAAATTATTTAATGAAATTGGTGTTCACAAAGAGTAATGAAAATCCCAACCTTTACTAGAAGGTTAAAGGTGGTTTCCCTTTGATATTGGTACTATATGTAGATGACCTATTTCTTACAGGGGATGAGAAGCTCATAGATGGATGAAAGAGGGAGCTCGCTTATGAGTTTGAAATGAAGGATATGGGTTTAATAAACTATTTATTGGGATTAGAAGCGTGGCAGAGGCCAAATGAGATCTTCCTTAGCCAAGAGAATTATATAGTTGAGATCCTGCAAAGATTCAGGATGATGGTCTGCAATTCCATGACCAAATCTATGGTTACAAGTTTGAAGTTATTGAGTGATTATTCTTCATATTTGTTTGATCCCATGATGTATAGACAATTAATTGTATCCTTGATGTAATTGGTTAATACCAGGCCAAATATATGCTTTGCAGTGAACACATTGATTCAGTACATGGTTGAGCCTAGACATGTACATTTGGTAGTAGAAAAGAATGTATTGAGGTACCTACATGTTATGGTTGGATATGGACTGAGATATGTCTTAGATGGTGAAGTAAAGTTACAAGGTTATACCGATTTTGACTAGGCATGGAGTGTAGTAGATAGGAAAAGCATATCAGGATGTTGCTTTAGTTTTAGATCAGGTAAGATCTCATAGTTTAGCAGAAAATTTTTGTTAATGCCACTTAGTACAACAAAGGCATAATATATAGTAGACAATGATGTACAAGCTGTGAAACAACGTGGGTTTAGAAATTGCATGAGGACTTATTTCATGTAGATTTAGATACAAATTTGATATATTGTGATAACCAAAGTAGTGTAAAAAAATCATAGAATCCAATCTTTCACGACAAGTCAAAGCATATAGAGATCAAATACTATTTCATTCGAGATATGGTACTGAGATGAGCAGTGAAACTCTGGTACATATCCACAAATGAGAAAACATCAAACATTCTCACCAAGCCTCTGTCTAAAGTGAAGTTTGAATACTTTAAAGACAAGCTTGGCATGATGCATAATGTCCACCCTTATTGAGGGGGAGTTGTAATGTTTCTCCTACAACATGAAAATACTTTCCCTCGGACCAAGTTTTTCCCAGATCAATTATGTGAAGTGATTAAGGGAGTAATGAGTAGCCTGATACAAATATTGTCTACACCAAAGTCGCTAGGTGTGATTGGGACTACTGGGAGAGAAGAAGCATGATACATACTTGTAGCATAGTCTTGAGACTATGGTGGTAGTCTTTCCCATACCATGTGAAGTAGGTGGGTGTAATTGGGACTACTAGAGGAGAAAATCATGGAAGAATACCTTCCTCGCTAAGAGGGAGTGTTGATGTTTTATATAACAATGGAAGGTATTCCCTTCTAGATAAAAATGTAAATATATATATATATATATATATATATATATATATATATATATATATATATATATATAATCAATAATTAATTAATAATAAAATAAACGACATGTCCTATTGAAAAAAACATGTTCATTAATGAAAAGACACCCAACTATGTATATATATATATATATCAAGTCTCTCAATTGTAACCAAACATCAATAAAAAATATTTATATATCCTATATCAATCTAATAATGTTTACTTAATCGTAAAAACAAAATTGAGGCTGAGAATCTTTCAAGTGTGTAATTATTGATCAAAATAAAAAATTACCAAAATTTAAAAATAAGAAAGAATTCAACAATATTGTTATTATTATTTTTAATTTGTTAATATCAATATTATTTTATTATTTTTAAATGTAACGTTACATGACAACATCTCCTCATACTGAGCTGTAGAGCACCTCTCGACATAATCAAGATTAATTTAGAGTCATTTCCTTTCTAATAATATCTTTTAAATTATTTCTATAAAAATTAATTTTATAACATTTTTTTAATGATGTGATTAAAATAATAGAAATAAGTTTAAATGTTGTTTTCATCTATTTATAATCTTTTTTGCTATCCAGAGAAATTGACAATTGGGTTAGTCTCATACTCACGTGACATGTGTTGATTTTGGTCACTATCACTATACCTCTGGGGCCTACGACCTATCATTCTCTCCATAGACTAGATTATGAATGAAGGATTAAATCTTAAATCTCTTGGCTAACACGATTTCACATCAAATCAATCACCAATTAAAATACTCCTAATACCATCTATTTATTATTAAAAAAATGACTAAAATAACTTATTTTAAATACTATCACCATTTTGGATATACTTTTTATCTAAATTTTCAAAAGAAAATGTAAATCAAATTATCTATTATATGATTATTATGATTTTTCATGTACTTTTTTTCATTATTATATGCACTTTTTCAAAATGAGGTGCCAATAAAATTCTCTATATTATTAAGGGGGCACTTTTTCAAAATGAGGTGCCAATAAAATTCTCTATATTATTAAGGGGACCCAATTTACATGACTTCATTGAAAAGGGAAAAGAAACATTGGTAATAATATTTTTGAAAGCACTTAATCAATAAAATAATAAAATCCAACTCAAAATCTCTATATTATGAAAGGGCTCGAACTGATGTGATTCTATTCATGGCCCAATTTATGTGTATCTATATTAGGAAATGGCCCAATTTTTGTTATTCTATTGAGAAAGGGAAAAATAAGCATGGGTAATAATATTTATAAAGATATTGAATCATGTTGAATAAAATTAATAAGTATTGAATTAAGTGATTAATATTAATTATATATATATATATATATATATATATATATATATATATATATATATATATATATATATAAGTTTAATAATTTAGTTGATGTATTAAAAATAAATTATATTATATTTTAGTAAATTAATTTTTTTTTAATCATATATCACAATATAACATTGTTTTTTCATGGATCTAGGCTCTAGGATTATACATTGGCTTGTCTTTTTTGTCTTTTCTCTTATGAACATCTTTCCTTGATATATTTCCATTGTCGAGTACTCTAGCATATTTGTTGGCTCCTTTTCACTATCTGAATGGTCTGATTCATGGGTACATTTTTTCCTACTCTTTGTAGATGCCAAAATTATGACTGATTTTTGTGCCGCACTAATTGACACATGAGCTTCCTACCTTGATGGTTGAGATGACATATCATGAGTCTAAGCTAGGTCTATAGGAGCAATGTTGGCATAGGAGGCTCTTGATTCTGAGAATTACCCAATCCGCCAGCCATAATGGACTTAGAACCTTTGATTCCTTTTGGATCTTGTCATCCACGATTTTTCTTCTTGGCTTCAGGGTGCGAAGATGTGTCTTGTGAATATGTGCAAACATTCTATAGGTGTCTAGGTTGTTGCCAAGGTCAACTACGAAAATATGAATTTTCATATTCCACAGGTTGGGAATAAACCCTATTTCCCCATTTAAGGAGGATTTTATGTGACAATCATTTACTGAGGTACACTTCAACACATATGTGAATAAATTTGTGAATTCCTTTTATAATCATTTTTGTGTCAATTTTGATGAAGTGGGCTAACAAATATTCTAAGATAGCTGGATGTGTCAGATGGATGGGAAAATTTTGAAACCTCAACCCATATTGGAGTTTCCAAATTTGACATAAATAAAGGATTAAAATTTGGAAAACAGGTTTGGAGTGATAGACCAAATCAACCCCAAAACTAGGGTCCTTAATCAAAAACATTTTTTCAGTCCTTTAAATTCTGAAAAATAACAACAAAACATTATTTTGTGAAAAATGTACCACAACGTTCAGAGACCAATTCTGGTGTTCGCACTCCTCTAGAGTCGATAATGAAAGACAAAAACCATTGAAGTGATAGATAATCACTTTTTTTTCATAACTTGTAGCTATAAACCTCCATCCCATATTATTCACCTCAAGAGACAGGGTTTCAGCTAACTGATCCACCACGAATGTAGATATAGAGAGATATTTAGGGTTTGGAGAAGGAGGCCTTGGTTTTAGAACATATTCAAACGATATTGATGGGGTTGAGGTGGATGTGAATCCCTCTTTGGCTCCACCTCAAATTATTTCTATAATTTAGATCATGACATCCTTGGTAATGGTGTATTCATTTAGGGGCTTCTGATCTTGAAGCTATCACCCTTCATGAATGAGCCGAAAGAATTCATGAGGAACGTACATATTTTCTTCTAACCTTTTCACAAGCGAGAAAACAAGATCTGAGTTCAAAACCTACAAACAAAAGGACTCCTCTGATATTGGTTTCACCAAGATCAGGAAACTCTTCAATTTGAGTTATATATCGTTGCAAATCCTACATTTCCAAACCTTTCAGCGTCGATCATTCTTGAAGCCTTGATATCTATCAGCATAAATAAAATAAATAATTTTAAAATAAATACTAATATTTATTAAGTTATTGAATATAAAAATATAAAATAAATATTAATTTATTGTTTATATATATTTTGTAATTTTTTTTATAAATTAAATATTGAACATTTTTTTCATTTACGAATATGAATATTTTAAAATAGAAAATGTGATTACATATTTTTAATGTAGATATACATTACATGTTGTGGTATTTTAAGGACTAGTTCCCTCATGTCACTTGCCAAAATTGAACTTGGTGTGCGGAGAACCACAATCATTTCTCCTAACCACTCCAAATAAAACCATTTTTTTTTTGTCGTTCAAAACAAAAATTCATTAGATTTTCAAGAAAGCATAACTTTCAAAATCAGTCTCAACAATCCCCTTTCTCTCATTCTAGATAGACTTGTTAAGATTATGGACTGGAGGATACCATATAAGAAACTTTACAAATTTTATTTCTGGGAGACATTGTAGCCATAACATACTAGGAGAAAACAAAAAAGAGACCAAAACTGACAACAACATGTCAAGAAGGGGGATGGGGGTGAGTACAGGGGGATTTATGAAATAACCAACATGATCATGCACATGGAAATCAGTGTGTTCCACCCATGCTTCCAAGTTGTGAAGGTGGTCATTTTTGCGATGATGGCTGCGGCAGAGGCTATCAAACTGTTTCAGGATTTCATTTTGGCTATATTGAATATATTGAGATAATCCACAATTTCGTTGCGATCTTCGTACTTGTGGTCCTTGAGAATGTCCATATTGATTTGGATAGTCTGAAGCTACTCTGCAATGGACTCCATGGAAGCAGGAACCACTATGTGACCTAGAGAGTGAGTTGGAGAGATAGTTACAACATCCTCGATTTCCTGACTGGCTAAGTTGTTGGAGGATGAACTATGGCAAGGCCCAGGGCGCCTTGCATGGAATTTACGACCCTTTCTGCGGCGAGGTTAGACCCATTGGTGGGGCATAACGTGTTTTGTAGGAGGTGAAAAATGATTGATAAGTAAGGCTGAGGGAAATACTACACGAAACCTGCAAGAGGAATTGCTATAACCAAGACCAAGAAACTGATAAACATAATGGGTACAAACTAGAACAAAAAGCCCACAAAATTTGAAACAAGAATGGAAAGCATCCACCTAAACCGAAGAGCTATCTAGGATAGACTCCACACACTAATAAATCGACCCACTACCCACTAAAACAACTGGAACGACCCCAAGTGCAGAGAAAAATTAATTCAGTAACATTGACCTTGAATGGGCACCCAAAAAACCAACAATATTGACTAGTGACCGAGGTAGCACCCTCACAGGAATAGAAACTAGAGGTAACTTCCACCAAGGAACCGAAAACGGAGCAACCACAAACAAGCAATGAAAAAACCCTCCAACTATAATGACACACGAAATAAATTATGAACATTGATACCTTACCCCACCCAACAAAGGGGAGATCTAGGAAATTTCACTTTATTTTTAAAGGCATGTAGCAGGATATCCCGAAAATGGCATGGAATCGACTCGATACCCTGTTCGCTAGGGCACTGGAATCACAGGGGCAAGCCAAAAGGCCGAATCCAACCCAAACCAAAAAAAAAAGGGCTTCCACTTCGCTGCTCAACCAAGAATGTAACCCTAGTGAGCCTCCATGGAACCTGTCCTGCGCACCTCTATTCTCCTCCAGACCTAATTTCATCACCCAAACTTCCATACTGGAGAAGAGCGCTCACATACCCTGGAATTTATTTGATGAATGTGTTGGATAGATCATCACTCTAGTGGAATGAATGCGAAGATGACACATGAGTGTTTTTTTAATGATCATGTGGAGGAACGAACCCCAAGGGCCTCTCATGTGTTAAGTGTGTGCATGATTGATCACCCCCATCGGGGGAACTCTAAATAAAACCAATTAATCAATTGTAAATATAGATATAACCAATATATTTCCATCTTAACCAACATTACATCAAACCTCTTTTAGAATGAAAAGCTTGGAAAAAATTGCACTCAAGATCCATATATATATATATATATATATATATATATATATATATATATATATAATTGTTGAGTCGATGTAGTATGAGGGAGATGTTCCATAATGTTACATTTAAAAACTAGAAAATAAAACGTAGAATAACAAATTAAAAAAAAATAATAATAATAAAAAATCCATGTCCCCATAAATAATACTTCAATGCCAAATAAAGTAATTGAAAGTAAAAAAAAAAAAATCACGAGGAAGATATGTAATTCTTTCACTACTTAATATGGAGTTGATATGTAGTTTTATTTAGTTAATGATATCACATTTGTAATTAATTCCATGTTTAGTTGATATATAATATTTAAACTAAAAATATATTAATATGAAAAAATATTTTAATTTCAATTATAAATAAAATATTTCAATATTAATATTAAATAACATAATTACGCCGTAAGGCGTTATTATTTGAAAACAACTTTGCTAGTGTGCATCGTGTCATAATTTGAAATCATTAGATCACATGTTAGACGATTAAAACATATTCAGCCTTTGGATGAGAAAGCAAAAGTAGTTACAAAATTTAGTTACGCGCTTTTTCTGCTCGGTGGTAAATTTGGCTATGTAGAATCAGATGATCGTGATGTATTTGGGCTCCGTTAGGGTAACGATACCCTGTTGCTGCCACAATTGCGGCAATCATTATTTGCTTCATGCTGGATCGAGCTCTGCAAACCAGAATTTCTTTTCTCCTTCATCTCATTACATTGTACAGTGATCCAGATATGGCATCCACTGTTTTGCCTCTCCTCCCTGATTCTTCCTCGCAGGAGTTCATTTGGGGGCACTGAGGAAGAGGAAGACTTATTGGATTCTCCGAGTTCTTTACATTGTAAATGTGTTTTAGATGGTAAGAGTGAGCCCACACGCGGTGGGCTGATGTAGATATGATGAGGGAGAGATTTGCAAAGTTGCTGCTTGGAGAAGATATGTCGGGTGGAAGCAAAGGAGTTAGCACGACCTTCCCATTGTCCAATGCCATTACCAATATTTCAGGTTTTTGTTTTCATTAATATCTATTTGATTCTGAAAGTGGTCTATTTTGCATTTTAATTCAACCCATGTGACTGCACATATTTGTTTCAACATTGTACCATTAAAATTTTAAAAATTTCCTACATCTTAGGTGATGCCATAATGGATCCCCAAGTGGTAACATAGTTTGAATTAAAAATGCTTTTTTACAGCTTGTGTGTTTGGGGAACTATGGAGACTTGAGCCATTAGCAGAGGAGAGGAAGACAAAATGGTGCAGAGAGATGGATTGGCTCCTTTCCCTTGCTAATTACATGGTGGAGCTTGTTCCAGCAAGGCATAATTATTCAAATGGAGGGAGCATACTCATGCATTCCCATCCTTGTGTATTGATAGCTATCAAAACAAATCTGGGATGGGCTTTCTGTATTCGCAGGAGTTCATTTGGGGGCGCTGAGGAAGAGGAAGACTTATACCACACGTTCTTCTACTTCTCAGGCCAACGGCAATAATGGCCAAGGCCGTGGTCGAGAGTATGGAGAAGTTCTGGTTTTGGGGCAATGTAATGTTGTCTGTTTCAGTACCTGATGCTACTAAAAGTTGCAGTGATAGTATTGCTGAAAAGAGCAGTGAGTTGAAAAACATGGTGGAGGAGGAACAAAAACAACACCAGCCACTTCAACAAACTCGCGTGGGCTTGTTTGAAAGAAGGCACCGTAGGTCTTTGAGTGATGATATGCGCTTGGATTTGGGTAAGTTGTCCACGCGCAAAGAAGGTCCAAGTTCCTTGGATTTGGGTGCACAGGCAAACTTGCAGCCATTGTTCATCAAGGTAACTGCTCTGTTTCTCTCTATATTGTATCCATTCACAGAACAGTCATGTGTTATGCCCATATCCTTCCTGATATTGAATTGTTTGAGGCAGTTTAGCTGTATTCACACGACTGTTGTGTGTTAGGCTCATAGCAGTCTTGAGATTAAATTGTTTGAGGTGTAGTAGTTGTTTTTAATGATATGTTCAGATAACATTCAGCGGTTTTGCTGAAGTCTAGTCTCTCGTATGGGTATCATATCTCCCAATCTAGTTTGTGACTATTGTTTTGTCTCGTGTTGGCAAAGCTCATTCTTATAAGGGAAATCTGTATTCTCACCTTTGCCTGGGAGGTCTATAATTGCTACTTATCAATTTTCAATATTTATATTGTGACTGCTTATGAATTTATTCATAGCAACCCCAGTGAACTAATGTGCCCAAAATTATCTTTCCAAATCATCCTTCCTAGAAAGATGGAACAAAGACACTCCAGGGAGTGGAGTGTAAATGGTAAATGCCTATTAGTGCACTTTTGAAGGCCTCACTTGTATCACTGTCAATCCATTGTGTTATGCCCATGTCAGCCCTTGATCCTGAGATTGAATCCTTTGTGTTATGCCCATGTCAGCCCTTAATCCTGAGATTGAATTGATTGAGATGTTAGCAGTGAGAGAAGCAAGGTGTTCTGCAGCTTGGGTGGGACTGGAGGGATCCATCACTACCTCATGTATTGAATGCAGATGGTATTAGGTCATTGAATATGGACAACAGAACACAGCCATCTAAACTTGGCTTTGAATTGCATCTCAAGCTTGCAAATCTTGAAGATACATATCTCAAGTTTACACTTGAATCCTGTGTTTAGGTTGGTTTCTGCTAGTGTGATTGCTTTTAGTGTTGATAATTTTAAATTTTTTTGTGATGCTATTCAGTCATTTTCTCTAAACTCAAGTCTCTCACTTCGGTATTCTTCTCAAAATTTGATTAGTAATGCTTTTGGTTGGATTTCGCACATGGGAGAGGGATTGCATATTTTTTTTCATGTTACTTCGATGTCCTCTGCCATGCCACTTAGAGAGGACAATAAAAACTAAAACTAAGATGGATGTGGCTCTTATTTAAGTAATATTTTTTTATTGCCAAACACCATTGACCAGACTAATTGCATCTCATGGGTTGTAAAAAGTATTAAGGAATATGGAATTGCATCAATTGGGCAATACATAGTAGTATACAAGAGAGAAGAAAAATCGAGGATATCATATTCTATGGCTGCTGGTTTCGCTTTAACTTCTACCTTTTAACAACATATAGCTTGTGCTGAGAATGTATATCAGAACACGGAGCTGCCAATTTGAAAGACTTGCCTTCTTAGCAAAATTTCATGTTCAAGAGGGCTAATTTAAGCATCCTGGAAGGATTTTTCAAATTTATTGTTGGCATAGACTTCTTGCTATAATATGTGTAGCAACCATCAATATTTCGTGCAGCTTGGCACCTCCGGTGAGCATGTTTAGAATTTACAAGTACACTATCTATTAGTTATTTTTTGATGCCACATAGTCAAAGCAGAAGGATAGTGCCAACACTCTTATTAAGTTATTTAGAACTTAGAAGTTGAGCTAGGTTAGAGCATAATTTAGGGCTATGTCCATTTCTTGAGTGCAAAGTAAATAAGCCTTACAAATCAGCCCACTGTTATCCTTGGAGGAGAGGGAAAATAAACTGTTTCAGTACTGGGTTCCAAAACCAAGATGAATGCATTCTAGCCCTGAGATTTATGAAGCTGCTTTTAAGTTTTGAAAAATAAACTGTTTCAGTACTGGGTTCCAAAACCAAGATGAATACATTCTAGCCCTGAGATTTATGAAGTTGCTTTTAAGTTTTGAATCCTGGTGTGCAGTTTTTGTTCACTTGAGTTTTGCATTAGATGCAGGGTAGGGTACAACAGCAATTGTCAGATTCATAGTAGCAGCTATTGAGACACTAGGCTCTTAAAAAAGTGTGTAAAATGACAAATTTACTAAGAGAAGGCAAGCGGAAAATAAAAGAAGAAGGGACATGAAAAGAAAATGATGAAGGGAGGGAAAGAAGCTATGGAGAGGTCAAAATATACTCTGGGATGGTTTATAGCAGGCGGGAGAAGGGTTGTAGTGCACTACAAGCAGCCTTTTAACTATTGGAAACATAATGGTGCCAACCTGATGGTTTTGTGACAGCTTTTTGAAATAAAATATTCTTCAGAATTGTTTGAAGGCACGATATGTACATTAGATTCAGCCTTCAAAATGTTATCTTAAGCCTTTGTAACCAAGTTCTTGTCTCAACATATAAATGTTTGCAAAATTTGAAGTAATAGTCCTAGCTGCACATTTGAATTTTGATTAAAAGACTAGATTTAGGCTGTACCGATTGAATAATTGATAGTTTTTCATTGTTAGAATAAAATTTTGTTTACTAATTTAAATTTGTACCTTACGGCGTTTCCTTTGCAACATCTGGTGCAATTGCTAGTTTTATATCAAGAAAAATAAAGTAATTTAAATTAAATATTTTCTTATATTTCATAACATTTAGAAACATTAATAACAAAAAAAACTTTATGTGAGTTATGAACTAGTCTAGATCCATCTTAGCTTCACATCTGCCAAGTTGAGAGGGATCAAAATCTCTTTTCACTTTAAAAGATGTTTGCACCCTATAGATATAATTATTAATTTTATTAATTTATTTACTTTTATAATTTATTCACCTTTTATTTTCATTTTCATTTTTTATGTAATTTTACCGAGAATATGTGAATTAAGTATTATTATTATTATTTTTAATTTCATTTTTATGTAATTTGATCTAGGTAAAAACGTTTATACAACAAGACATGATATGCCAGTGTAACATCTCTTCCATACTTAGTTGGAGAGTGTCTCTCAACACGCCGCCTCCCATCACACACACAGAGATAGATCCCTGCTAAGGCAGGGCTCTAACAATGGATTTGCTTGTTGACCATAACATTGACCACTGCACCTTATAATGTTTAACTTTGAAAAATAAATATTTATTTTTCGATATTATTCAAAAAACTAATTTTCAAATGCCACATGGATAACTGCTTCATATTTTGTTTCATAATTTATGGATATGGTTGCAATATTCATGCATTATTTTTAGATATTTGTGTAGTGGTTTTTTTTTCTTAAGCTTTGAAGGAAGTAAATAACATATTTACCATAGTTACTTGCCAACATAATTTAAGAAAGTATTTTGCATAAAAAAATGGATAGGAATAAGATGTAAATAAATATATTTATGAGGAGCTACTTCTCACCATTATTTTATGTTCCTCATGTTGGAGAAAAATTGTAAATGTGTAGAGTTAATAGTGCTTACCACACACCAAAATTTACAAGTCCACGTGCCTAATCAAATAATTAATTTATCCACTTCACATCTTAATTTATTAGTTCCTCCTAAAGAAAGACTATATGATTCTATTTGTTTTTTAAGGGCTATTAATTTATCTAATATAAGTTATAATTTATTATGCATTTTATCGAATAACATAAATTTTAACTTGAGCTCTAAGGACAAAGCTGCCTTGAACGCTTGTTTCATTAATAGGTTCTTTCTAATTTAAGGTATGAGGGATATTTATAATTCCTTCAATGTTTAATATGGAGTTGAAATGCAACATTTAAAAAAATATTAATAACATAAATATTTAGTAGTCTAGCTAATAAACTAAATGACCCTTCCTAGACACTTTATACTAATAGAGCAAATGACTATTTTTCGGAGAATTTTTCTAGTCAATTTTGCAGAAAATCGGGTAGATATTTTTAAGACTTATAATTTTAACTTGTTTAATATGAAAATTTTTAGTTCCTTAGGAGCTTTTTAGGGTGTTGAATTCATTTATGCATCCAAAAGTACTTTTTAAATAACAAGAAATCACAATTTTGTTGGAAATTGTATTTGAGAAAAAATCTATTTTTTATATTAGTTAGAATACACACATATGTGTGTAATATTTAAAAAAAATATTAATAAAAAATATATTTGTATGTGGGGTTCACGAACGCTAGAGATCGGTGACTGCTACGTCCAAAAAATATTTGTACTAGGATGATCCACCCGAAGGGATCACTTCCTACCTGCTAAACCATAGACTTGGACCTAAAGATTGTCAAGAGAATTGAACCCGTGACATCTCAATATGAAATGTGCTTTAGCGATGAGGACATGACCAATTAAGCTATCCCTCGGAGCTTTTTTTCTATGTAGTTCACGAACCCCAGAGATCAGTGACCTCTATGTCCATGAAATATTAGCCTGACCCTAAGAGTGTCGAGATAATTGAACCTATGACCTCTCAATAGAAAAGGCACTTTAAGGATGAGGACATGACCAATTGAGCTAGATCTAAGTATATGGGAAAATAGATTATATCCTATTAATATATATATGTTTTCCACTTTTAAATATGAGGGAGCATGTGTCAAAATTATAATATGGAGAACATAAATTATAAATAAAATATAACTATGTATATATTATATAATACAAGTGAAAATACAAATTTTCTTATAGTTAAAACATTTTATTATTTTTTTCTCAAAACCAACATAAACCCCTCCAGGTTTTCCAAAAGGAGAATAATCAAATCTATTGGGGTGGAGATTTTTCTTAAAGTTTTGCACTCAAAAATACTTTTGGATCTTGATAGATTTGATACCTTTATAAACTTGTTAGATCTCGAGTTAAGATGGATATATCCTGGTATATACATAGCTGACATTGAAATGTTTTACCTAATATAAATGTTAAAAATATTTTATTTATAACCGACATTGTGCACATTAAAATATTTTAAATATAACCCAATATTACTTAATCATATTGAAATATTTTTTTGTTGTGACGAACATTGATTTTTTCTATTATCAATAATATCTTTCAAATGCCACATATTAATTTTTATTAAGAATTAAATGAATTAGCCATTTTTTATAATATCTTTTAAATGTCGCATATGTATTACTTTTATTATGGTCAAAGCGCGCGCACACACACACATATATTACTTTTATTATGGTCAACATGTGTGTGTGATTTTTTTTTAAAGTATACGAATTATACATCTTCCTCACACTTAAAAGTTCTTTTTTTATACTTTTCATTAATTTATCTCTTTTTAAAGTTGACATAAAACCATGTTGTTTCACATCGATGTTGAAATATTTTATTTATGGCCGAGAGGGAGTGTGACTAGGATTATACTACTGTTAAAAACCAACTAAACATGCATATTCATTTTTATTTGTTACTATAGTTGACATTGTTTTTATTTATTTATTTAGAGAATATTTTTTTTTTAATTTAAAAAGGGACGTGTATGAACTCTAGGTTGAGCACTAAGGGAATTATACTAGGTTGTAGAATGAGATTTTTGGGGGCAAAAACTAATCGAAGGAGCACAGTGGAAGCTGAATTATTGGGGTTTGATATCGATTTTAATTAAAACTAACCAAATATGTATATTCATTTTTGTAATTTTTGTTATAGTCTACATTGTGTGTTTTTACCAGATAAATAAAAAACTCGTCAATCTCTTATTCAGTTGACACAAGTCGATTATGATGGCTACCACTATAAACCCTAGGTGAAACAACCATGTCGCCCCCATCATGGGGACCACATCTAAACTCTTGGGATTGGAACCTAGAATCTCGTGGTGGGGCTAGTCTACATTGTTTTTTTATTTAGAGAATATTTTATTTTAATTTTAAAATGTACACATGTCAACTTGAGGTCCCCTGTATTTGAACTTGTGACATCTTACCAGAAAGAACATGTTCTTAACCATTATAAATATATTATATTAAATACATATTATGTATAGTTTCATTTTAAATGTTAATAGTGTCATAATGTAAAAAGGTAATGACCTTTGTTTTAATTTATAAATTATGTGATTTGGATGTTTTTGTTTTGTGAAGTAAATGATTTGTATTGCCTTCAAAACAATAAGTACATTCTAAGTCCTTGAATTATGACATGGTCAGTTGATGGGAAAGGCTAACCATATCCATAATTTTAATCTTTTTAGAAGGGTAGAAATAAAGAGTTTGCATATAGAATCAAAACCCAAAATACATATGCTAAATTCAGGGCCTCCTAGCCCTTTACAAGACTAAGAAGTATAGGACTGAAACATAAAAAATAATAACATGAGACCAAGATTCAAATTAAGAGGAATTATCTGAATCTTTTACTTCAATAGGTATGAAATCCTTATCGTTTCTTGAAAAGAAACCAAAATCAAGAGTAATTCCCATATGTTTCTCAATGCGCCCTAACGAATGATCCAATGCTATCATTTTTCGATGCATGTGATCCAAAGAGAGGAGGATTTCATCCCCCCTTTCGCTTCTGTCCACCAAGACCTTTCCAAGAAGGAACTTGAGGTGCCAGTAAATGTCCATTTTGTACATGTATTGATTATGCCTCTCCACTATGTGCTCAACATTAGAAACCCAATCCATAACTTCTATGAGTAATTCCATGTTTGTGAGGGTATGACTTTGATTATCCAATTCTCATTCCACTTGAGCAATCTCCTCTAGGATAGGCAGAGGAGTGAGCACTTGAAACCATACAACCAATATTTCCACCCGTGTGCTTGAATTCATCCTTGTCTCCCTCATTCCTTGTATTAAGTTACCCCACGATGGACCCAAACTCTCTAAAGTGGAATTCTATTTATGCTGAGTAAGAGACAAGCCCATGTGAGTTAAAGGTTCCCTAAGGTTTGAGATGGAATCGAGAGAGAAAAGTGTGTTGATGAGGGACACAACCACCATGGGGAGTCCTATCAGATAAAAGAGGGTAGGGAACCTTATTTATATAACATAGAATGGTAGAATTGAGATGGGGCCAGTAAAACCATCTGTCACCAAACCAATTATTATGAGAAAACTAAGAAATTGCATAGAAATAGTAATTTTGAACCTAAATTGTTGGGTGTCGAAACTATTTGCAAGTTGAATACTAGAGCTAGCTCGGTGAATCTGTCAATGTGGAGTCTGATTGGATGATGTTTTTCCAAGGCTCGACTAGGGCTTGAGAGTGATCCATATCCATTTTCCAAAAATGACAGAGGCCATGAGGATGAAGGAAATGACCATCTCTTTTTGGTTTTTCTATTAAGAACACCCTAGACTGGTGTTTGAACAAATTGGAGTTGAGAATAAAAATTTCTCAACCTAATTTAAGTGAATTGTCGGAATCTTGACCCCATACACATGGTTTGAAGCACAAAATTGAGCAGAATGTTGTTGAGATGGAGGTGCTCGATAAAAAATTAAGCTATGAGATACTATAATCATCCTTCACTTGATAGTCATTAAATTCCCCCATAATGAGCTTCAATATAGATCTAATCATACTGGGAGGGAAAATTACCCTAGGGAATGTGAAAATCCATTTTTTTGTCTTAGAATCCATTGAATAACTAGAGTTGCGAGTGGAGTGATGCTTGGTACTAAACATTGGGCAATGGAATGTAAGGCTCCCTTGTACCTTTTTCTTGCAAAACATTAAAATATATTATGGAGGTGTTCTACTTGTCCCTTGGGAATTTGACCTGGTGAGACGGTGGCAAACCGCCCCCCACCCTTTCTCGATTCAGGCACCCCATGTGGATGTTTGTATGGTGAAAATTTTAGGATTATTTATTTCAATTTTATTTTTTGTTTTTTCTTTAATAATATTATGCTTAATTTAATGATATTTAAGTTAGGTCTTCAAGTATAAATTAAAATTGCTTTTGCTTGGCTAAAATCTCGTCTTCCTCTGACATAAGAAAACATGTTAATGACCTAAGACCTAGACGTATATGGCAGGAGTGAAAGCTTTCCCCTTTACAGACCAAAAATGGGTCATCCCAGATGGAGCAGTTTTCATGGTGATGAGTTACCATACATTCATAGATAACTGTGAGTGATAGATGTCCCCGCCACTAGCTTGACAAGTAAGTTACGATAGATTTTTCATTGTGTAAAAAGAATTGAAAAAAAAAACAGATATTTAAGCTAAAATTAAATATGTTTGTTAAGGGTAATTTTAGTGGTTTGGACTACCTATATTAATATCGTTGATTTATATTCAAATCCTAGTTAATTTTCTCTATGGTTTGTGAGCATATTTATAATGGTAAACACAATTTTGGTGATGCTGATGATAATATGAGCGTAGAGGATAACAACTACTATCAACCACCTAATATATATATATATATATAGACACACACATTTGAAAATTTAAAATTTAATAAAGAAAAAAAGTTTAAAAGAATATAATTTGAATTCATTTTAGGATTTTTTCTTCTAGAATTTTAATTTAATTATTAATAACTATTAGGTGGATGATGAAGGTTTAACCTCCATTAAATATGTTTGAATATTCATAATAGTATACAGTAATCAAGGATTAATATTTATCTCCAAGTTAGTTATACTCTTTTAACTAATTTATCTCAAATTAATTAATTAAGGAAAATTTTATATCAACACAAACTGGGGGTGTAGTCTAACTTATGGACGAAATGACCTTTTATAGGAGGTTTTTTTATGGTTATTAAAAAAAAAAAATGGGTATATATATTTAAAAACTTGAGTTTAATTTGTTTAATTATATAATTGCGTGCCCTAAGGGGTTTTCGAGGGTGCTCAATCCATTTATGCACTCAAAAATATATTTTAAATAATAAAAAATCACAATCTTGCTTCAAATTGTATCTTCCAAATTCCGATGAAAAAGACTATACTATTTCATTTATAAGTTAGAGTACACCCATATTGGGCATTTGGTATTGATAATCCATGATATTGACCCATAATATTGTAACAAAAACTATTTATAAGTTAAAGTGAGAGTAAATCGCCATAGGGAAGAATATTATTTAAATCTTATATTAATTCTATTGGAGTTTGCCTCTTCATAAAAAGAGTTGCTTCTAAGGTATTGAACCTTGGATCTTTTAGTTTACATAAATACTCAAATCACTTTGATCACCAATTAAATTACACCCATAAAACTCATAAACCTATAAAATTGTTATAATCTTAAATTTTAATTTTATCAAACAAATAATTTTTTTTCCAATTTTGATTTACATTATTTATTAAACACAAATAATAATTTTTATTTTAATGCTAAATTAAATTTTTTAATTTTGATTTACATTATTTATTAAACACAAATAAATTTTATTTTAATGCTAAATTTAAAGTTTACTTTTTCATTAAATCTAAACCCTATACCCTATAGAATCATAAGTTATATAATATTTCAATACCATTTATATTTAAATTTTACACTTAAATACTCTTCACTCCCGCATCATACACATTCATACAAATTTTCCTTCATCTATTAACATGTTCTTTTCCATAATCAATAGTATTTATATTTGAATTTTACATTGAATACTTTTCACCACTCCATCAGATATATTCATATACATTTTCCTTTAATTTTTAAATATATGTTATTTTTCACAATTCAATGGAACAATAAATAATTATAATAAAATTAAACAATTTCAAATTCTTATTCTTCACACCTGTAATTTGTTTACTTATATATATATATATATATATATATATATATATATATATATATATATAACACATTTAAATTATAATTATATATGAATATCTTACTGCCATGGAAAGTTTTTTTTTTTTTAAATTCATAATTATGCAGATAAACATGAACAATCGTTAAAAATATTTAAAGAATATATATTTTTAAATATATTTTAAAATTATATTTTTATTTTTTATTTGAGAAACATAGATTTGAGGAACACTATTTAACATCTTTAGAGGAACACTATTGAACAACTTTTTAATAAGAAATATTTTTATATGTTATTTGAATAATATACATGTTTTAGTTTTAAAAGAATACTCAATAACAAAGTTTATCATGTCACTAGAAGGAATTGAACTTAGATGAGGAGATTAACAATCAGTCCTTCTAACCATTCAAAATAAACTTAATTGATGCATCCAACTTGGAAGTTGTGATTTAAAAGAAATATCTCAAAAAAAATAATATATATATATATATATATATATATATATATATATATATATATATATATATATATATATATATATATATATATATATTGATGCAGCCCTAACTGCAGTTTACAAATAATCTGTGGACTTGTGGGTTAGGACTTGCATTAACCCACATTAACTCCTTATACACAGTGGGATACAATTCGGAGTTAAATAACATACATACGTGAAGCGATCAAACAACGCTCTTTATAATAGAATGAAAATAACCCAAAACATGTTACATACACATGGATTTCTTGCTAGAGGGTCCCAACATACTTCGAACCAATCGTAAGCGATCGCAATCGCCTACCCGTAACTTTTAACTTTTTGTGAATATACTAAACCACAAAACTTGCAAAGTGCGCTATTGTGCAAAGCCGACACGTGGCTCCCCCTCGTCACATCACATCCTTCATCTTTCTCGCTTCGCATAGCAACCCATTTCACATACTGTGCGAACTCTTAACGATATCTTCTATTACTTGTGAAATGTGAAATCACGATTCATCATCTATCATTGATCTGTTGCACGATCCAACGGCTCACGTCTATCTCCGCCAATTCATCACATATCATACTGTCTGACTTGCGAAGTCATCACGACCGTTCATCTTTCGCCCTCAGATCTGCAATTTAATCGTGACCATCCATTCACCTTCTCGCGGCTCTTCTTCGCCTCTTCTGCCCGCTCTAATCTCTGTCGTCAAATCTTAAACCCTCATCTCTGCGATTCAATCCTCGCCGTCGATTCCTCTCTCAGAATTCTTCTAAGTATTTCTATCTTTAATCGATTTCTCCTCTTTTAGCGGTCACCGCTTTACAATACCGTTTTCTCCACACTACTCCTCCTGAGCTTCTTCGGAATTCTTCAGCGCTATTTCTCCTGAGCTTCATTCAGTCTGTAAATGTGCGGATCCCTCCTGAGCTTGTTCTTCATCTCTCATCCCTCCATCTCTGCCATATCTTTGTCTGTGCGAAGTTCACATGAACTTCATCCTCTCGATCAATCGGTCTATTCCTTAATAGAAATAACACACATATATAAAACACATAGACAGAAACAAAAACCAGATTAACCTTCCTGTTGTGCGATTAAATGGAGTACTCGATTTCAACAGGGAAATAAAACAAACGGGCTAAAACAGAGAGACCAATCCAAATACAAAACACTTGGAATTAATTTTGAAATGAAAATACACAAAACCAAGCCCTGAGATGGCTAGTTTTTACATTTTCTTCTATTCTTTATTCACCCCTCTCTTGCACACACATTTCCCTCTTGCTCTATCTTTTTCTCTATGGATGGAAGAACCACACCATGGTGGATTTGTTTCAGTTTTATGCCTTTCCCAAAATTACCATATGGTTGAGAAACTGTCATTTAGTTTCAAAATAGTTTATTCAACTAAATACTTAACTGATCCTAATTTAACCATTCTTTTATTTCACAAATTACAATGACCGTGTTAGCCCAAATTAACTTGACAAAATACTTTAAAAAATAAACTCTTCAAATTATTTTGACTGCTAATCCTCTTCCCAAGCCACAACTTGTGACTAGCTTGTTGCATTGTTGGCCCTACCTTAATTCTCCTGCATCAGACTCCTGAGGTAAAAGAATTCATGACCTCCTGGTCACGTGTCTTCAATGTTTGAATCTTCCAGGATGCTAAACTCTATTTTGTTGCTATCCATAACTGCATTGTCTTCACCATTCTTTAGCTGCAATCTTCAAGGCTTCCATACTTTGTACTGTAGTGCTCCACTTCTTCTACCTTCACTTTTCTTCACTTTCCAAACATTTCCACATTGGACTGCTTTCTTCATTTTGCTGTAACTCTTCTTAGGTACTTGCATTAACTCCCATAGTTCATCTATGGTTTCTTGCAGTTCAATCTTCTGCTGTAATTTAATCTTATTTCCAGTCCTCTGCCAACACATTCTACTACACTTTGTCCTAGATATTTCTACAAATATTACTCCGAACATTGCTGCCACCCAAAATTCCTGAATATCTCTACAGATATCTCCCTTTGCAACATCCCTATTCTTTTCCTTGTTTGAAAATTTACTGCCAAAAGGTAAATTTCCTTCTAATTATCTGACTATAGTAATATATTTATTCTTTTTTTCCTTTATACTAGCTAACATAATTAATTTTTGGAAACTAGTATCTATCTCTGTTTCAACTACAATTTGAAATGATCCCATCTTATTGTTTGCAATATCTTTCTCTTGCTCAAATTCTTACAGTAATAAACTCAACCATCCACTAATTACTTGATTCCCTTCAAGTACCTCTTCAGTATGTTGTATTATAGTTTCAATGGAACTCACTTCCTCTTCATTGACAACGTTCCATTGTTGTCCTTTTGCTTCTTGACTAGTCCTAATAGTCAATTCAGTCTTTTCCACTTCTAGGACTGACTTTCCTTTAGCTTGAGACATAACTGCCTCACTTTCATCTCTATGGATTTCTTCTTCCTTGTTAATAAGCAAACCTCTTTGTGACACTGCTTCTTCATTTATAATCAGAATAAAATTATGATTCTCTATTTCTATGACAGTCCTAAATGCCCGTCCAACAATATTCCTTTGGCTATTTAAGAAAGCCAATTCCTCTTTGTCCTCATCAAAAACAAGTTTCATCTCATGAGGAATTACTACTTCATCTCCATTAAAGTTACTCCATTAAATAAGGAAGTTATGAATTCCTTTTGCTGCAACAACTCAACTTGGTCTTCATCAGAAAGACACTCTTCATCATACCTTGCTTGGCAATTTTTTTCTTCATTATGCTTTGCTAGATAAACTTCAGCTTTACTTGAGACAATTCAAAGAGATGGATTGTCTTCTACACAACATGCAAACACATTCAAATTTTCAGCATTAAACTCACAAGACCCAGTGGTCTTATTTGATGACTCAATCACCAAATCTTTCTTTGCTATTCTAAGTCTCTTTCAGGAATCAGAAAGTCTTCACTAGTCTTCTTTTTAGCTCTCTCAAGCATAACATATTAATGATTGATATCATCTTTTGCCTCTTTCTGTTCTTGGCCATCATCATAAGCCAAGTTCTCCTTGTTTTTAGCTTTCATAGTAGGCTGGAAATCATTACTTTCACTTAGTTGTGCATGTTCATGTACATGAGACTCAGCTGTCTCATTTTCTTCTTGAACGGAATTCAGATTTTGTCTTCTCCCTTCATCCGTTATGACAACAACAAAAAATTGTCTTTCTTTACCTATTTCAATTGCAAACATACAATAATCATTTGTTTCAAAACCATAAGGATCCATAGCCTCTCTTGTTGTATCAAACATCAGCTCTTTCCGTTGGTTCTCATCCTTCCAAGAATCCATGAAACCATTAGATGGTCTCATGTCTTCATCCTCATTACTACTATCACCAAGAATGGACCCTTGGTCAGATTCACATAAGTAAATCTCTTCCTCATCACTCATCCTATGCTGCAACTCAGCTCCTCTAAGTTCTTCTTCTAGATGTACACGTGCTTCATGTCTTAGCCTACTCTGCAACTGACTCCACTTGAATCTTTTCTTCCGAAGTACCCAACCATACCTTTAGCATTCCATATTCCCCTATATGAATTCTCTCAACACTTCTAGTTGCGCTTTTATCTCAGCTAATTCTTTATCAAGTTTATTCTTACTTGATCCTTCATAATATCCCTTAGAACCTTTACTATGACCATCAGTAGCCATAGTCTTCTTTCCTTTATGAACTCTTATTTGTTCATCATGGACTACAAACAATCCATCTCTACAAGTTGACTCCATCAACTTGTCTATATATACCACACCAAGATTTTCCATGCTTAGTATTTTATTGGCATCTCTGCAAATTTCTTTCTTTTGATTGTGACTCCTCCTTGAGCCTTTCAGATAAACATCAATGGTTATATCTTCTTCTTCTCTCAGTGGAATAATCCTGATCCACCTTGTGAGCTGCAACAAACCTCTTTTATCTTCTTCATCCTCTTCAATGCTTGTAGCAACATGCTCCAAAAACTCCTCTACATCTCTTCTGGGAACTCCATTTCTTCATCGTATGTTATGATCATTGCATATTCATGCTTCCCTCCATCTTCCATGACAATTCCTAATGGTTGTCCTTCATCCTCCATGCCTGGAATTTCTTCAATAGGCCTCCTGTTAGTATTATTATCATTTTCTTCAAAAAATAATCCATGTTTCAGTTCATATGCAAGAAATTTCCTTTCATTTTCTGCTGCTCTGAGTAATGCTTTTTCTTCTTGAGAATTCAACCTATGCTCCCTCTTCATTTGTAGCCCATGCCATTTCAATTTCTTCCTTATAATCCATCCACACCTTTGGTTTTCATTACCCCTCTGTAGCAACTCCATCAATAGATCAGGATGGTTTCTCATCTCAACTATTTCTCTCTTATATTCTTCATCAATCATATGCTTCCATATGCCATTTGTCTTAGAATTTTAATTCTTCACTTTGTGGTTTCCCCCTGAACCTCTGCTATGACTTTCAATAGTCATCTTCTTGAGTTATTTCACCCTCTATGAGCTGCACTAGCCCCTGCGGTAACAATTCCTCCTGCTCCAACTTACGTCACCAAAATTTCTCTGTGCTTGGTCTTTTGGCAAGTATGGGTCCTCAATCTAGAACCATCCTTGAGCACTCCTCTATGCTCTTTCTAGGCTCACCCTCACAACTCATATAAACTTGAGAACACTAGTGCCCTCTTATATTTCAACTTCAGCTTAAATACTAGGTTCTGACCACACTTCTTTTTCCTCCTAGAAAACCCTTTCTAGCTTCCTTCATCACTGCCCCTTAATGTTGTGATCTTCTTGTTGAGATGTTTTCACTCCTGATGCTACCTTATTTTATGTGCTACTACTTCATCCATGCTGCTGTAGCTCTTATGATTTTTCATAAGGCTTTAGTCCACAATCTTACCTCTTAAGGTTCACTCAATTAGAATCAATGAGAAATTTTTCTCAACTTTGCCTTGTTCAAAGTCCTTTACAGCGCCTCTCAAATCTTGTATGCTCTGATACCAATTGATGCAGCTGTAACTACAGTTTACAAAAAATCTGTGGACTTTTGGGTTAGGACCCACATTAACTCCTTATACACAGTGGAATACAATTCAGAGTTAAATAACATACATATGCGAAGTGATCAAACATCTCTCTTTATAATAGAATGAAAATAACCCAAAACACATTACACACACATAGATTTCTTGCTGGAGGGTCCCAACATACTTCGAACCAATCGTAAGTGATTGCAATCGAATGGCCACAACTTTTAACTCTTTGTGAATGTGCTAAACCACAAAACTTGCGAAGTGTGCTATTGTGCAAAGCTGACACGTGGCTCCCCCTTGTCACATCGCATGCTTCATCTTTCTCACATCGCATTGCAACCCATTTCACATACTGTGCGAACTCTTAACCATATGTGTTATTACTTGCGAAATGTGAAATCATGATTCATCATTCGCCATTGATCTATTGCATGATCCAATGGCTCACGTCTATCTCCGCCAATTCATCGCATATCATATTGTCTGACTTGCGAAGTCATCACGACCGTTCATCTTTTTCCCTCAGATCTGCAATTTAATCGCAACCGTCTGTTCACCTTCTTGCGGCTCTTCTTCGCCTCTTCTTCCCGCTCTAATCTCTATCGTCAAATCTTAAACCCTCGTCTCTATGATTCAATCCTCGCCATCGATTCCTCTCTCAAAATTCTTTTAAGTATTTCTATCTTTAATTGATTGTTCCTCTTTCAGCGGTCACCGCTCTGCAATACCATTTTCTCCACTCTACTCCTCCTAAGCTTCTTCAGATTTCTTCAACATTATCTCTCCTGAGCTTCATTCAGTTTGTAAATGAGTGGATCCCTCCTGAGCTTGTTATTTGTCTCTCATACCTCGATATTTTCCATTTCTTTGCCTGTGCGAGGTTCACAGCAACTTCATCCTCTCGCTCAATCGGTCTATTCATTAATAGAAATAACACGCATATATAAAACACACAGACACAAGCAAAAACCAGATTAACCTTCATGTTGTGCGATTAAATGGAATACTCGATTTTGACAGGGAAATAAAACAAATGGGTTAAAACAGAAAGACTAATCCAAATAAAAAACACTTGGAATTAATTTAGAAATGAAAATACACAGAACCAAGCCCTGGGATGGCTGGTTTTTACATTTTCTTCTGCTCTCTGTTCACCCCTCTCTCGCACACCTATTTCCCTCTCGTTCTCTCTTTTTCTTTGTGGATGGAAGAACCCCACCATGGTGGATTTGGTTTGGTTTTATGCCTTTCCTGAAATTCCCATATGGGTGATAAACTGTCATTTAGTTGCAAAAAAAATTATTCAGCTAAATACTTAACTAATCCTAATTTAACCATTCTTTTATTCTGCAAATTACAATGGTTGTGTTAGCCCAAATTAACTTAACAAAATACTTAAAAAAGTAAAGTCTTCAAATTCTTTGGACTGCTAGTCCTCTTCCCAAGCCACAACATGTGACCAACTTGTCACATTGTTGGCTCTACCTTAATGCTCCTACATATATATATATATATATATATATATATATATATAATTTTTTATTTTTTATTTTATTTTATTTTATTTATTTATTTATTTTTCTTCAGATGAACAAAAAACTTGTTATATTAATGAGAATCTACCAATACATATGTTCATAAACATGATTGTTAAATATTATATTGTGTACAATAGATATTTACATCTATAAACCCCCATACAACGTAATCATTATCCAACTAATGCATAGATAAGAAGATATTTGGCTGAATGAACTAAAACATTTTGTGAAAAACAAAGCATTATATAAGCAACTCATGATCTCTAATAAAGGAAAAACATAGCCACCAACATAAAATGTTAGCTAAAAGTCTTGTAACAGGAGTTTTTCTATGGAATATTAATGAAACTCACTTCTTGAATTGTGTTGTCCTCATAGAAGTTGTATCTCATAGCGCCCACAACATATGAAAGCCCTTCTTTGGATATAGTGTCTGCAATCATGTTAGATTCCTTGTAATATTTTGTATAGTGATATTATGGAAAGTGTTGATAAGTATCTTGATATGATCCATCCAACATAGAAGTTCAAGTGGAGCAAAGGATGAGTACCCCAAAATTTCATCTATGATAGTTTTAGAGTCACTATATACATGGATACTCTCCATATATTTCTCCCTAGAAAACCAAAGAAGCCCCCACAAAGCCATTGTTTCTGCTCTGGAATTAGAGCCTCATCCCCCATACCAATGTAGCTTGTAGTGATCTCTTTCAATTATTCTAAGCCAGGCCCCGCATCCACATTGACCACTCTGTGCAGCGCCATAACAAAACAAATTCCGACAACAAAATTTGTGGAGGCATATACTAAGACGAAATATCCTTCGTGTCCAAGGAGCGAGGTTCATGTGCCTCCAACAAGCTTAGTATTTTGGAACAATATGGTGAGATTTTATCGAGATACCTTAAAAAAATAATAGCATTTCATGCCCTCAATATTTCCCATATGACATATAAAGGAATGGAGTTATGATGTCCATTTCAGGAGTCCCACCAGCGGAGACTGTGTTCAACCGAAGAGAAATGCATGTAAGGAACCTGGTAATAATAGAGAAACTGCGACCAAATCTGAGAGGATATTTTACAGTTGAAAAAGAGGTTTAAATGAGTCTCATTAGCTTCACAACACAAGGGGCACCATCAAGGACCTTGGTATCCTCATTTTTCTGATATTTTTCCACGTTAAAATCTTATTATGCCAAACCATCCAATTGAATAAATTATTTTTCATGGGAACATGCCACTTCGAGATCTTAAGAAACCATGTATGATTAGTAGAAGTAAATTTAGTACTCATAATGAACCTGTAAATGTACCCTACCACTGCAAAACCATGTTGAAGTCTCCCAACCCATACGAGCATGTCCCCTCTCGAGTTTTTGCAAAGACCTGCTTCCCTGAGATCTTGGATGTAACCTTTCCATTCTTGTAACATGTATTCATGTAAGCTAATATCCTCAACCTCTTTCCATATCAGATATTGTCCGCTCCATTTTCGTATGACCCGTTCCAAGAAAAATAGACCTCTGGAATGTAGAGCCTCAATAGTGTCCATCGAGAGGCGGATCGTATTACAAACACTAATGATATGTTCTAGACCAATTAAAATCATGCTTCCTTTCCCGAACAACCATTTAATCATTTGAAGGAACCAAGATTTTATCTTGTGAAAGCTCAACATTATATATGAAAACGATTTTTTACCAATATCACCCTCTCTGAACCAGTCTACTGTTTTTTTATTCTTTAGATATTTTGCCTTTAATATCTCTCCCCACATGCCATCTCCAAATAAATCTCTCCAAAGTGACTTTATGAGTAGCAACCATCCAAAAATTTTAGTGTCATGCCCCAAGCTTCGAATTCTTTTGGTCTAGTGATAGTGTCCCAATTTACCAAATGAAAAATTTGTACCTATTGGGTGCCCGACCATATGAATTGAGATATAATAGAACAAATTTTTGCTATGATATGGGATGGGGGCTCAAATAGATGTGCTCGGTATACAGATAATTGTTGCAGAACTGCCTGAACCAAATTGTATCTACCACCCAAAGTAAGCCAACAATGCGCCCAACATTTTAGTTTATTTTGAAATTTTATGAGAAGCCATGTCAAGAGTCTGTAATTATTGGGCTTTAGTTTAAAGCCCATATCCTTATCTTCATGATCTTTTTGGAACTAACCATTCAAACAAAGTTTCTTAGTGTAATTATAGTTGTTTCAGACATATTGTTGTATTGACTTTCATGCAAGTTGTTTTTTTTCCATAAAATAAAACAAATCCCTTCGGGTATTGGTTACCTTAAATTTCTTCAATTTTTAGTTTTAATTTCAATGCTTTAAGTGAAACATTTTGGATTTTAAAAGAAATTTAAGATTATATTGATCTCCAAGCAAATAAACGCAAATAGATGATTTATTATTAGTAATTAAAAGTTTAATGATTTATAATTAGTAATTAATAATGTAATAATTTTATGAAATTTTAGAATTTGATTTAAAATTACTAATATATTTGAATTATTAAATGTATATAGGTCAATATAATGCTAAAGGCTTCGAATCTCTAAATATGTACGTGATTTTCTAAATATGTACTTGAATCTCTAAATATCTACATTTGAATCCTTGAATCCATTTATACCTCAAAAATTCCTCTACTAACAATCATCCTCCAAATAAGGTAACTGACACATCATTTTCTCGGGAAAAGATAATGGCTTCGGAAATAAACATTCCAGTGATAAATTTGGTTTCCTTTCATAAAGTTAGAATTTTGTCCATCTCTGTAACTTTTGATTTGTCATTTCTCAGGAAGTATAAATTGCTCTTTTTTTTTCTATAGTGGTTCAACGGAGAAAGGGTAAATCTCTTCCATCACTTTAAATACTAGCATACACCCAAATTGGGGAAAGGGAACCCCGAAGTAACTTGGGGTGTTTATATTGCTTCAGGATTAGGTAAACATGAGTGGATCTATGGTAGGAGAATGTTTTGTTAGAGGTAGTTAAATACATGTTCATCATTGAATCAATATTAATTATTTTTCTCTTTTTGTAAATTTCGTAGTACCTTTCTATTTTCTATTTTTAAAAGAGCAAGTTGCTATACATATTCTACTGTATACGTTTGTCTCAACCTGCCCGAAGGAAACCAGGTCTGTTGGCTACCTCAAAGAGTTAAAAGCCAACTAAAATTGGTATTGTCTTTTCCTTTTGCTTACAACTTTAAGCACTTTACTATGTCCATAAAAGTTGCAAATGAAACAGATACTATAAGTATTATCTACCAAAACCATAACAAACTATAACCAGAAAGATGTTATCCATCAGAAGAGTCCATAGGTGTTGGGTCCTTTGCATTGGATCCTGGTATTTCCGCTTGCTGCATTCTTTGGAGCTGCTGCTCAATCCTTCCAATGCGATCAGTTGCCTGGATCTATACCTTAGCCATCTCCCGAATATCTTGCCTTATCTGTTGGAGTTCAAAGAGCACTGAGGAACTGGCTTTCTTTTCTGGCATGCTTGCCATTGCCTTTGCTAATACAAATTTTAATTTGCAATATGTTTTGACTGATTGTTGAAAGAGAGAGACCTTGCCTCTTGTATTTCCTGGATCAGAAATAAAATCCATTCTAGCCTCTTGGTCTTTGTGATCTTCGTCTTCAACATCACTTTGCCTCTCCCATCCCTGAATAGTCTTTCGGATATGAGCTGGATTCCATGAATCATATAGATCTGCAATATTTTTGAGAAGTTTCTTATTACTCTTTTTGCCTCTTTTACTTGGGCCTGTTGTCTGAATTTCTTGAACCTTCCTGCCTCTCCCTATTTTTTTTCGATTGCCAGTTTGACCTTCTGCCATTTTGGCCTGACAGGAAAGTTCTGTTATGGACAGGAGAAACGGTCCCATAGAGAAAAAGGAATTAGTTACATGAAGTGTAGAGTCAGTATGCAGTGCCGCTGGAATCATCATTATCTAGGCAATGAAATATTGCTTGCCAGAGTCAGGGTTATCAACATGGACTAAGTTTCTCCATTCTTGATTTAACAAAAATAGTAATTTAAGGGAAATACAAATATTTCCACACAATTGGAGTGGCAAACCTTTTCCCATAACAACCAGATGAGAAGTTTTTAATGGGAGCTTTCAAAAACAATGTGGTGGTGATATATAAAGAGATTCTTCCAAAGATTATTGGCTTAGGAGGAGATGGAGTTTTGTTATTGTGTATCAAGATATTTTTGTAGGTCATTGTTATAATTCAATTAAAGGTTGAAAAGAAGTGGTTTAGGTGAGATCCATAGTCCAAAGTGCACAACAGGGTCATAAGCTCAAAAATTTGCAAGAGTTGTGACTCATTGGCTCCCAATGACAAGCTCTCAAGAATAGAGTTCCATCCATAATGCATATGAAATTTACCCATCGAAGGATAAGGAGAAACATTCTAGTTCAGTTAACTATTGAAGAGCCAAATTTCCCAAGTACTCTATATTATTTCTTGTTGTAATCAAACTATTCACACAATTTCATATAGAATATTCAAGACATGCATAATTGAATGGTTTCATGCCTCTTTTATTTGTGTTATAAAAGTATGAACATAATCTAAGAAAAAATGCTATGGCAAACTATGTTTGGGGGCTTACAATCAAGTTATTTTGTCAAGTCCTATTTGAGCCACGTTCTAGGATACATTGTTTTGTTGTTCAAACCTTTTTCATTAAGGAGCATTGAAGAAATCAATGGACCAATGAACGGAAATAACTATTTTCTATTGTAATTTTGTAATCATTTTTACTTTCTAATTTATCAAAAATGTTAAGAGATGTTTGGCTTGTGAATGACAGATAACACATCCATCCAAGAGTGAAAGGGTTTAAATCTATAAATGAAGCTCAATTTCTTGACTTATTCCATAAAAAAATGTTACCTTAAGAAAGTGTCTTTTGTAAAACAACGATGCATTTGTAATGTTCCACAAGTGTGGTGTTTGAGAGAGGATTTGTGTTTTATTATAATTTCCAATACCACCACCCTATATTTATACATGTCACACTTCTCTATTTCCATTTATAATTTAAAGATATAATATATATTTTTATTATATAAAATTTTAAATAAATGGTAATTTAAAAAGCAAGATGAAGGTACATAAATCATGTGATAAAAAAACTCATATTATGCAAAATCACTCCACCATATTGAAACTATATATTGTTCAAGAAAAACCTTGAAAGATGTTGTGATGTCCAATGGTTCCTATGCATTCAAAATAAAGGGGTCCATTGGATGTTAAGACACGTAATTGATCATGAACAATTATGAATCAAACTATTAAAACAACATGCATACTCATTAAAACCATCTAATTTTATCTAATTGGAGATTTCAAACACCTCAATGAGCCTTGAAACACTTTCATTGCTATGCTTTAATGATGAAATGAGATCAGAAGCTTAGTCATTTCCTTCTCAATACCATATCTCGTATTTGGAGAAAACAATATCTTTTACACAACACCGTAATATAATAAGTTCAATTGACACTAATATGATATGAAATTAGGGATATTTACACTTCATCTCAAATTACTAAAGTGAATAAGGAAAATCATGTCCAAATCAATTGAAACAAAATTACCTTAAGATTTGGAATCCAAGGCTGAAATATTTATTTAATTGATTATACGTAAATTCTAGAGAAGAAGGCATATACAAACATATTATAAACAACATACATCATTACTATTGGAATTGATGGCCACGTACAACCATAAAGTTATAATGTCAATGTTTTTACAGGCATGTTATTAATTTTTCAAGTTCTAAGATAAGATGTATTATAAGGATTACCTAAAAATAAAAATTGAAAGTTTAATTCTTGTGGAAATTTAGCAAAACCAAAAATCAAAATTTGACTCGATTCCATGATTTTTTTCCAAAAATTTGAGGATATTTTTTTTTC
The DNA here is from genome assembly GCA_034641835.2 of Pinus albicaulis. Taxonomy (NCBI): domain Eukaryota; kingdom Viridiplantae; phylum Streptophyta; class Pinopsida; order Pinales; family Pinaceae; genus Pinus; species Pinus albicaulis. The sequence goes on from CM076582.1 coordinate 912,495,825, forward strand.
AAAAAGTGGAGGATATTGATTGATTTGGAAGCCATGAATATCTCCTAGATGTGGATGAATGATGCCCTACAAATTTAATTCCATATAAGTATAATGAACACTCCAATATCAAGTTTAACCTATTTGAGATATTAAAAAAGAGGGAATTTTGATAGTCTTTGTCCTTATCTTCCCCTTATGATAAATTAAACGTGTTACATTGGATGAATGGTTAAAGGATATATTGGATGAATGGTTGAAGATGAGAATTTGAGATCCCTTCACAAACATAGGAAAGATGATTGTTGGTTTTTGTGACCATATGCAAAGCTATAAATATTTCATTATTGACATGATTAATATTTTATTGGACCATCATGCATTTGAAACTGGAATCATTTTTTACATTATTGACATGGTTGATATTTTTTCGGGCCATCATGCATTTGAAATGTGAATCATCATTTAGATTGTTGTAGTGCATGTGGATTATGCATGGAGTGTGTTGTAAGATAACCCAATGCTGATATGAAAATTACACGTGTTATATTGGATGAATGGTTAAAGTGCTATATTGGATGAATGGTTGAAAGTGAGAATTTAAGATCTCTTCACCAAGATAGACAAGATGATTATTGCTCCTCGTGACGAAATGCAAAGATATAGATATTGCGATATTGACACGGTCAATATTTTTTTGGACCATCATGAATTTCATGGAATCATAATTTATGTTATTCACATGGTTGATATTTTGTTAAACCATCATGCATTGGAAAATGGAATCATCATTGTGATTGCAGTGATGCATATGGATAATGCTGTAGGATAACTCATTATTGATATGAGATTAACAACTCCTTGGAATTTTGTGAATTGATTCTAGTGCACATTAAATCATAGATGGAGGAAGCATGCATTTGGAATATGGTGTAAGTTATTTTATAATATGTTTTAAGTTTTTCTAAGGGTACACTAAGTACAATTGAGTATGTGAATGTGGGCGGATCAGTCCACAACTCAGTTCCTATGAGAGTCATATTATTGGCATAGATTTTAACACTATAATAGAAACTAATCCATTAAGTCACCATACAATTGTAAATCACATAATGAGTTTTGAGGCATCATCCAAGTGATTCAAAATAACAAAGGAACTATTTATAATTTTTAATATCGTTCACATTCATTTTGATTTCTTTTCAAAGCTAGATTTCAAAATAGAAAATATATTGATGCATGTTGTAGTTTATTTAGTCAATTGGTTCTCATTCAAGAAGCTAAAAGGTGTGTTATCCTCCCCACGAAGGCTCAATTCCTAAAAATGAAATGTTTATTTCTTAATAAGTATATCGTTGTGATGAATTTAAGCCATGTTTTTTACTTAACCTTATGAATTGAATAATTTAGGGTTAAACCTAGGTACCATCCTTGGAAAGAGGGAAATTTCTATGGTGTAGTTTATTAAAAATTGATCCCACTTCAAAGCACTCTCAAAATGTTTGAAATTATTCATTCACAATTATAAACTTTTGTTATCTCAATAACATATCATATCTATCAAAACCCTTTCACAATACTAAAATTTAAATTAATGGTGAGATGTGTATGTGGAAAACACTTATACAAACAAATTGAAAAAGTGTTCACATTTGTATCATAGTATTAAAACACACACACACACACACACACAATTGCAATTAGTCCAATGAGTTAGCTCAATTGATCATTGTGAATGTCCTTGACCAATTTAGGAGTTATGAGTGGGATGCAACAAAGAAAAATTTAGGAGTTCAATTTTGTCATTTAATTAGTTTTTCATTTTTCTTCCAAAAAGATTTTTTAGATTCTTTATAATAAAAGTATTTTGGTGATAGCTAAGTATATCATTTTTCCATCCCACATTAAGGTTTCCCTCAAACCTAATCTTAGCTTTACTTCGATGATGATAACAATACTAATTTTAGTTTAAATATATCCAAAATTTTCTAAAAACTATGTAAAATTATTAGAAATTTGGTTCATAATAATTGCATCAAAAATTACATTTTATAGTAATCTATAAAGTAAAATATTACATTGGATGAGTGGTTAAAGTTAGATATTGGATGAATAGTTGAAGGTGGGAATTTGATATCTCTTCACCAACATACACAATATGATTATTGCTCCTCATGACCATATGCAAAGTTATAGATATTACGTTATTGACATGGTCAATATTTCGTTGGACAATCATGCATTTCATGGAATCGTCGTTTACATTATTTACATGGTCGATATGGTGTTAAACCATCATGCATTTGAAAGTGAAATCATCATTGTGATTGTAGTAGTGCATATGGATTATGGTGTAAGATAGCCCATCGTTGATATGACATTAACAACTCTTTGAAATCTTGTGAATTGATTCTAATGCACATTAAAACAAAGATGGATGAGGCGTACATTTGAATTGTGCCATAAGTTATTTTATAAGATGTTTTAAGGTTGTCTAGGGGTATTCCAAGTACAATTGGGTAAGTGGATGCAAGTGAATCATTCAACAACTCAATTCCTATAGGAGTAGAATTATTGGCATAACTTTTAACACTACAATATAAACTAATCCATTAAGCCACCATTCAATTGTGAATCACATAATGAGTTTTGAGGCATCATCTAAGTGATTTAAAATAGCCAAAGAATAATTTATAATTTTCAATATAATTTACACCTAATTTGATTTATTCTCAAAGCTAGATGTCAAAATAAAAAGTCCATTGATTTATGTTGTAGTTTATTTAGTTATTTGGATCTAGTTCATGTAGTTGAGAGGTGTGTTATCCTTGCCTAAGTATATTTTTGTGATGAATTTAAGCCATGTGATTGACTTAACCTTATGACTTGAAGAATTTATGGTTTATCCTAGGTACCATCCTTAATGAGGGAATCACTAAGTTGTAGTTTATTCAACGTCGATCTCACTTCAAAGAAGTGTCGAAACTTTTGAAATTGTTCATTCAAGATTATAAACTTTTGTTAGCCCAATAACATATAAAACATGTCAAACCCTTTCATTGTACTAAAAGTGATGGTGATATGTGTGTGTGAATAACATTTGTAAAAAAAAAATGGAAAAACGTTCACCCTTGTATCATAGTTAGCCCAATTGGCCATTGTGCATGTTCTGGAACATTTTATAAAGAAGTTATAGGTGGTATGCAACTCAATTTAGGATTTCAATTTTTTCATTTAATTATTTTTTTATTTATCTTCCAAAAAAAAAATTGGATATTAATTTAATAGCATTATCTTGGTGACATGTAGATATATCGTTTTTCTATCTAATATTAAGATTGGTTGCAACCTAGACTTAGCTTAACTCTTCTAATAATAATAATAATAATAATTTTATTAATTTTATCAATAGAAAACAATACACTTTACATTTAATTATAGAAACCAATACATCATTACCTATTTAGTGTTACATGGTCTCACTATACACATTACATCAAGGCTGGAAGGCCTCAATTTCTTGGCTAAAATTTAATCAATTTTAAAACTCCAAAAACATATATATATACAACCACCATAGGATTCAAAATCCGAGAGACATCAAATTTGCAATTTGTTATCCATATTCGCTCAGGGAAGAAAATCAAACCTGAAACTTGCAATAAATACACACTCTTAAAGAATTTCAATGACTCAACAAAATAAAATGACGGGTTTGATTGAGAAATGACTCCAAATTTCATCCTCAACCTCGCAACCTCAATAGCCTGCAACAACCTCAACTCAACCATACACAACAACCTCCTCAGCTTTCGAACCTGTTAAGGGACATTAGATGCATGTGGAATTGATAGATAAGCTAAAAGACAGAGGCACGTAGCACTGTGTTCAAGTTGCGGATAGATAACGAATAGCACGTAGCTCCAGAGTCCAAATTAACCTACCCTTAAAATAACACAACAAATAAACCTGAAATGGATTGTACAAGAATCCCAAAAGAATACCAAACCACACCAGAGCAGTTGGCTCCAACTCAATATAATGAACCGATTAACCATGATGATAAGGGAAAAAGGTTCATGGCAGAAATTGCATAAAAAAATGTGCTCAAACCTAAATAAAAGAAATATAAAATTCAAGCACCGGTGAACTTAGTAACCGCCTTGGTACCCTTTAGAGAGCTCCCCTGGAAGGACAAGCCTTAGAATAGTTTGAATTTCCTGGGAAGTAATCATAGGCTTCTTGTTGTATTGGGCCAGTCTCGATGCTTCACTGGCCAATTTCTCCAAGTTGTCATTGATAAAGTTGTTCGTGATTCTTGATAAAGATGTAATTGATAAAGTTTTTCATTGATAATTTTTTTCATGATTCTGTCTCCACCTTCCTTGGGAGTGATCTTCTTCTCTGTAGCAGGGGACTTCTCTATAACGGGATTATTCCTTCCTTTAGAGCTGTACATGTGACGAGTAGAAAATACGAATCCAGATGACATGGGAACTGTTTAAACAATGGAGCAGACAAGAGATCACAGATCTCTGTGGAATATTAAAAAGAATGATTTCCCAGAATGGAGACTATCGGATACCGAATGGAGCAAAAGGACATATACATGTGGAACTCGTTCATAGGAGGTTGATAGATGCACATGGCACTTGTTCACAGGGTGTGGCCAAACGACGAAGGGCTTGAGTGGAACCTCCCCTTAAAGAATGCCTTCAGCGTAATTATTTTTGCAGTTCATGAGCAGTAAATATTGCTTGTCTACGGAAGGATTGATTTTCTTAAGCTCAGAAATGATGATGTTTATTTAAAAAAAAAAAAAAAAAAAATTGTTCATAGATATTAGATGTTATTTTTTCACAAAGGTTTGTAATGTTGAAGAAATGTTAAATTTTGGCCCTTGCAAATGCGTTGTTATCCTTTTCCTACGAGGCTTTAAAAATTGTTTGCCTTTTAGTTTCTTTCAACTCGAAAATATAAAGTTAAGAGACTCAACCTCCAAAGTTTGGTTTCTTTCAATTTGGAAAATAAATGAATAATTACCAAATTCCATTATATAATAACATCCATAAGGTAAAGAGTAATAGTTGAACCTGACTCTCAGTGATTTCTGCAGTTGACTTGGGAAATCCAAAAAAATAGATTATATAAATTTTATTTAATCAAATCTATGGAGGATTATACATAACACTTTTAAGTAGGGAAATGTCCAGAGACTACGGTCCAGTGGTGGGCAGGTTTGGTGGTTCAATCTCTCACAGGACTAATGGACTACTAGTTATTGATATGTTTTTTAATGTCACTATTGTGGATATCTAGTTCTACTATTTGGGAGGATGCATTTACTATGGTTTAATCTATGAAAATTGTGATGTGTGCAGGCATTGGGATGAGACCTTACCAATAAGACCATCAAATGGGTAGAGTTCATAATCAATACCTTGAATGGGTTTTAAAGTTAAATATTATTTTAATAAAATGGTAAATTATTTAAAATAATAATAAATAATAACAAAAATATAAACAAATATATGAAGAAATGACACATGGGATGGTGAATTTTAGATGATTTAAGTAATTAAATAATTAAGGAAAATTAAGCGTTTTCCACCTCAAATGGATGGTGATGAATAATAGGAAGTATTGAAAATTAAAAATAAATTAATTATGCGTGGAGGGTTGACGTGTCACCCAATCAAAAGCTATAAATATAGAAGGATCCCCATGATTTTGGGGGTGACTAGGAGAGTACCCAAATGCTGTTGGAATGGATCTGGAATTTCTAAGTTAGATATTTGGGTTGTTTTACTGGTCAAGTGTGACTTGAGTGGTGTTAGAAGGAAGAGATGATTCTTCCTTATTTTTATTTATCTCTTCTATTTTGGTATTGTTTATGAGCTCTGCAGCTCAAGGGATTCAGGTGGAGAAGTTCTCCCAAGATATGGTTGGGTGGAAACCAGGTGGGTTTATTGGAGTTAGAAAGTGAAGCTATTGAGAGAGCATATTGGTTGAGTATTAGGTTTAATTTCAATTATGTTTGATTAATAATTAGTTAAATTTTCTTAGAAGGTTTCTTAGAACTAGAATTGATTTTACTAAGATTGTACTTATGTTTTTAGTATTTATCATGTCAATTATGAGCTAATCTACAGGGAATTAGAACATATCAGTTGTAACAGTTTTTGCAGATGGTTTAATCCTTGTATTGCAACCATGGATGTAATTTACTAGTAGGCGGTTTAACATCTCACATGGTAGCTATGGATGCAAAGTGTTTGTCAAAATTCCTCAATACATGCAGCTTTCATGGATATGATTCTTTCTCTACTTTTGTTTCTGCAAGCTGTTGTAAATTAACAAGTATAGTTAGATAATTGAAAAAAACGGGCTTAAACCATGTCTCCTTTTTCTTTTATCTTAAAAAAAATTATTATAATAATAAGAAATATAGTATGCATAAACAATTTTTGATGCCTAAGGGTTTTTTCTTGTTAGACAATAATTATTATAAAATAATCCTTTTGATTCCAAAGGCCTTCAAAGATAATGTTTGTGAGAAATGTTGTTGTATATATTATGTGGTTAGTTTTTGGATATTCCAAACCTGCATTCCACTTTTTATAGTGTGTTCCTGATATCCATTCATTTCTTTAAGTGTAGAGATTGTTTATTATAATTATGTTTTTCTTAAGAAGAATGTTGATGTATATTTGAAAGAATTAATGAATTGCACCTCCAAATATGAAACACAAATGAGAAACACATTAACATAATCGTATTAATATGGTAGTAGATATTTAGTGCTAATTAAGGACCTTACATATGGTAGAGGGTCTTCTTAGGCAGATTAGATTTTTCATCAATTGTGCTCTTTGTTGTTGCATACTTTAAAATGCATACCTTTAGAGTCCATGTCTGGGTATTTTGGTTGCATTTGTGTTAGGAAGTGTCAAATGGCTCTGTTAGGCTTTTCTTATATTCTATTTTGGATAGCCTTAACTCTTACGTTCATTAACGAGATCAACTACATTTATGATCGATGTTATAATGATGCTTCTTATGCTTATGGTAGCCATGGATTTCTGTGTCCATTGTCAAAAATCTAGCCATGCTTGAAATGTGGCCATGGTGTTGCAGTGGAATAATCAATAAGGAAGGCTAACAAGAGGATTGTGGCAACGACATGTTGTCATAGAAATCTCTAGGCTCGACAACTGGCTTGTTTTAGAAACATAACTTAAGTAAATATCGGAATATAAACATTAAGATGTGGTATGCTTAGAAATAAATTAAAGATATAGTTTATGGTACTTGACTTTAGATCACACCCTCTTTTCTAGTTCAATTTATTATTGTATCCTCTTTTACGGTTAAGTTTCAGTTTGCAATTCTAATTCTGGTTCAATTTGTTGAGAACTTTTGAGGAACATGTTGCACTTTCCTGGGTCCCTTTGTATATCTTGTATATCCTGAATTTCATCTAGAACATATTCATTGTGTGGCTATCATTTAGTTTAGTTGTAAGTTGGTTTGGACCCAAATATCTACACTGTATTGGCATAAGATATAAGCTCCAAGGGTTGGGTATCTAATCTAGGGAATCTAAGTATTGCCACATGGTGTGCATGAATTTTTTGATGAAATGGTATATTGATTTGCTAATGAATTTGAGTGCCATTAAGATTGGAGTTATCTCTTTGTTTATCATTTAAAAAAAAACACCTATCTTGGGTAACTTAGGCTATAGACCCACTTAGAAGATTTAGGATCTTACATATCGTATAATGGTAACAATTTTCATGTTTTCCTATAATTTGAATGGTAACAATTTTCATGTTTTTTACAATTTTAATATGAATGCCCACTTGGTCACTGAATGAATTGGATTTATCATTTTGAATATGAATGCTATCCATGCCAATAGATAGAGTGTATTTGTCATTCTAAGTTAAGTTAGGGAATCAAAAAGTTAAAATTACTTATTTATATTTAGATTTTTAGATTTTTTTATACTAGGTTGAGACATTGTAGATTCATCTAAACTTTGTTAGTTCTCCTAAAAAAAATTCATATGTAGCTTTTAAGTTGATTTTCACATTTCAAACTTGTATTTTTTTTTCAATAAATGTTAAAAGTTAATCATTAATCTTGATAACTCTTTTTAATATATTTTAATTAAATTTATATTTTTATCTGAATTTATAAATATTAGTTTTAAAGTTTTTATTTTATTTTATTTTTAAATTTTGAAAATATTTTATGTATTTAAAAATTTAATTTAATTAATCTTTTATATTATTTAATTTTAACAATTTTGAAAATATTAAAATCTAACTTAAATTAATATTGAATAATTAAATCATCTCATAAAAAGGTTTCCCAACTGACAAGTTTATTAGATCTCAATTATATTTAAATTTTATCATAATTTTCAAACAATTGATTTCCCAAATAATAAGTTTTATAGATTTCAAAATTTATGAATCACAGAAACCATTTCACAAAGATTTCAATTATGTTTAAAGTTTTATTATGATTTTTGAGCCACAAAGATTTCAATTATGTTTAAATTTTTATTATGATTTTTGAGCCATATTTTTAGTGTTTTATGATTTTGAATGATTTAAGGTTTTATATTAATTTAAATACACGTATATTACTAAGATTAATTGAAATTCAATATTTATAGAAAAATTGATTTTTTCTCAGTAATTTAATAATAAAATGTGAATATATATATATATATATATATATATATATATATATATATATATATATATATTAAGGAGGTCATCAATCTCACCTTAAAAGATCAAAAGTATCTCTTTGTTTTAACTAGCTCAAAGAAGAAAATTAATATAGCCAAGATTAGAACGAACTCTCATGAGCTCCATAGTGAAACAGGTCGTTGGACACTTCTTAAAACACCATGGATGGAAAGGATCTACCATCTCTGTGAGAATATGAACATCAAGGATGAAAGTCACTTCCTCTTAGAGTGCCCTACATACAACCACATTAGAGCTCAATTTCATAATGTTTGTTGCAATACTGACCTTCCTAGCCTTTTAAGATGTCAAAATCATAGTGAGCTAGGGAGGCTTCTCTCCAAGCTTTTTGAGCATAGAAATAAAATCTTAAATCAAATTAAATAATTCTTTTCTTTAGGTCCGATAGACCAAAGATTAGTCTCAGTAAACTTTAACCATCATCATCATCATATATATATTCAAAATCATAATTCTATTATCATAAATTAAGTTTTTGTAGGTAAGCATAATAAAGTTTTGGTATTTCTAAATAATTTTAATTTTTTTTGTTGCAATAAATTTATCTTTTCAAAAATAAAAAAGTTGAAACTTTACCATTTAAAAAATTAAAATAATTAATTATATCGCAATCTTGTGTTTCAATAATTTTTAAGTACAATTTTAATTTGTTGTGTTATTTCTTAATTACGATTTTTGTTTTAAAGTGTTTATTCATTTTGAGATTAATTATATTATTATTTATTTATTTATTTATTTTATTTTTTAAAGTAAATTTAAAAAATCAATCGTTCTAGAAAAAGATAACAAATAATTATTAATTATGTATAGTGAGAATTTTTTAAGGAAAAATCATAAAGAAATTTTAAATTGAAGTGAACTATTTCGTGTGCGTTTTCATAAAAATTAACTTTAATTGCAATGGTTTTCCATACAAAATTATAAAATTTGAATTCAAACTTATATGATCCATATTCCAGTATTGTAATGAACCATATCATTTTCAAAATTTGTTGTAACTAATTATGTTTTAAGTGCAGTAATCCGAAGTTATAAAAGAATGAAGTTTTTTGTTTATTTTAATTATAGGCGTAACCCCCTGTCGGAAGGAGCATGTTTTGTGATTAGGCTAATTAATTTTTTTGATCTGATGGTCAGGATTGGAAGATGCCAGTATATTCTGGTCGTCGCCACTAAATCTATGGATGAAATCTACCCCACTAACTTCCTTGCATATCTAAATCAAGTGTTTAAACCGTACTTAAATTAATTTTTTACAAATCTGGATTAAAAATTTACTATTCCATTTATTAATTGACACCTATCTGGATTAACCTTTCGAATGAAACTGAAATGTTAACCCATGTCCAAGTGTGTGAAACGGTTATGCAAGGTGTCGGACAGGGACAGGTAGTGGGAAGAAACGTTGTGGGCGCGCTGGTCGGTCGTTTCAAAGCGGATAACGGTTATGCCAAGTGTTTGGAGGCGTCGTGAGAGGAAACTTTATGCTGTGCATGTAAACCTACCAGTTTCCTTTGCTGTTATGGTCGAGTGAATTCTGTGTTGATATTCGTAACCAGACTCTGAAATGTTAGCCAGAGTCTTATGTGAATAAATAACAGGTTTCTTGAACATAAGTTCCATTAATTCGGCAATCTTTATGCAAAAGGGAAGCGGAAGACGGTTTTCCTGTATTGAAGAGCCTTTGAGCACAGAAATTACAGTTCGGGGTTCAGAATTAAGTTAACAAGGTATAGATATAATTCATAAGCTTCTTCACACAGCGTTTTGGAAGAGCTTTATGAACTTGAAATTTAAGCAGAGATTAGATAAATTTCCATCGGAATATTTTACTGATCAGACTACCTTTAAAATCAGTAGCATTACCCGTTGGCTTAAGCACGAACGGGCACTCAATGACTACATCAATGCATTCTCTTGACAAATTAAGGAATTTTGTTTAGCAGCTTCACAGATTCTTGATTTCGTCTTTCCTCTTTCATTGTTATACTCCTGAAACGATTCAGAAAAGCTTGCATGTTCTCATCACTAATTTTATGAATCTTATATTTAAATTGCCATTATTTTTGCCTTTTCCTGTTATAGAAGATACAGGTCTAAGGTTTAAGCTTTTCCTAATGGAACTTTGGGAAATTTGTAGATGTATCATATTCATGAAATCGTCGACTTACCTTTTATAGCCCCTGACAATTTAACACTGATTCTTATATGTATAGTCTATATGTCTAGAAAGTTAGAAACACTCCGATTCAAGAGAAGCTGAAGGATCTTGTTTTTGTCAGATTTGCAGCTACTCGCAGTGCGGAAGTTTACAAAGCCGCTGGAAACCGTTTCCTTTGCATCGTTTTCCCTGTAAGTTTGAATCTCTTTCTTTCCTTCATCTCCTCTGTAATTTTGTTTCAGTTGGACTTGAACATGCATTATGGTGTTCAAAGGCAAAAACAAGATGAATATAAAACTGTATATTAGATTCAGTCGTTTCTCAATGTTTTTTTCCGTTCAAGCCATTGTCGGATGTATTGAAAACCAGAAAATTGTTTAGAAAAATTGTTCCTTTGTGCTCCAGTAATTCCCTTCTTTCACACTTCTCTGGACCCAGCGTAGTAATAATTGATAATTGATTCCGAGTTATGTGCCGTGATCTCCTTTTTGGTTGCCTCCGGTCTTCCTCCTGTAGTATTTGATATGGTTATCTATTCGTCTGGCTCCGACTCGTTCTTCAAGCTAATGTAGTTTCGATATGCTAATACTGCAATCAGAAATATTTCTCCCATTTGTGGTTCTCTGTATCTTTTTTTTTGGTACCATTTTTTACTGAAACCATTTTTTAATGGTGTTCTGTCTCAGGTTGTGAAACGTTAATTTTATTTTTATTATAATTTTATAATAAATTTGTTATACATCTATTTACATTTTAATCTCTTTTTCTGTATTTATATATATTAATGTCGTTATCATATTCAGATTATATTTAATTTTTTATACATTTATAAAAAATTATAATAAATTTAGCGTAAGTTTTATTATTTAAATAAATTTTAAATGATCATATTTTTAATTAAATTTTTGAGAATTTTAATGGACATTCTACAGGGCGGCTTCTATTACTAAATCACAAGACCGGAGACTTTGAAGTATTTAGCACGACTTAAGTCCTAAAGTTTAAAAAACATTTCGTGGTTGTGAGATGTACCATTGGAATTTGGCTGAATACATAGAAATAATTTTAAGATATGAGTAGGAAGGAGGTAGGCAGATTCGTGAAAAGATTACAATAATTACGTAGGCACTGCTATTGTTCTATCCAATCCCTCTCTCCGGTAGTTTATTTTGAACACAACTTCACAATGCCAACAACGTAGTTGAACGAGATTGCATTTCTCTTAAATTGACCGCGTCCTCAATACGTAGCTATGAGTTTAAATCTATCAAATTTCATGGGGTCAAGATGGACAACTTGCATAATTTTCAACATGTGATTATCAATTCAATATACCAAATTATAATTTGAGATAAATTTATGTTAAATTTTATAGATTAGTTGCTTAAATTTTTGTAGAAAAATAATGGAAAATTTAGTAAAATTTTGATAAAATTTAAGAATTTTTTTGAAAAATTTAGTTATAAATATTAAACTTCAAAAATTTTGAGTGCTCTAAATAATTTTTTTATCATATAAAATCCATTTCCACCATAAAATATAATTTACCATTCTCACAATCAAATTTTTGAATTGAAAAAAACAACTCAAAGTTGTCACCTCTACCCAGTCAGATTTTTCAAATTTAGTACATGACTCTGATATACTAGTATATATTTATTTTAATTTGTACTAATATATTGATTTATTTTTTCAAAATGTATTGTAATACCTCTTGGGATTCGTATCTTCCTGTACGATCACTAAAACGTTGAAAAATGAACTTTCAGCGGTTGAAAAGGCTCTCGCTCAGATATCTTTTGAACCAGAGCCCAGCCCGTGAGCATACATGCCAAGATTTTGGACAAAATACTTTGTTGGAGTGATCTACTTGTGTTGTGCAGTATATTGAGAATTATTAAACATTATAAAGTATTATATGTAATAAAAATAGATTATTGATTATGAAGACTGCAATAAACTTAAAAAAAAAGTTAACAGTACTAAAAATAGATTCATAATTCATAGATTTACGCTCAACTCCCTCCACTTTGAAATGCTTGAATACCCAATAGAGCTTCCTCAAAGAGTTCATCAACCTTCACCTTAAATTTTCTAAAGACATAATTACATTTATATTTAAAATTTTTCGCATTTAATTATAATATTATTGATGTTTTAATTTTTTTTTATTAAAACTGTCAAACACGAAAAATATACCATGAAATTAACAAACATGTACCATATATACTTTTACATTAACAAGCATTAAAATAAATAATAAAAATATATTACTAAAATCATTTTGATTTACTATTATGGTGTTTCAATTTATTAATTTTAATATTCACATAATTGTAATTTATTCAAATTTATTTTCATATTTTATATTTATTTTTGATATTGTAGTTTAATTAAATATAAAAAAATGAAATAATCAAATTAATTATAGGATAATTTTAATTTGTTAATATAATGTGTTTTTTTATTTGTTTTTTTTACTCTCAATGATTCTAATAAATTTGAGATTCTAATAAATTTAATATCTACACTTAAAAAAAATGAAAATATTAATAAAGATCTCCATATAAATAAAAATATAATATAAAAAATAAGAAGGTATATTTGTTTTTTTTTTTTAAAATACATTTAGGTTTATTTAAATATTTTTTTCTATTTTTATTTTAAATACATAAAATTTTAAATTATTTAATTTTTTATGAGAAAAAAATAAATTAATGACTTTTTATTTTTCATATATAATTTTTTATTTTTATTATAAAATTATATTTTATTTATAAACGATATATATAATATGTAGAAAGTTCAATGAGTAATATCAAATAAATTTAATCAATTCCAAACACTATTAAATAATGATTTCAAAAATAAAAAATATAGATAAGGAATCAATCTAATATCTAGATATTAGATATTGACTTGTACAAATTTCATGGATATTTGATTAGTAGCAACTATCTTTGGAATAAATAGAATAATGGCAATTTGATTTATAGAGATTTTGTAAGTTTACCTATACTTTTCACAAACTTAGGAGTGCAATTTTTATTTTATTTTATTTTTTTGAGCTATAATCAACATTATTTAATAATTAAAATTATTAACCATAATATTATTAAAAATTTACAAAGGCAAATAATATATTTTGATATTAATATTAAAATTAATGTTACCCACTATTAACAAATATTAATATTAATGTCACTCTTAATATTAATTAAATGTTATTGATATTAGTATTAATTAATATTATCAATATTAATATTAAAGTTAATAATAATAATATATTAACTATTATTATACTTTGTTATATATTTATTAGTCTAATAATAATTTGTATTAGTATTTGATATTAAATAATTAATATGTAGGAATATACTAATATTAATAAATAAATAAGTTTTATTATTAATATTAATTATTTTGAATAAGAATAAGAATATTATTTTTAATATTATTAATATTAATATTAATAAATAATATTACCAACATTTAGTATTAACAATAATGTAACAAATTTTAATTTACAATATTATTTATTATTATTATTTTAATTTATTAATATTCGTTATATTAACAATTACGAACATTAATTACATTAATGTTCGTAATTGTATTAATAACTATAAGTTTCAAACATGATTAAGGTTTATTAAAATTATTAATAACATTTAAATTATAACAATAATATTAATAACATTTTATTAATATTATTAATGTGATTAATTACATTAATATTGTTAATATAAATCCTATTAACATTAATATTGATAAATAATATTAATATTAATCTTAAGCTGATTAATTACATTAATTTTCATAATTGTATTAATAACAATAAGTTTCAAACATGATTAACGTTTATTAAAATTATTAATAACATTTAAATAATAACGATAATATGTTTTTTATTAATATTCTTTTTTTAATTATATTCACTCTAAAAATATGATGATTAATATTACGAATGATATTACTATTGATATCAAAATTAACACTATTAATATAAATAGTATTAACATCATTTGTGATAAACAATATTTTTAAAATATTGATTCCTAAGATTTATTAATCTCTTTATTAATCATGTGAGTTTTCCATTCATTTGTATTTAAAATATTTATTCTTAGCCTTTACTAATTTTTTTTGTTTTTTATAGGTATCCCTTGGCCTTTTTGATCTCTTATGTTCTTAATATTTTTCCCTTAGGTTCCCCAAATATTGGGTTTTAAATATTATTCCTAGACTTTAATACTAATGCATGGTCCAATTTCACATTATGAAAAACACTGGCCCAATATGAAAATCAACCATGGGAAACCATTGTTAATTAGCATTAGCCATAGTCGATCAATGTCATCCATGATCAAATGTCACATTGTCACAAATATTGTCTCAATATGAAAATCACCCATTGCCAACCATGGTCATAGTTGGTCCAACGTCACATTGTGACAACAATTGTCTCAATGTTTAAATCAATTCCCTTGGGTTCACCAATTCCTTTGGTTTATAACATTAAACCCTTGGGTTTATTAGTTCTTTTGGTTTATAATATGAATAATCGATCAATGTCATCCATCATCAAATTGTCTGAATATGAAATCAGCCATGGCCAACCATGGTCATACTTTGTCGAACGTCGCATTGTGACAACAATTGTCTCAATGTTTAAATGAATTCCCTTGGGTTCACCGATTCCTTTGGTTTTTAATTTGTTGGGTAATGGTTTTCCCTTGGGTTCACCAACTCCTTTGGTTTATAATATAAATAATCGATCAATGTCATCCATGATCAAATGTCACATTCTGACAAACATTGTCTTAATATGAAATTCACCCATGGCCAACCATGGTCATAGTTGGTCGAACATTGCATTGTGACAACAATTGTCTCAATGTTTAAATCAATTCCCTTGGGTTCACCAATTCCTTTGGTTTATAATTTGTTGGGTAATGGTTTTCCCTTGGGTTCACCAATTCCTTTGGTTTATAATATTAAACCCTTGTGTTTATTAGTCTTTTGGTTTATAATATAAATAATCGATCAATGTCATCAATGTTTAAATCAATTTCCTTGGGTTCACCAATTCCTTTGGTTTATAATTTGTTGAGTAATGGTTTCCCCTGGGTTCACCAATTCTTTTGGTTTATAATATTAAACCCTTGGGTTTGTGTTCTTTAGACTACGAATGTACCCAAAAAAACAATTGTCTCAATGTTTAAATGAATTCCTTGGGTTCACCAATTCCTTTGGTTTATAATTTTTTGGGTAATGGTTTTCCCTTGGGTTCACCAATTCCTTTGGTTTATAATATTAAACCCTTGGGTTTATTAGTTCTTTTGGTTTATAATATAAATAATCGATCAATGTCATCCATGATCAAATGTCACGTTTTTGTGAAACATTGTCTCAATATAGAAAATCACCATGGCCAACCATGGTCATAGTTGGTCGAGAACGTACATCATTCGACAACAATTGTCTCAATGTTTAAATCAATTCCCTCTTGGGTTCACCAATTCCTTTGGTTTATAATTTGTTGGGTAATGGCTTTCCTTGAGTCCCGCCAATTCCTTTGGTTTATAATATTAAAGCCTTGGGTTTATTACTTATTTTGGTTTATAATATAAATAATCGATCAATGTCATCCATGATCAAATGTCACATTCTGACAAACATTGTCTCAATATGAAAATCACCCATGGCCAACCATGGTCATAGTTGGTCAAACGTCGCATTGTGACAACAATTGTCTCAATGTTTAAATCAATTCCCTTGGGTTCACCAATTCCTTTGGTTTATAATTTGTTGGGTAATGGTTTTCCCTTGGGTTCACCAATTCTTTTGGTTCATAATATTAAACCCTTGGGTTTATTAGTTCTTTTGATTTATAATATGAATAATGAAAACAATTGTCTCAATGTTTAAATGAATTCCCTTGGGTTCACCAATTCCTTTGGTTTATAATTTGTTAGGTAATGGTTTTCCCTTGGGTTCACCAATTCCTTTGGTTTATAATATTAAACCCTTGGGTTTATTAGTTCTTTTGGTTTATAATATAAATAATCGATCGATGTCATCCATGATCAAATGTCACATTCTGACAAACATTGTCTCAATATGAAAATCACCCATGGCCAACCATGGTCATAGTTGGCCGAACGTCGCATTCGTATGATTGTCTCAATGTTAAATGTTTTTCCCACAGGTTCACCAATTCCTTTGGTTTATAATTTGTTGGGTAATGGTTTTCCTTGGGTTCACCAATTCTTTTGGTTTATAATATTAAACCCTTGGGTTTATTAGTTCTTTTGGTTTATAATATGAATAATGACAACAATTGTCTCTAGATATTTAAATGAATTCCCTTGGGTTCACCAATTCCTTTGGTTTATAATATTAAACCCTTGGGTTTATTACTTCTTTGGTTTATAATATAAATAATCGATCAATGTCATCCATGATCAAATGTCACGTTTTGACAAACATTGTCTCAATATGAAAATCACCCATGGCCAACCATGGTCATAGTTGGTCGAACGTCGCATTCTGACAACAATTGTCTCAATGTTTAAATCAATTCCTCTGGGTTCACCAATTCCTTTGGTTTATAATTTGTTGGGTAATGGCTTTCCCTTGGGTCCGCCAATTCCTTTGGTTTATAATATTAAAGCCTTGGGTTTATTACTTATTTTGGTTTATAATATAAATAATCGATCAATCTCATCCATGATCAAATGTCACATTCTGACAAATATTGTCTCAACATGAAAATCACCCATGGCCAACCATGGTCATAGTTGGTCCAATGTCTCATTGTGACAACAATTGTCTCAATGTTTAAATCAATTCCCTTAGGTTCACGAATTCCTTTGGTTTATAATTTGTTCGGTAATGGCTTTCCCTTGGGTTGACCAATTCCTTTGGTTTGTAATATTAAACCCTTGGGTTTATTAGTTATTTTGTTTTATAATATGAATAATGACAACAATTGTCTCGATGTTTAAATGAATTCCCTTGGGTTCACCAATTCCTTTGGTTTATAATTTTTTCGTGTGGTTTTCCCTTAGGTTCACCAATTCCTTTGGTTTTATAATATTAAAGCCTTGGGTTTATTAGTTCTTTTGGTTTATAATATAAATAATCGATCAATGTCATCCATGATCAAACGTCACATTTGGCTCAAACATTGTACAAATAATCGATCAATTTCA